>CM045898.1:44458518-44461018 GCA_025169545.1 Anguilla japonica
CACACACACACACACACACACACACACACAAAACGCACAGCACACAAACAGAGACATGCAGCACACACACACACACACACACACACACACACACTCAGACACACAGCTACACACACACTCACACACACACACACACATACAGCTCACACACAAACGCATAGCCCACGTGCTGCTGAGGAGGTGAGAACAGGCAGTGATCTGGCTGCTGAATTAAGTGGTGACATTTCCAGAGGTCACTTGTAGCTGGAGTAAAAGCGCAACGGCGTGAGACTGGCCTGATTCATCACTGAGGGACGCAACTGCAGAGGATAATCCCCCCCCCCCCCCCCCCACCAGCAAAAAGAAGGGACCTGAGGGATTTAACTCCCACCTTCTACTCAGAAACACAGAGAGAGCTGGAGCGCCCTCTGGAGGACCCGGTTTCCTCCTGTGAATCACTCGTTTTTTCCTTCACCAAATAACTGGGGGCAGCCCATCCGTTCCAGAACGGGCATCGCGGTTTTGATCTGATCCCTTCGGCCCGCGACCCGTTTCCACCCTCGCCGTTACTTACCGGAGCAGCGCCACGACGGTTCCTCAGAACCAACGTCGCGACGGCCTTCAAAAAAAAAATCAGACGCGAGTTTCCACGGTTCCCCCGGTTCCCCTCACGGCCGGTCGAAACATTCCGCCCACCTTCACAAAATGTCAGCGTTAATGAGGCGTGCGCGGGACTGTCAGGGGCCGCCCCTTTCCGACGCTACAAAAGCCGCGCGCGTTCGTCCCGCTCTGTACGCGACAAGTGCACCCTGGGATACGCGCCTGCGGAGACTGAACGGCCCCTCGCCTGTCCTCCAGTCAGATATGAAATTACCATGGCGACAGCCAATCGCATCGCAGCGTCGGGGCGACGAGCTCCACAGAGCTCATTAGTCTCAATTAGAGAGGCCCGGCGCCTTCCGCTGACACTTTAAACCGGCCGAGCGAGAAGTGAGAGAGAGAGAAGACGAGGAAAGAACGCTCAATTCTCAGAATGCAATCTGGAGATGACAGACCCCCCCCCCCCCCCACACCCCCCCCCACCCCAACACCCACGCAGTCTGTGAGGAAGAGAGGCATACGTGAGGCTGACAAAGTGGGGGGGGGGGGAATTCTGGGAGTATGCGTAATGGTCGCCCCCACACTGTGGAGAGAGAAAGGGACCCCACGGGGCCCCCAGGGGTCCCCTGCATAATTAAAGCAAAGCGCTGGCGTGTAGCGGGGGCTGCGGTTCCTGGGGGGGGGGGGGGGGACTTCCTGGTGGTTGCCGTGATGGATGCAGCGGAGGCAGGCTTTAGGTTACATTACCTGACGTTACAGCCATTTTTTATCCAGAGTGACTTACACAACTTTTTGCTGTGGGAGGGGCTGGGGGCTGGAGGGTGGCTGTGGGGGGGCTGGGGCGAGGCTGGGGGCGGGGTATGCTGGGGCGGGGCACGTACCTTGCGGGCCCCGGGCCCTGCAGCAGGGCGGCCTGGTTCATGGCTCGGACCCAGCCGCTCATGTCCTCCTGCGTGTCGGCGCTGAAGTAGTACGTCCTCATGCCGCCGTGCTCGGCCTGCGAGCCAATCACAGAGCTCCGGCTGTTAATGTGCGCACGCATCCCCGCGTGACACGCCTGAGAGAGAGAGGGAGGGGTCAGAGAGAGCAGGGTGCACACACACGCATAACACACACACACACACGCGCATAACATATACACAGTCACACATAACACACACACACACACACACACACACACACACACACACATGTACAATAACATACACACAAACGCGCATAACATACACACACACACACACACACATGTACAATAACATACACACACACGTGCATAACATACACACACACACACACACGCGCATAACACACACACACACACACGCATAACATACACACACACGCACACACACACACACACGCACAATAACAACACACACACACACATAACATATATACGCACACACACACACACACACAATAACATACACTCACACACGCATAACATCTATACACACACACACACACACACAGGTACAATAACATACACACACACATAACATATATACGCACACACACACACACATGTACAATAACATATACACACACACACACACACACGCGCATAACACACACACACGCTTATAACATATATACGCACACACACACACACACTCATATACACACACACACACTCATAACATACACACACACACACACACACACACACACACACACACGCTCATAACATAAACACACACACACACATACACGCATGCATACACACACGCAGATAACATACGCACACACACACACACACACACACACACACACACACACACACGCTCATAACATAAACACACACACACACATACACGCATGCATACACACGCAGATAACATACGCACACACACACACACACACACACACACACACACACACGCATATACACACACACACGCTCATAACAAACACACACACA
>CM045898.1:44466018-44483518 GCA_025169545.1 Anguilla japonica
GACAGGAGTAGAGAAGTATTCCTCCATGCAGAACCATTCAAAGATCCCTTATATCCTCAGATTGGCACCTTATGGACTGCCCTCTTCAGTTCAGACCACACACACACACACACACACACAGATATGCACACACATACACATATACACTAACACATATGCATGTGTGTATGCTTTTTTTAGCCTTGTTTTTTTTTTTTTTTTAAATCAAGGCAGGCCAAATTGTGTGTTTTGATGCTGAAAGAAACAAATAAATAAATAAGTGAATAAACAAATGAATGAATAAATAAAATACCTATTCATGCATGGCCGGCCTGTGCGTTTCGGGAACAGGGACTTTCCGGAACATGCTCACGCCCGCCGCACGCGAAAATCGGAGCGCCCGTGGGAGGGGCCAAGGAGAGCCGCCCGACCAATAGGAACGAGAGAAGGACAAAGTATTGAGCAAAGACACAGAGAAGCTGGTCGCTGGCTCGCTCCCTCACTCTCTCTCTCTCTCTCTCACTCTGCGGCCTCACCCAATCGCCGAGCGCTAATGGAGTTAGCGAGCAGAGCTACAAACACACAGCAATGCTGGCACAGCTGGACACGCCCACTGGCACAGCTGGACACGCCCACTGGCAACAGCTGGACACGCCCACTGGCACAGCAGGACACGCCCACTGGCACAGCAGGATACGCCCACTGGAACAGCAGGACACGCCCACTGGCACAGCTGGACACGCCCACTGAAACAGCAGGACACGCCCACTGGCACAGCAGGGCACACCCACAGGCACAGCTGGACACACCCACTGGCACAGCTGGACAACGCCCACTGGCACAGCTGGACACGCCCACTGGCACAGCTGGACACGCCCACTGGCACAGCTGGACACACCCACTGGCACAGCTGGACACACCCACTGGAACAGCTGGATACGCCCACTGGCACAGCAGGGCACACCCACCACAGGCACAGCTGGACACGCCCACTGGTACAGCAGGACACGCCCACTGGCACAGCTGGACACGCCCACTGGAACAGCAGGACACGCCCACTGGCACAGCAGGACACGCCCACTGGAACAGCAGGACACGCCCACTGGAACAGCTGGACACGCCCACTGGCACAGCTGGACACGCCCACTGTGTGTCAGTGGATTGGGTCCATGTCTGGTTCGGGTTGCAGGGGGAGGGGCATCTGGTGCACCACACAGCTGCAGATGCTGACACAGAAGAGCCGTGTGTATAGCACCATTCCTATTTCCCCCCCTGTGTAATGGAAACCAGAACAGGAAGTAGAAACATAAGCTCTGTTCCTCTCCTTCCTGAGACCCAGCGTGGGATTCCAAGCATGACACATAGTGTGTGGACTGGAAAATCTATGAGCCGTATCTTCAATGGGGGAACAGGAAACCAGGCTGATTACACACTCCCGCTATAAGACCAGATCCACTCCATCAGATCAGCTTCTAAACTTTAAACTTTAAAAAAAACTCTATTTCCAACCACTGTAAACCACTCACACAAGTCGCGTTCAACTGGCATTTACAAGAGCCACAGGCCCCGGGAGAACAAATAATGAAACTATCAGAACACAACTTTGGTATTTAATTAGAGCAATCACTTATTATCGGTAGCAACCTCAACAGAACATGAGTGTCAGTCAGGTGACAGAGGTGATGTCAGAATTATAAGTAGCGCGGCGTTAGCGGGGCGTTAGCACGATGTTAGCGCCGCGTTAGCGTGCTGAGGAAGCTCTCTCTCCTGCCTGTGACACTCGCACGCTGCTCAGAGCTCGGGGGGAAACAGAGACAGGGATGCATAATTCATCCGCCCACCAGCGTACACTGTCACACAAATCCAATGAGATGAAAAGTGATCCGGGCAACGTGAAAACGAAGCTCGACAGCGCTTGCGCCCACGAGGGGGAAATAAAAGCACGTGAAACGGCCGCCTCGGAACGGCCTCCCGGCGCCCGCAGCGAACATCCAGGAGGGACCGTTCCCACGTAAGGGGCTTCTGCGTTTCGGCTGAGCGCGCTTCCATTAATGCTGCAGAACACGCCGACTTCACTCCAGCAGAGAAGGAACATCCTGAGCCATTCCACCAGTGACAAACTGCAGCGATGCTGGGAATGTGCCTACCATAGAAACTCACCAAGTTGGGAATGTGCCTACCATAGAAACCTATGAGCTGGGAACATTCCTACCATAGAAATCACAAACTGGGAACATTCCTACCATAGAAACTCATGAGCTGGGAATGTTCCTACCATAGAAATCACAAGTTGGGAACATTCCTACCATAGAAACTCACAAGTTGGGAACATTCCTATCATAGAAACTCACAAGCTCTGAACATTCACATTGTAGTGTCAGATTTGCAAACAACATTCCCAGACCAGTAAGTGTAAAAATGAAAAAATTTTTTTGAAGTTCCATACAGTAGAAAGTGCTTCAGCCCTCAAAGGCCCACGTCAGAGGATAGCATGCATGAGAGGACAATGTCCAACAGACTGGGGATGGAGGGGAGGGGTGTGGTTGATGAACTCACAATACAGCTGAAGGCCTGATCACATGACCATGGAGTCACAGGATCTGTGAGATTTTATTTCCACATTACAAATCAGAAACCAGTTGAGATCCCATTCAGAAAGCAGACGAGGTATGATAACTGAGTAATTACCAGCTATAAATAACCAATTAATCAATTAAGCAACAAGCTCCAGCAAACACAGCAGAGCAGGGCTCCCCAGCATCATTCTGATTGGCTGTTGATTGGAGTTGTAGCAGAGGGGTGCCAATGCTCTGATTGGTTGATGATTGGGGGATGGGACACATAACCCCTGCATGAACCGCATGCATAACATACAGACAGAACATCCCATTCATGAGTTTTGTGTTAAAAAATGATGGCTCTATGTTAGGAAGCCATGATCTTTCCCTCATCAAACAGTCTTACCATTCACTGTGACATTATAACACTCATGCGTAAGCAGTTTATAAAGCGTCTATAACACATGTATAGGTCAGTGATAAAGGCTGGCCTCACCTTGAAGGCGTACTTGCGGTTGATGTGGTCCTCGGCTTCCACGGGAGTGATGACGTAGCTGGGGAGGGGGATGCTCCCCAGGACGGACTCCTCTCGGCTGTCTGCGTGGGGGCACAGCCGAAAAACACCCATCACGGGACGTCCCGCCACCCTCAGCCCTGCAAGCCCCGTGCCTCAACCCCATTCGCACGTTTACCTGAACCTGCGGTCTGTGCAGTTTGAACAGAAAGGGGCGTGGACATGGCTGGATTAAGGGTCATTAACTTTTTGTGTGAGCTGCCAGGTCAAAGCCTGTATCGCCTGCCTTCCAGGCTTTCTGATTTTAAGAGAGATGCGAGAGAGATGCTCAGATGCTGTGTGCGAAAGACTCTCAGATGCTGTGTGTGTGTGTGTGTGTGTGTGTGTGTGTGTGTATGTGTGTGCGTGTGTGTGTGTGTGTGTGTGTGTGTGTGTGTGTGTGTGTATGTGTGTGAGTGTGTGTGCGTGTGTGTGTGTGTGTGTGTGTGTGTGTGAAAGACTCTCAGATACTGTATGAGAGGGATTCTCAGATGTTGTGTGTGAGATGCTCAGATGCTGTGTGTGACAGACTCTCAGATGCTGCATGTGTGTGTGTGTGTGTGTGTGTGTGAGATGCTCAGATGCTGTATAGCAGGGATGTACTGTTGAGAAGGAGCACAGCTGCTCAGCCCATCTGGGCTGCCTTAGCTAGCATGTCATCCCAAAAGCCCGCTGCACTCACCTTTATAATAGAACAGGCAGTAATCTGAGAGCACAAACCACTTCCTCTTCCACAGCCTCATTCCAGAGCTGTCCTGTAAGTTAAAGCAAACACACACACACACACAAACACACAACACACACACACACAGGCATATATCGTAAGCCCACTGCGCCTACTATTATTCTGGCTTCTTTAAACATTAACTAGAGAATGAAAGTGCTGGATGAATTAGCTTGACACTGATCCGGTTTTTACACCCCTCTGTAACTGACTTGGCCCATTTAATTTAGAATTTTTCCCTGGTTGCACGTATACAGATGCACATTTATCGCCATGCCTGGATAGGGAGTTTCACTCAGTCTCACTCAGGCCCTGTTTTAGTAGAGTTTGGCGTGCTCTCTAAGCGCTCATCACGTGTCGCTAAGCAACAGCAGGGGGGGCCGTGTCCTCCTGAGTCTGTCTGAGGTGTAGAAACCAGAGCGCATCAATCCATCAACTGCTCCACAATCACACCGCACCCTGTGACAGCTCTGCCAGCATCACACCGTCCGACGGCACTTAACACAACAGGCCAATCACACCGCACCCTGTGACATCACTACCAGCATCACACTGTCTGACGGCACTTAACACAACAGGCGAATCACATTCACAGTCTTTATTTAGCATTTCCTTCACAGCTGAACTCCAGGAACGTCATAACATTAACACTCCTCAAACACATTACATTACATTTATTTAGCAGACGCTTTTATCCAAAGCGATGTACAAAAATGCATATCAAGGTAATTGGGACAACTACAAAACACCCCAGCCACCAAAATAACAAGACAGATCTAATTCTGAACACAGGAACTCCTCGTTAACTTCAACAGTGACCAGACTAGACCTCCTTACCCAAAACAGGAAGGATCATAGAGTGCACCATCTCCCTAAAGACTGGAGTCTCTGTAAGTTTGCACCAGGGATTCTGATACCAGGATTTTAGTTTTTATTCTTCATTTTAACATGTCGCAATACTTTATTTATTTATTTATTTATTTATCTTTTATTTAACCAGGGAGGTCTCACTGATATGAGAGTCTCTCTTTCAGGAGAGCCCTGATTACAAAAATTTGCATGCAACAACTACAATAATAAAATAAGAGACAAATATAATACAAATGGACAAAGGGCGGAAAAGCAAACCAGCTACATGTAACATTTGCCATCCTCTGTAACCCAGTCCTGTCTCTGTTTGTATTAAGTTTTCGGGCACAAAGAGAGATCAACCATTGTTTTCCTAGTAAAATATTAATAAACTTCAACCCCCTGGTTAAATGAGAGCTTTCCCGTCAGCCAATCACAAGACTCTTAGTCACTGGGAGAGCAGCCAATCACGTGCATCTTTGTCACTGGGGCAGCAGCCAATCACGGGCCTCTTTGTCACTGGGGCCGCTTTCTAACCCTGACAGTGAAAGGGGGGGGGGGCCTCACCTGTTTATAGAGCCACCCCCTCACCACCACGGGCACATTGGGGTTCCTCTTGATGGCCTGGTCCCTCTTTCCGAAACCGTGCACCTTCCCGCTGGACTTGGAGCCCTGCAACACAGAGAAGGGCTCAGAAAAAGCAGGAAGTCTCATTCACTTCCTGCTCGTTAAAACACTCCATCATCAGCTGTGCAGCTGAGAAAGTGGGCGTGGCTTTAATCACCAGGGAACAGAGGCTGGCACCATCTGGTCACTGCCCGTTCATGCATGCCAAAAACACTGATGGTCATCCCCTGTCCTAAACAATGCACTCTCTCTCTCTGTCTCTCTCACTCTCTTATTCTCCCTTTCTTTCCCTCTCTCTATCTCTCTCTTTCCCTGTCTCTCGCTCTTTCTTTTTCTCTGTCTCTTTCTCGTTCTCTCTCATTCTCTCTCTCTCTCTCTCTAAGACTCTGTGTTTCTCTCTGTGTTTGAGTATGGATTTTGGAGCCCCAGTGTGTGCCTCCATGCATGCGTGTGTGCTGTTTGCTTTGTGCCGGGCTCCAGTTCTTCAAACTGAACCCCTGAGGATTACATCAGGATCAAAGAGGACTCAGTTAACGTTGACACAGATGCGAACGATCTTGGCGATGACGTCACGTCGGACGAAGAGCTGACATCGTTCACTTAGAGAAAGAACCACCACAACACCACATCCTTCTTCTGCTTTTCACAGACAAATTAAACAAACTCAGCTCGCGTAAAAACAGCGGGAGGGGAGCCATCACATGCGGACGAGAAACGCTTCCATCACAAGGTGATTGGGGGCTAGTCCTGGAGCCGTCACTGAAGAGCATCGATAGGCATACCAGGAAAGGGAACACGGCAGTTAAGAGAACGGACAAACAGAACCGAATCACGTTTCTCGCGCCAACGAAAGCCCCTTCGCCCAAACCTGATTGGCTGGTTATTTAATTTTTTTTTATGAGCCAGCGCTCATGCTCAAGCTCACGTTTGCCTCTCTCACTTCGTCGAGGTCGGAGCGAGCGTTCCTCCCTGGGGGGCAAATTCCGCAGAGGCGTCGGCGACCCCGGCGGCACAGAAAAGAGGCGAAACCCCCCTTTCCTGCGAAAGGGGCCGGATTGCGACAGAGGCCATTAAGCCTGAAGAAGAGCAGGACAGCCCCGCTAGCAGCGCGAGAAAAAAAGGCGATAAAACGTCAGAAAGATAAAGATCATGTTATTAAAAGAGTCAGAGCCGCATAAAAGCGCTACTGCATTAGGCTTCGGGGAAAGCGGCGGCGAACGATGGGCCTTAATTGCCGATACCTCCGGTGCAGGCGGAGGTTGAAGCGCGGGCTGTGTGAGATGAGTAATACGCTGTCATCCCACGCCGCTGCGTTTTAATCGAACTCCGGGCCCGCCTGTCAGTCAGAGGGACGTGCGCTTTTGGGGGCGGAGCTCTCTAGCTGTCAATCATACGACCAGGCTGGCGGCTCCCTGGGGGGGCCCTCACGCCCCCCCCTCCCCATACGCCCCAGGGAGGGTGTCTCTGTGGTAAAGTGCCGATGCCATGGCCAGGTGGCCAGGTGAGCAGGTGACTCACTGAGCTGGTGAGGGCACCAGGAACAGCTGTCCTGGCGGGAGGGGGGGGAGGCGGGGGCGGGGGCAGTAAATCTGCCATGGGTTACATATGGAATGTATTACACTGTCCCACAGGAGGAGAGGTAAGGATCAGGAAGAGGGAGACGTGTACCTCGCTCTTTACTTTGACTTTTTAAAAAATTCTTACTTTTTAACCTTGCAGACATTTTATTTTTACACTTCGCAAACACAGTTTGCAACAAGTTGCTTTTTCCTCACCAAAATCACACACATTTGCATTTATTTGTGAGTCAAATTCAAGTACAAACACTGACTGAATATATATCCCCATGTTTCACACCCGTGTCACTTTAGTGATCCTTCAAAGCGAAGTGGAGGCGTAAAACAGTAGAAATGACTAGTTTCACTGGATGCAGAAGATGTTGAGGCGCAATGCTGCTCCAAACAGACCTGCCAATATTTAAGCCAATATTTTCTGTGACAAACACCCAGCCTTATCCACGGTGAAAGCTAAAGTACCTCCATGTGTCACACACATAAATCTGTGTCGCAGGGTTGTGAAAAGGCAACTGGGGGGGGCCTGACCTTCGACCCCGAGGCGGAGTCCACAGTGGAGGAGGTGACGGCCGTGGACGACTCGCTGACCAGGCTGGAGGGCCGCTGCTCGGGCTGGGACTGCTGCGACATCCGGGAGCCGGGCCTACGCAGGAGAGAGAGAGAGAGAGGGAGTGAGTGAGAGAGAGGGAGGGAGAGAGTGAGGGAGGGAGAGGGAGAGAGAGGGGGAGAGAGCAGGAGAGAGAGAGTGAGGGAGGGAGGGAGGGAGGGAGAGGGAGAGAGAGGGGGAGAGAGAGGGGGAGAATGAGAGAGAGAGAGAGAGAGAGAGTGAGGGAGGGAGAGGGAGAGAGAGGGGGAGAGAGAAAGAGAGAGGGAGAGAGAGCGAGAGAGAGAAGGGGAGAGAGAGAGAGAGAGAGAGAGAGTGAGGGAGTGAGGGAGTGAGAGGGAGAGAGGGAGGGAGGGAGAGAGAGAGGAGAGTGAGAGACAGGGAGGGGGAGAATGAGAGAGAGGGAGAGAGAGAGAGAGGGAAGGAGGGGAGGGAGGAGAGAGAGAGAAGGGGAGAGAGAAAGAGCGAGAAAGAGAGAGAGAGAGAGAGAGAGGGGGAGAGAGAGAGAACGAGAGAGAGAGAGAGAGAGGGAGAGACAGAGCAGCATCACAGAGACAGAACGGTGTTACAGAGAGAGACAGAGTAGTGTTGCAGAGGGGCAGCCCTGCAGAGGACACACAGATCTGCATTAAACCGTAATGATTTTCATCAGAACAGCGACAGAGCTTTCAGTGAGGAGGCAAGCAGTGGCCGTGTGGAATCTGTGCTAGTTACTGGGTAAGTATGGAGTACTGGTCAAATTCTCATCAACCAGACTACCTGACTCTACATCTGTTGCCGTAATTATCTCCTACATCTGATTGGCAACACAATCCCTTGCAGTCCCTGGCCCCTTTGGTCAGTATGGGTGATAGCAGGAAGAATAAGGATTAAAGCTGAGAACACACCTGTAACAGGAGATTACCTGCGTCACCTACAGCAGCAGCAGCTTCGCGGTGTTTCAAAAGGCAAAGAGCTTATCTCTCCCATGACGAAAGGACAGCATGTTCACAGTCTCAATCATAACTGCCCTGCAGGTGTGGGCGGGGCCTCCCACGCGGGGGCGGGGCCCAGCAACGTGACTGTGACATCACACTCAACTGAACCAACCCAGAGTTCCACGGTCTGTTTTCCAGCCGACATCATCGGATTACAAAAAAAGAAAAAAAAAAAAAAACACATTCCGTCTGCATTGTGAAAGGGAAGATCGATTTCCTGTTCCCTCGGAGGAGAGCGACCGAACAAAAACAACAGAGCTCAGCCGTTCTCATAAACATAAAGACGTCTGCGGAAGCGCAGCCTGAGAAGGGCGGAATGTTCCGGGGGAGACGGCGGGGAGAGGGAGACCCTGAGATACCCCAGCTCTGCAGGCTTTAGTGAATAGCTGCAGTGGAACCTGTCAGTCCCTGAGGAAGAATGCTCGTGTTTTTGCCTTTTTTTATGCATCCTGTACTTATTTGAGTTTGCAGCAGTGCTGGTGTGTGAGCAGCCAGTGCCGCTTCCAATGCTCGAACCTGCGACTGTGGGACCCCTGTCCTGGATCGAACCTCCCCTCCCAGCTGCATGCTCCCATACCAGCAGAAGCACATTGATTTATTGGTTAGTTAACTGGTTGACTGATTTTCACCATGGGGATGTCAATCTGATGTGTGTGGATATCAGAATAGAATGAGATCTGATGAGCCCTTGTTTTGTAAAGCACCACTTACAAGCAAACCGTCAACAGCTTTTCACATTTAGGCCGGTGACCACAGCTGTTTGCCGGCTGTAGTTTCAGAATAGCACAGCCCCAGCTGGTATGCAGCTGGATTAGTGTAGTTTAGTATTAGCACTGCTCCAGCTGGTACAGGGCTGGATTAGATGGGACAGGGGATGAACAATAGCCTGAAAAAATAGAAATTTTCAGTCCTGAAATGCAGTGGTGAGATCAGGACTGAGGCTTGTGGTTGGGGGGTGTGTCTCATAATCAGCACACCAATGCAGCACCGATGCAGCAACCCTGCAGCTACTGAAGAGCAGCAATGCAGCACCCCTGCAGCAGCCCTGCAGCACCCCTGCAGCTACTGAAGAGCAGCAATGCAGCACCCCCGCAGCTACTGAAGAGCAGCAATGCAGCACCCCTGCAGCTACTGAAGAGCAGCAATGCAGCACCCCTGCAGCTACTGAAGAGCAGCAATGCAGCACCCCTGCAGCAGCCCTGCAGCTACTGAAAAGCAGCAGTGCAGCAGCCCTGCAGCACCCCTGCAGCTACTGAAAAGCAGCAGTGCAGCACAGAACCCCGCAGTCTCGCAGTCACCTTCCAGTCAGCAGATTCACAGCATCGCAGTTTCCTCCACACTGTTAATAATAGATGAACAACTTCATGTTTGGCAAAATGTCCAGCACCTCTCGGGCTGGCGCAGAGTCGTCAGTTCATCGGCTTTGGAAGCAGTGTTCTACTGCTGGGACAGACCTGGAGTGACATACCGTTTACCTGGGGAGTCTATAAACAATGAGTGTCATTCAAGATTCAGACACTTGTGAAACTTACATGCGTATTCAGGGGGGATTTCAAGGTGCATACTGTGAGACAGAGTCACAGGGCTTAAGGAAAGACAGACAGTCACACAGTCTAAGGACAGACAGACAGTCACACAGCCTAAGGACAGACAGACAGAGTCACAGAGCTTAAGGACAGACAGACAGTCACACAGCCTAAGGACAGACAGACAGAGTCACAGAGCTTAAGGACAGACAGACAGTCACACAGCCTAAGGACAGACAGTGCCACACAGTCTAACGACAGACAGACAGAGTCACAGAGCTTAAGGACAGACAGACAGTCACACAGCATAAGGAGACTGAACAGGGAGAGAGATGTACAGAATCCCTGGTCTGTCAGAGGAAGCAGACAATCACAAACAGTCACAAATACGGCCACAGTCACAGATACAGTCACAGTCAACTCAGTCATCTTCTAATTTGGATGCGATAGTGTGCTCCTAAATTTTTAGACTTACAAGCACATGTGCTCTTTGGAAAAAAAATGTTAGCACAGAGCCCTGCAGAGATATAGTCCCAGTCACAGATACAGTCACACCCATAGTCTGTAGCCTCCAGCGGGAAGCCAGAGACCAGCTGGGACACCATCTGCCCGGGAGAGGGAGAGGGAGAGAGGGAGAGGGGGCCCTACCCACCTCCCAGCAGCTCTAAGTGCCAGGACATCGTAAGAAACAGCATGCTCAAATTGCACTACTAAAATAATAACACAGTTACCACGCGTCTGTTTTTATTTCCCATTTCTTTTCTTAAGTTTGTTTGGCACAACAGGTGAGTGCATCTTTAACGGAGCACCTGTTGTGAGCAACAGCGTTACCATAAGGAGGAGAAGGAGCGCCCAGCAACAGCGCTGACAGGCCATCAAACATTCGATCTCCACGACCGACAAGGACGGGAATCCAGACCCCAGCACATTCCGGAATTCAAGCGCATCATCGCACTTTGCTTCCGCCAGAATCTGGCAATGCGGTCAAAATGCTTGTGTCTATATGAACCACACCGTATGCTGCATCCAGGCTCACGGGTACCATCCATCCAAAAAGGCCAAAAAAATGAGGGAAATTATGGAAATGGCCAAAAAAAAAACAGAGAAAGTAATGAAAATCACAGACCTCCATGACAAACAATTTATTAATGTAGCCGAAGTTATTAATGTATCACATAACTCTGCACAACTGTACTTGTAAACAACAGACTCTCTGTCTGTAGTCTTTGGAGTAATATTATGCTATTTGTGCTGACGGGGCAGTTTGTGCTAAACCCTGTCAAGCTCGTTCCTCGTCTCTGTGAGAGGTTCTGGAAACGGGCCCTTTGAGGAAGTCTGAGGGTCGAATCACGACCCCTGACCTTTTCGTGTTGACAGATAACGCACGCACTCCACAGGGCGATAAGGCGCCTAAAGCTCAGTGAAAGCCACGATGAGAACGCTCTCTGGCTAATCAGCTAATCTCTTTCACACCTCCGATAGGCATTCTGGGACAGGGGAAGAACACTCAACTCTACAGAGCCAAAATGGCGTGCGAATGCAAGGAGCCAGTCTTAGAGCTGTCTCTGTTCATTTTCAGACTTCACCTTTAAAAGCAACTGCCCTGGGACAACCACACGTCCTTCCATTAGAGGAACGACGACTCCCAACACACGCCAGAGACGCAACGGCGCGTGTCGTCTCAAAAAAAAAAAAACATCTGAACATCCAGGGACACGATGCAAGGAGCCATAACCGCCACTCAACGATCCTCCTGTGGGGGCGGAGCCGAGAAGCCGGGAGGGGCCGCCCGTCAAGGAGCGCGACAGCCGTGACAGGAAGTGATGAGTGGTGCGGAGAAAAAACGGTGCTCCCACAGTGGGGGGGGGGGACACTGACACCTCAAACGCTCAGACACCGTCGTGCACAACACAATGGCACCTGCATACGACATACCTGAGCACAGCACACCTGCACACAACACACCAGCGGTGCCTGGAACACAGCTCACTGAGGATGGTGCCTGGAACACAGCACCATCCTCAGTGAGCAACGTCCGGAGGAGATCATAGGCTTGTATGCCAATGAAAGCATTAGCAGCATAATTACTGCAAAAGAATCACAAGAAAATGTATTTTTCACAGGAAAACAAACGGAGTCAGTTTCGTCATCCGCATTATTTGTAAATAATCAGGAGTAGCTAGGCAGGCGTCTGGAACAGCACGATACCGGCCGCTGGACTATTTTAGGAAAAAATGCAGAGAGGGCAACAGTCCGTGGAGTTAAAACACAGAGACAAATTTGCTCACTGCTCAGGGGTGCGCTGACTGCCCCCCCCCCCCCCCGTGTTCGCTGGCTGAAAATAAACGCAGTGGGGGGGGGGGGGGGGGGGGGGGGGTTCTAGGGGGGGGGCGCACAAAAAAAGCTCAGCTACCCCCCTCCTCCTTTTCTCTACATCCAAGACATTCCATTCTACGGGCAGAATATTTCTCCAGGTCCAACAAAACCTTCCCAAAGCCCTGTGTCAACAAAACCCACTGCTGAAATCTGAAGATGTGTGCGCAGTTATGATGAAGCATTCCTTCCTGTGATGGGCTCCAAAACACACACACACACACACACACACACACATTCACTCACCCTCAGTCACACACTCTCTGTCTCTCACACACACACACACACACACTCTCTGTCTCACACATACGCACACTCACATTCACTCACCCTCACAGTCACACACTCTCTGTCTCTCACACAAACACACACACGCACGCACACACACACACTCTATACATGAAGATAGAAAGAGAGATAGTAAGAGGGAGAGAGAAAAAAGAGAGAGAGATTTATAGCTTTTATCAGTGCTTCTCTATTTCAGTATCAGGTGAAAGTCACCAGAGTAAAGATATCAGCGTGGGTTCAGGACTCTAAACTTCCACGTTCCTCAGTGTGCAAACACGCCAAACATCTCCCCTCTCACTGCTGAAGATTGATGTGAGCTGCAAAATTCATATTCCAGCTGAAAAGTTGCGTTGGAAACCCTGTGGTATGTTCATATATGAGTGCGATTATCATTCCAGTGGCTGTGTGCAGGAGAGGAGGGGATGATAATCTGTCACTCAGACTGCATATTACCCATACACTTCCTGCCTAATGACGCGCCCTCAGTCACATGTGTCGTAGTGTGATGTCTGTGTGTGTAAACCAGAGTTACGGAACTGTATCATATCTTCACATTAGCTTGATAAATGCGACAGCTTCAAAATGAATCATTTCAGCAAATCTCAGAGGAACTTCAAATTGAAATATATTACAACAGTAAAGTCGGCAATTGTTTCGACACGTTTTCAGCCAATGTTTGAAGGATGTAGGTGTTCTTCTGAAGCAAATAAAAATGACCTAAAGATAAAAATGAAAATGAGTGTGAAAAACGCAATATTAGGACATGCACCCTGCTTGGACGTCATTTTCCTAAAAGGAAAAATGATTATAAAAGAAAAACTTAAACACAAGTTTCATCACAGACAAGAGATGAAAGTCGATTTGTTAAATTCCAAAATTTCAAAAAGACACTGATGACGGCTTAGGCCAAAACGTGCCTGTCCAAATAGGAATAAAAATGAAAATGATTTTGTTGTGTAGACATTCATAATCTATATCTATTCATTAAGAGTGCGGGCTCCCGTCTTTCCTTTCTAAATTCAAAAATGAGAAAAATGTTTTCATATATTCAAATGAAGCTGTTTAAAGACATTAGCAGTGCTGTGAGTATCTGATCATTTAGACAGCCTCCCGCCCCCCCCCCCCCCCCCACCGCGAGCCGTGTAGCCCCGCCCCCCTCCTCCGCCGCCGGCCCGAGCCAGGCCCTGTACCCGGCGCGTTTAGCGGGTGGCGGGGTCCAGGCGGAAAGCCTCCGTCTGCTCGCCGTCTAGCGAGGTCCCAGGTGTTCGAAATCCAAACTGCCGCCGTCATGGCAACGTGCAAGCGACAGCTCGGCCTTGCCGGTGCCGAGCGACGGGCGACGGGCGCGAGCGTGAAGCAGACGGCGCGTCGCCGGCGTGGTTCTCCCGCACGCCACCGCGCACGCCAGCCGGCCCAGGGGGCTGCTGGGTAGCCCAGAGAGCTGCTGGGTAGCCCAGGGGGCTGCTGGGTAGCGCTGGAGCGTGGGCGCCGTAACCCAACGGACGGACAGGAGGGGGAAAACGAGCCGCCTCCAGTAAAAATAGGAACGTGCTCCGGCCACAGAGGAACCTGAGAACGCCATTAGGACTGGACACCGCAGCCCTCCTCTCCGATCACCTGACAAGCCGCAAAAGCACTCGGGTCTTTAACAGCGACCCGCGTCCACAACAGTGCTCCCTGGCCAGGGGGGGTGGGGGTTCAGTTTCACCGAGGGGGGGTGACAGGAGTGACAGGCTTGGTTCATGGGGCATTTCGTCCTCCACGACTTGGAAAATCACACAGCGGTCACGTCAAATAGCAAAGCAGACAGCTTACAGCTGTGTGCGGTTGGTGTGCAGTTGGTATGAGGTTGATGTGCGGTTGATGTGCAATTGGTGTGGGGTTGGTATGTGGTTGGTGTGTGGTTGGTGTGAGGTTGGTGTGAGGTTGGTGTGCGGTTGGTATGAGGTTGATGTGTGGTTGGTGTGAGGTTGGTGTGCAGTTGGGGTGCGGTTGCTATGAGGTTGATGTGTGGTTGGTGTGAGGTTGGTGTGCAGTTGGTGTGTGGTTTGTGTGTGGTTGGTGTGCGGTTGGTATGAGGTTGGTGTGCGGTTCGTGTGAGGTTGGTGTGCGGTTCGTGTGTGGTTGGTGTGAGGTTGGTGTGCGGTTGATGTGCGGTTGGTGTGCGGTTGGTGTGAGGTTGATGTGCGGTTGATGTGCGGTTGGTGTGCGGTTGGTGGCAGAACAGGAAGGGGACATTATTCCAGCAGAGCTCTGCTACAGGACTGATCTTTTATCTTCAACAGAGACAGAGAGGCAACAGCAGCTTCAAAGTCATACACCCTGAAACACACTTTAACCCCCCCCCAACACACACACACACACACACACACACACACATCCCCCATGCCCCCAGTGGAGCGAAATCTCCCCACAGATACAATCAGAGAGCAGAATAAAGGACTGAGATAAGAGAGGAGGGGCTTCAAACAACCAGACCCCCCCCCCCCACTTCCCCTCGGCATTATCTGAACTGAGCCTGTGGAAGGAAGCAGGATACCTGCTGTGTAAACCCCAAATCCTCTGAACAGAGATCCCTCGTCCCTCTGGAGGGGGGGGGGGGGGGGGGGGTGTGTAAGGTTTTCTTGGAGATGTTTGGAGATATCATGGTCACCTCTAAACTGGGGGGGGGGGGGGTGGAAGGACAGGTCCTTTAAATCACCCACTGCCTTAAATATTGCCCTTATCTTTGCCATGTTTTCAAATTGTTCATTTTACAGCTATACTAAAGACAGATATGCTAAGATCTAGGTATCTGGAGTTAAAACTGCATTATTCTGATCAGCTCCTTCTGATCAGCATATTTAGTACAAGGATAACATTCCCATTCACACTTCCACAGGGATATAACATTCCCATGTGCACTTCCACAGGGATAAAATTCCCATGCGCACTTCCACAGGGATAACATTCCCACTTCCACACACCACAAGGATAACATTCCCACACTTCACAGGGCGATAACATTCCCATTCACACTTCCACAGGGATAACTTTCCCATGAGCACTTCCACAGCATTCCCATTTCCACAGGGATAACATTCCCATTCACAATTCCACAGGGATAACTTTCCCATGAGCACTTCCACAGGGATAACATTCCCATGAGCACTTTCACAGGGATAAAATTCCCATTCACAATTCCACAGGGATAACATTCCCATTCACAATTCCACAGGGATAACATTCCCATTCACAATTCCACAGGGATAACTTTCCCATGAGCACTTCCATAGGGATAACATTCCCATGAGTACTTCCACAGGGATAACATTCCCATTTACACTTCCACAGGGATAACATTCCCATGAGCACTTCCACAGGGCTAATGTTCCCATGCGTACTTCCAACCCCCCAGCACCAAACCGGGAAACACACCTCATGATCAGCACACCAAGCTGTATCCCATAAATCGCCACCAGCCCTTGTGACACAGGTCAGGGTGACAGCCCAAGGTGTGGCAACCCAGCAGGGGGACAAACCTGGCACCCCAGGAGTTAAGGCGTACATTAAATCCCCATACCACCCACTCTAATAAACCCACACTATGAATAATAACCACCATTAATACTGAGCCTTCTTTCAACATTATGGGCTGGTTCCTCGGCCCCAACATCAAAGCCGCCAGTGATGATTGAAGACCTAGCTCATCACCACGGCAACGACCAAGACGATAACTCCCGTAAAAACACAAGAGTCAGGAAGCAAAAAAGCAGAAGCAGCAGCATCTACGACTCCGACACAGCCATGAATAAAACCACCTTCATTAAACGCAGACAGGCCAACTCTCTCTCTCTCTCTCTCTCTCTCTCTCTCTCTCTCTCTCTCTCTCTCTCTCTCTCTCTCTCTCCTCTCTCTCTCTCTCTGTCCTCTCTGTATTATCGTTCCCCGCAGCCCGTGAGTCGACGGCGGCTCGGGTGGCCCGCGGCGTCTCCCTGGACTCAGTCGGCCGTTTCCGGCTCGTTTCTCGAACCCGGCATTTCGGACACTAATCCCGCTCTTTAAACAGCGGGAGGTCTCACACTTCACACCCTCTCCTGGCAGGGCCCTGAGCTCACAGAACACCGGCGGGAGCTCACGCACAAAATAAAGACCACAGCAAACGATCGCAATATTTTGTTTAAAAAGGAAAAGGGGGGGGGGGGGGGGGCACTCACTGTTCCTGGAGGTTGAAGTCAGCGTTTTCGGGTGAGACCTGTCCCGTCACAGGGTGCTGAAATGCCGTCACTCTCTGGTTATGGCTGGAGGAGCGAAAGAGAGAGGGAGGAGAGAGAAGAGGGGGAGAGGGGGAGAGAGAGGAGGAGAGAGGGAAGATAGGGAAGAGAGAGGGGAGAGAGAGGGCAGGAAAGGATAGAGGGAGAAGGAGATGATTACTTTTGGGGCGAGGAGAGAGGGCAACAAAAACAAATCAAACGAGAATCCGTATTCCGCATCCCGCCATCAGTCCTCCAGGGTCCTCATTCCGCTCCGGGACCAGCGCCCGTCCGTGCCTGCGCTTCGGGAATTCAACAGGGGCGCACCAAGTTTCAACACTTCCTATCACTTTCCCAGCAGGGTGCAGAATGTGGAGGCGCTGCCGTCACCAAGCCAAACCAGGTTTCATGGCTAACAGCTAATGGCTGTTGGCTAACGGCTAGTGGCTAACGGGTAATAGCTGATGGCTAATGGCTAATGGGTAATGGCTAATGGCTAGTGGCTAGTGGCTAATTGATAATAGCTGATGCTAACGGCTAATGGCTGTTGGCTAACGGCTAGTGGCTAATGGGTAATAGGTGATGGCTAATGGCTAATAACTAATGGCTGTTGGCTAACAGCTAATGGCTAATGGG
>CM045898.1:44486018-44788518 GCA_025169545.1 Anguilla japonica
AAGCACTTCTGGAGCATCAGCACTCGAAACACAAACACGACACGCGGCACAACAGCAGCACGACGAGGACGAACGCTCGTCCCGCGCACGCAGAGAAGCGGGCTCGCGACCCAGCCCAAATCAGCCCGGTAAACTAGCGCCCGGCCGCGCTGCTCTCCGTTAGCAGGCAGACGCGCTCGGGGAGGGGTGCGAAAGCGGAGCCGCGCGGCCTCCCGTCCCGTCCGCTCCCCCAGTGAGCGTCAGCACAGCCGGCCGGCGTTCACAAGATCCGTCTATTCATAGGCAGTCTGGAACAGGCACGGGAAGTGCTGAAATACGATCACCGTCTGAGGACCTAACAATATTAGATACCCCATTACTTATCCCAGTATTCCTTATGAATACGTTTGTGCTGGAGAATTTAAGTCGGCTACAAATCATTTTCAGACATGTTCAGACAAATACTATACTATACTATATGAATATACTGTTGCTTTTTGTACAAACGTGTGAAAGTGCATCTGTGTAAATGTATTTATCAGTAGACATGTGTGCATGTATGCAAGTATAAATACATGTGCTGATGTACATACAGTGTGCATTGTGTACATACGTGTGTGTGTGCGCGTGTGTGTGTGTATGTATGCATGCATGTGTGTGTGTGTGTGTATGTGTGTGTACGTGCGTGTGTGCATGATGAGTGTGTGTGTGTACGTGCGTGTGTGCATGATGAGTGTGTGTGTGTGTGTGTGCGTGTGTGCATGATGAGTGTGTGTGTGTGCGCGTGTGTGTGTGTGGATAAGAGTCTGACAGGGATAGTTCAGCATGAACAGGCTCTGACAGAGATGCCCAGTGGTGGATATGAAACACAAAGGCCCACTGCAGATCAGTGCTAACTTGTGAAGCATCCCAGCCCTCTCACAGAAGAGCAGGAAGGATGAATTTCAGACAGGAGGACAGCAGACATGTCTACCGTTCACCAAGTGAAGACGACAGCCACAGAGGGATGGGTCAAGAGTCACTGCGGTCTACCAGGGCTCTACACTGACCTGTCAGCAGCCATGGAACTAAAAAGCTCAGCTTTAGCATTAGCACAGACCGGAGCTTCGTCTTGTAAAGCTGGCATAGGGCAGAATCAGGGGTGCATCCATGGAGAAGTCCCAATTCGGGAACGGGTCAGCGAGGGAAATGCACCCCCAAAGAAAGGACACGAGGTGACAGGGGCCCCGCCCCACGGTGGCACGCGAGAAGGTAATCAAACCCCGGGACAGCTGGCGTGTGGGAGGGCACCTCACAAAAATGGCATCAGGCACATACACATTTCCCGCGGTTGCCAGGTTACATGGTTCATTAAAACCTGGCACTTCCTTTAAAAAAAAAAAAGCCAAACTCCAGGAAGGCCAAGGAAGAGCTTTAAAGACACCAATCCCTCACCATCAGACTGATGCCCTGACCTCCGACCCCTGGCCTGCACACACACCGAGCCACACAATGAAAAACGATTCGGCTCATCAGAGCTCTGTCCTGTCCCAGTTAGGAGCTGCTAACCCAACCCTGTTCCTGGAGATCTATCTTCCTGTAGGTTTTCACTCTAAACCTAACAAAGCACACCTCGTTCAACAGCTGCAGATTGCTGCATTGAGCTGCTCGTTAAAAGAGTCAGCAGTGCCAAATTAGGGTTTGAAATGAAAACCGACAGGACGGCAGATCTCCAGGAGCAGGGCTGGTTAGCACTGTGCTAGCAGGTGCTCCTGCAGAGGTCTCGATGTTTCCAGCCAGACACACGCTCCTCTTTACCTGCGACAGGTATTCTCCTCCAGGCGGAACTTTGATTGAAATTCCTTTAGAGTTTAGCCACAGGCAACAGTTACGCAGATACAGAATGATAAGGAACTAAAACTATGCAAATAAATAAAAAATAAAACTTTTCAATGGTCTGGGAACCCTCGCTAGATTGAAAAAAACTGTCAGCCAGTACAGGAAAGCATTCATCTGAACAAAGATAAAAATGTGGATTCACTGTTCAAAAACATTTAAATCAGCCAACCAGAGGATATTCCGCATTCACGTACATCACACTGTACAATAACACCATAGTGTCATGGTGTCCAACCACTAATGCTAATGCTGGATTAAGTATTCATGGACAGGACTGGGTTTTATTTTGGGTAAAAACACAAAAGTTGCATGAAAGAATAGAACAGATGCTGAACCGTGAGAGTCTATTTTGGTGTCACTGGAATCCTTCTTGTTGTGGCAACGAAGAAAGCTCACTTTAGAAATATGAAAGATGGCACGTAGAGGCAGCAGCCGGGTTCTCAGGCCCTCTGCTGCCTGTGCGGGTTTTTAACGAGGCGCAGCGAGCAGCGAGCGTAAACGAGACATAATTTGAAGTGATTTACGGCGTGCGAGTTCTCCGAAAGGTCGGCGGGGCGAAGGCGACGCTTTAGCGGTAACGAAGCGGCGACCGTCGTCATCGTGGCGACCGTCATCATCCTCGCGCGCGCTGCAATGCGGCTGCAGGCCGCCTCGTCCTCCTCCGCCGCGGATCAGCAGACCCGCGCTCTCGGGCTCCTTCGTCTCCGCCGCGGTAACTCACAGACCCGCGGCCCAGGGCGCTTGCTGCAGTTCCCCTGGCGAACAGACTTCGCCAACTTCCTCTCCCGCTCCTCTCCGTCTCCCGAAAACGCAGAGCACCGCGCTGCCCTGGCGCATAGAGACGCGCAGACCGCAGTGCCAGTAGTGCCCTCCGGCTGCCCTCACGCAGAGAGACGCGCAGACCGCAGTGCCAGTAGTGCCCTCCATACTGCCACGCACACGCTCACCGCCGCAGCTGCGGTGTCTCCGATCCGCACAGACGACCCGAGCTCGGTTATCATCGATCGCTCCTGCGCTCTGGTGAAAGCTCCGATCGGAGAGCAGGAAACGCAGAACCCGCGCCTGGAGTCTCTGCCTGGGGGGCGGGGCTACAGCAGGCCTGAGGGAAGTCTGCAGAGGGACGTTACTACAGAGCAGTCTGGGAGATCAGCGCCCGCCTTTCCATTGGCTGAATGGTGTTTTAGCCACGGTTTCATTAAAAGCTCAAATGGTTGAGCTGCCTTAAGAATCACTGCCTCCCCACGAGAGATAATGACTCATCAGCAGAGGTAACTGACCATTGGATAATTAAAAGCACATCCTGGAAACAACACAGTGCCAGCCTGGTCCAACTCATAGTGCTGTAAGATTAACCTGGTCATTACAATACATTACATTACAGCCATTTAGCAGGCACTCTTACCCAGAGCGACTTTCACAACTTATTACATAGCAGTTATATTGCAACCATTTATACAGCTGGATATATACCAAAGCAATGCAGGTTAGTACCTTGTCCAAGGGTACAAGAACAGTGTCCTACCAAGGAATTGAACCTGTGATTTTGTTTAAACAAAGCCATTTGATTAAACATTATAGCCTACTACACTGCTCCACAGCCAGGCTCATAGCACTGTAAGATTTAACTAATCAGACTCCTAGTACCATACAATTACACTGGTCAGGCTCAGAGAACCGTGAGCTTGAACTGGTCTGGCTCATAGGACTGCAAGATTAAACTGGTCAGGCTCATAGGACTGCAAGATTAAACTGGTCAGGTTCATAGTACTGCAAGATTAAACTAGACTGAACTGATTACATGTGGTGATCCAACAGCCTATTAAATGAAGTCCTCCAGATTGGCAATTCCATCTGTGGCTTTGGGGATCCAGATCCATCAGAATCATGCCTGATATTCCCATTAATCCCTCCCGCTAGTAAATCATTCCCAGCATTCCTCTGACATTCCTGAGTGACAGCTGGCGGTTCGGGGGTTACGCAAACACGTTTCCGCCCACAAAGGTCACCCCCACCACCGCCGCACGCTACACCTGCTGCATATAGCCAGGTCACATGACCTGCCCATTCAACCACACCCCCAAACCCAACCCACCCCCCCCCCCCCCCCCCCCCCCCCCCCCCCCCCCCCCCACCCCACCCCGAATTACCGCTATCCGCCCCACAAGTCCACGCCAGGAAACGGACCCACCTGCAAACGGGTCGGGTCCAGACTCTCTGCACAGCAATCAGCGCTCGGCAAAGACCCTTCCCTGGGCTGTCCTTCACAGTGCCTGACTTAAAAACCGCATCAGAAACACAAACCGACCAGGGAAAGTTTCTAACCAGGATGTCACTGTCAATTTTTTTTGCGAAAAAAAGCCTTGGAAAAAATAACACCGTTGTCTCCAGAGAAAAGCTCTCCAAAAAACTTTTTCTTTCTTTTTTTTTAAAAAACATAGAAAGAAAAACAAAAACACCTTCCACTTTAGTGAGAGATTCAGCTCCTGCCTCGACAGTTTGGCTTATGAAAAACGTCACCTTGAAAAAGACGACTCTCACCTTGCCTGGAAGGAAGTGTCTGGATAACACCGGATACAGCTCCTCTGATGCGTCTGACAAGCCCTCCAGACCCAACACTTCAAAACATCCATACGGCCGGTGGGTGTGTTCAGCCAAAGGTCGCTTCTATATAAAGACTTCCAGATGAAATGCGTTTGAAATGCAGACATGGATCGGTCTGCAGCTCTGTTATCCAGACCAGACCAGCCCAGCCCTGCTACTGGCTTTTTTTAAAACAGAGGGAGGCCATTTCCGTCCAAAGCAGATTACATGCATGCTACATACATGTCTGCAACCTGGAGGCTAGGCACAGGTTCTGAGATGCAATATTTGATGCATCCCCCGAAAAAAAAAAAGACAATACCTTAACCGGAAAATTATTTCGCAAACTTGAAACACCCAAGGTTTGTTTTTCACACACACCCCCCTTGCCACCCCCGTTCCCCCCACCACCGAACACT
The DNA here is from genome assembly GCA_025169545.1 of Anguilla japonica. Classification (NCBI taxonomy): domain Eukaryota; kingdom Metazoa; phylum Chordata; class Actinopteri; order Anguilliformes; family Anguillidae; genus Anguilla; species Anguilla japonica. Next base: position 44,490,875 of record CM045898.1, read on the forward strand.
GATCACACATGCAGGATCTATCGCTGATGTATTATGATAAAAAGGAGGCTTCTGGCTTTAGTTCCGAACTGCAGTTCAGTAAAACAGGCACATCCTGTTTCTTTAGGTGCTGAGTAGACAGAAAAATTTAGCACCTGCATACTTTGGCTGCTTCTGAAACAAAATGTCCATCCCTAAAAACATTTAGATCGAAGTGGATTGTCATCAGATAAGCTAATGAAGATCCTCAAAGATCAGCTGACAAAGACCCCTGTGGATTCACAAAGAAAAGTTTTCAAAGTTCTGAAAGCAGCGCTATAGATCGAGACCCCTATGATCACATATCCTCTCTGTACCACCATTTCTGCCGAATAATCTATAATCTTTCTTATATAACAGGTGACGTTGAGTCTTTGTTTTATCTGTAATCTTTCGTTTTTTATGCGTCATCTACCCTCCGAGCAGCCAGGTCTTTACCTGTGTGCTGAATAGCAGCTGATCCAGTTCCCCCACCAGTGTGGTCCTCATGACCCTCCTGAAAGGGGGGGTCGGGGGCAGTGGTACAGCGGCCGTGTTCCCCCACAGGGAGGGGGGTGCGTGGGACAAAATGTCCGCCACACTGCTGCTCTTCAGCGTCTCGAGTTCCTGTAGCGCCTCCTGGCTGGAGTTCCAGTCGCGGTGAAGTATGCGGCCCTCGGGGCGACACACACACACACACACACACACACACACACACACCCCGCCGTCCCCTTCCCCCACACAGGAATGGTGCACGGCTTATCAGCTCTCCGGATTGCGTGCGCAACCTATCTCCCTCTCTCACACGTTCTTTCTCTCCCTCTCTCTCACACGTTCTTTCTCTCCCTCTCTCTCACACGTTCTTTCTCTCCTCTCTCTCACACGCTCTTTCTCTCCCTCTCTCTCACATGTTCGTTCTCTCCTTCTCTCTCCCTACAGCACAGCACCAGCAGTAAACTACACCTCTGCCCCAGAGAGCACAGAGAAGGAGGGTGGAGACATTTCTCACCTCTCTGTGTCCAGAACAAACATCTTTCTCCCATCGCCGCCCCCCTCCTCCTCTTCTCCAGCTGTTTCTACGCCGAAAACACACTTCCATCCAAGTGCTCCTCTGTGCTATTCGCACAAATAACCACCACTGAGCCGTCAAACTGCATGCTGGGAACTTTCCTGGGTGTGGCTGGCGCAGCGACGCGGTCTGTTCTTCAACGGTGCTCTGGGACGGACACTAGCCTCTCCTTTCCTGTGCAGCCCAGCTGCTCAAGCTTTGTTCAGAGGGAAGGTGTGTGAGGGCTTTAACTTTGGACTTCCTCTGAGGATACAGATCCTGGCTCCTGATTGGTGAAGACAGCAGGCCTGGTGCACATGCTCTATCTGGTCCCTCCCTGAACCGGGACGATGTTACTGGGGGGGGGGGGGGGGCGGGACCCCATCGCCTCTCTTCAGCTCAGGGGTACACAACAAGGGCTGGTCGGTTTTGGGTTTAATGCCAACTTCTGTTCTTAAATATTCCATTTTATAACTCATTACCACTACTGCTTATTTGGTGCAGAGTTTTTAACACATGTATGACCCACATCTGCAGAATGCAGATGTAGCTTTGGTGATGTTTTATTGTGGTCCAACATTACAAAAAATAATAATTATAACATTTATGATGACTGTGTATACTATAGCCCTTCTAGCATTTCAAGACATAGTGGTGTTTGTGGTGTTAAAATAGCGGTGTTGCGTAGCAGTGTAAAACAGTGGTGTTAATACAAGATCCAGGCCACAGGCAGGAAGTAACGATGAACAGATCAGCCAATCAGTCAGCCTCCGAGCATTCCGCACATAACCGCCAAAATAAAGCTTCAGCCCAATTACAGTGCGTGTATAACGACTTCACCAGCCAGAACAGGCAGGGGGGTAAATGCTGGGAGTTTAACTGGCGCAGATCCAGCCAATCACAGAGAGGACGTAGTGCGCGAAGCCGTTCATTAACACAGCGCAGACAGGCGGGCAATGCAATCTGTGCTTATCACCAGAATCGAGGCCTAATTGCTGTTTACACGACGCATTACACTTTTAGCAACATGTAGATGGCCGGGGGGGGGGGGGGGGTTATATTTATCAGGGAAACAAATTGGTGTAATTACGGAGTGCCATTATGCCAGCGTCAGACGCATCTACTCTTTTAACGGACAGCACGAGCCGCTGCTCCCACGTTAGCCAAAGAAAGGATTTCCATACGGTGGCGTCGGAATGGGTTCACAACACAAACACAGGAAACGCCGTAAAGGAGGTTGTTTTTTTTTTTGGCTAATTGAGGCCTACAGCGCAGATTAATCTCCCGGCCTGTTGAGAGGAAAGCGGAGGTTTTCGGACGGCGGCGACGGCGAGCGTAAAGTGTCAGAGCACGCCGCGCACAGCCGCGGTCCGGGCCCCGGCACCGTTAGCGACTTTAATGACGGTTATTAAGCAAACACAATTACTCAAGCTCGTTAAGCGGACAGGGCTGTGGCACGGGGGGGGGGGGGGGGGGCACACACGGGGGCTTTTCCAAACCGCCACTCTGTGAGTACAGCAGCCGTCAATTCTGACTGTTTTAATCACTGTTTTCAGCAGCAAGTGGTTAAAAAAATATATTTTTTTATGTTTCTCTCACAAACTGTGATCAGACATATTTGATCCAGCAACAATAGTTTATTTTACCCAATAATACCCAAATTCCCACCAAAATAAAGAACTGCTGTGTTCCTTGTATTTTTAGGTTTTACTGCATAACCCCCCAGTGCAGAAATGTGTGTTCAGGCTTAATTAAAGTCAGTCACGTTCTGAAACAGACACAACAGCGAAGGCTCTGGGTTTAGGCCGGTCTCTGTTCATTCAGCTTGCACACCACTGTAAATGCCCCCCTTTCACGGGACGGGGGTAAATTTGGCTGTGGTACGGCTGTCTGTGTTTACATCGCTGGAGCTGACATCACATGCCACATGTCCCCCGGGGGGTGGGGGGGGGGGTCAGGGAGGGGGGGGGCAGGGATGGCGTGACACAGAGGACCTTTGTGGGCTCGGTCACGGACAATGACAATCGCTTGCCTCGCGTTTCAGTGCAACCCAGAGTAACCAGGGGATTTCAGGCTTGGGGGGGGGGGGGGGGGGGGAACAAAGGCAGGGACAGACCAGAGCGAGCGTCACGCTTCCCCCCCGCAACCCCCCCCCCCCTCGAAAATCTCTGCTGACGACATCTGCACCATCGTCAGAAACGGGAGCCAACCGCCCCCACGCGCTCCGCGTCGCCATGAAACGCGTTATTATGTCAGTACAGACACGTCACGCAAGCGAACTGCCAGCCTTAAACAGGAGAAATGCCCCCTCGCTCCCGGACGACTGCGTCTCTACGGTAACGCTTCACGCCCGATCGTGAGGGCGCAGTCGTCAAAGCTGAAAAACGCGTCGATTGAGTGAGCTGTGCACTACGGCTCCACACCCCGAGCTGGCCAAAGGACACGCCCCCCCCAGCAGAGTCTGGCTCCTCCCACGGTTTCTGCCTATCTGCCCCCCAGGGCACTTTCTCCCTGCCCCAGCCCCTGCCCCTGCCCCTGGTCCCCTAGGCTGGGGTCGGTCTGTGAATCGTGCATTGTGATAAATGCTTTTAAAATGCACTGTATAAATGCATTTGATTCAGTCTGAGAAGTGCAGCCTAATTTAGCAAGGCTAATTAGCATGGGCTGAGGAGGACAGCGCCTCAGGACGACTCTCAATATACTCCAAAAAAAAGAGTAAAAGTTTGTTTGTTCTCCCCCTGTCTGCGTGGGTTTCCTCAGGGTGCTCCAGTTTCCTCCCAAAATCCAAAGACAAACTATTGTGGGGGGGGGGAGGTGGGGGGGGGTGCATTAACAGGGTGTTGCTATAAAAGAGCTTGCATCCTCAGTCAACCTGCCCACGGCATAAATAAAGGTTAATAAAAAGAATAAATTGATTTAAAAAATGACAAAGCATCCACCTGTTCGCCGCCTGCATCCACGCGAACAGCTCTGAGGGACACAGCATCACCTCAGGAATATTCCGGGCCTCTCCTCCTCCTCGTCCTCCTCGTCCTCCCCGCGTTCCCGCAGAATTGCCGGAACAGCGAGGTGTCACGGTCCAGCTCGTCTCGCAGGAGAAGGCGGGCCCCGATTGGCTCGTTCCCACGCCCATAATTAGCAGACAACGCGTTCCCCGTGCATTATTCATCGCCTCTAATGCGCTGCTCTTGATCTTCCCAGAATGCCTCAGCGTTCTTTTCCGCCCAAAATAGCCAGCCGTCCGTTAGGCTCCCCTGGGCTAGGTGGCCTCTCCTAAGCTCCAGTTCCACTGACAAATGGCCCAACATGAATATTTACATCAGCCCTGCATCTGTACAAGTGGACTGATGGGAGCTGCAGGTGTAAGTTTACCTGAACAGCCAGCCCTTCCTCTAAAGAGGCCCACGGTCTCTGGGCAACAGTGATGTCACACTGCAGTGATCCAGTCATCTATGAGGGGCCGCTATTACAAAAGAACATAGTGCAGTAATTACTGCACAGCAAATAAAATACTTAAATAATTAAATTACGCTCTTCCGTAATCTCTATTGTCGATAATTTCGTTTTTTAGATTGTCCGTCTGCAACCATGTTCTATGTGCTGCTGCCCTTCTTGGCCTGGACACTCTTGAAAAAGAGATTATTTTTTAATCTCAATGAGGTTTTCCTGGTTAAATAAAAGTTAAATAATAATTAATAATCTTTTTTATTTTATTTGATTCAATTCAATTTGAATTGATGTTTTTTTACAGAGACACTGTCATAAAGATGCTTCGCAGTGGAAAAGAAAATGGGGCAAAAATAAAAGCATGTACACTTCGATACATTCATCCACACAGTAACCCAATCAAAGGAGAGCCACGTGTCCAACTGACAACAATTAATAAGCCAAGTGAATGTGGGGGGGGGGGGGCGGCTTATGCGCTGAAAACCCATTAGAATGGCAGCTTGAAATGTACATTTAGGAATTTAGCAAATGCTACTTTCCAGAATAACTTCCGACAGCTGATGTTTTCTCCCCTTTGAGTCCTTCTGGAGCATCCCAGGTCTTTTCCTGTTTTCCTTCAGGTTCCAGGAGATCTCACATCAACAGAGCGCTATGCTGTAAACGGTGAAGAAGACCAGCAGCTGGAGTCCATCATCTGTCCAGGATCCGACAGAAACACAATAAAACTCCTGCAAGCTCCTCACCAGGATCTGGCAGAAACACAATAAAACTCCTCCCAGCTCCTCACCAGAGTCCAGCAGTAACACAATAAAACTCCCCTCAGCTCCTCACCAGAATCCAGCAGTAACACAATAAAACTCCCCTCAGCTCCTCACCAGGATCCGACAGAAACACAATAAAACTCCCCTCAGCTCCTCACCAGGATCCGACAGAAACACAATAAAACTCCTCTCAGTTCCACACAAGTTTCTTATTACTCACAGTCAATCCTGCTGCCTCTGTGGGAAAACAGTAGATCTCACTTGCATGGGCATTTTTATGAGAGAACTTAACAGTCAAGGTCTTTTAAAACTTAAGAGACAATGCAAAGCAGTAAGTCAAGCCTTTTAATGGCAGATCTCACACCCGATGAAGGACGTATCCATTGCGGCTGATGCTCGGAGGCAATTCAATTACTGCACATTTCCCACGGCTTTTAGCTGGATCATGTGAGTCGATATCAAATTAAATCTCAGCTTGTCAAACAAATCATCAGATTCGTACATTTTCCTCTAATGACTTTCAATCTATCAGCCGGAACACAAAGGGGAATTTCTTTTTTTTCTTCTAGAATTTCAGAAGCTGTGCTACATGTGAAATCTCATCCCCAGTGGTGCTGTCGAAGCTCTTCGCGCTGTCAGTTTGTGGAAGCTCCTCCGCACACACTGCACCATGAATGAACACATCACTGTCTGTTCACTGCACCATGAATGAACACATGACTGTGCACTCACTGCACCATGAATGAACACATCACTGTCTGTTCACTGCACCATGAATGAACATATGACTGTGCACTCACTGCACCATGAATGAACACATCACTGTCTGTTCACTGCACCATGAATGAACACATCACTGTCTGTTCACTGCACCATGAATGAACACATCACTGTCTGTTCACTGCACCATGAATGAACACATCACTGTCTGTTCACTGCATCATGAATGAACACATCACTGTCTGTTCACTGCACCATGAATGAACACATCACTGTCTGTTCACTGCACCATGAATGAACACATCACTGTCTGTTCACTGCATCATGAATGAACACATCACTGTCTGTTCACTGCACCATGAATGAACACATCACTGTCTGTTCACTGCATCATGAATGAACACATCACTGTCTGTTCACTGCACCATGAATGAACACATCACTGTCTGTTCACTGCACCATGAATGAACACATCACTGTCTGTCACTGTTCACTGCATCATGAATGAACACATCACTGTCTGTTCACTGCACCATGAATGAACACATCACTGTCTGTTCACTGCACCATGAATGAACACATGAATGTCTGTTCACTGCACCATGAATGAACACATGACTGTGCACAGGAACTGCACCATGAATGAACACATGACTGTCCACACCCACTGCACCATGAATGAACACATGACTGTCCACCCACTGCACCATGAATGAACACATGACTGTCCACTCACTGCACCAGGAATGAACACATGACTGTCCACCCACTGTACCATGAATGAACACATGACTGTCCACACCCACTGCACCACGAATGAACACATGACTGTCCACCCACTGCACCATGAATAAACACATGACTGTCTGTTCACTGGACCATGAATGAACACATGACTGTCCACCCACTGCACCATGAATGAACACATGACTGTCCACCCACTTCTCCCTCAAAGGTCACCAGTTCTCAACTGTCAGCAGTGAGCATGCAGGCTAATCACAATAACGATTCTAAACACACGCACTCCAACGTTCAAGCTCCATGACTTTCAAGATGAGGATACTGACATCACCCAAAGGTATTAATTATGCAGAAAAATGTGTGTTTCATGAAAAGAATCATGAGAGAATTATCTTACTCACAACAACAGACCGTTCAATAACACTGCACTGAGCCTGACCTCTCCCTCTATTGCACGCATTTCAGTTTTCAATTCTGTGTTTTGTGAATTCTTCCCTTTATGGAGGCAGCCCAAGCCAAGTAAATATTTCAGGTGGGAGGGAGGTACTGACCGGGGGGGGGGGTTTGCTGAAATGGATCAGGACGGCCACGTTAAACAAACAAAGGGCTTTATAAGGCATCCCTCAGGCCTTACAGACTGGGGAGCTGCACCAAAAACTAGTTTCTTCACAAGGAGGAGGTCAAAAGAGAAGAGTAACCTGGGAATATCACTGCCTTTCACAACCATGCACACACACACACACACACACACAGAATACACACATTACGCACACAGTATACTGTACATGCAGGACAAACATGGAATACACACAGAATACAAACATAATGCACACAGAATACACACAGGATACAAACATAATACACACAGGATACACGCAGGATACACGCAGGATACACGCAGGATACACACAGAATACACACAGGATACACACAGGATACAAACATAATGCACACAGAATACACACAGGATACAAACATAATACACACAGGATACACGCATTACGCACACAGTATACTGTACATGCAGGACAAACACGGAATACACACAGAATACAAACATAATGCACACAGAATACACACAGGATACAAACATAATACACACAGGATACACGCAGGATACACGCAGGATACACACAGAATACACACGGAATACACACAGAATACACACAGGATACGCACAAGATACACACAGGATACACACAGGATACACGCAGGATAAACACAGCATACACACAGAATACACACAGGATACACACAGGATACAAACATAATGCACACAGAATACACACAGGATACACACAGGATACAAACATAATGCACACAGGATACACGCAGGATACACACAGGATACACGCAGGATACACGCAGGATACACACAGAATACACACGGAATACACACAGAATACACACAGGATACGCACAAGATACACACAGGATACAAACATAATACACACAGGATACACGCAGGATACACGCAGGATACACGCAGGATACACACGGAATACACACAGAATACACACAGGATACGCACAAGATACACACAGGATACAAACATAATACACGCAGGATACACGCAGGATACACGCAGGATACACGCAGGATACACGCAGGATACACACAGGATACACACAGCACAAAGCTCCTTCTCCTCGCAGAGAGGCTGTTCTCATACTGCCGCTGGAACGCGTAACGCTTCAGAAAGCCCCGGTATTCTCCTGTGGCTCGCAGGTAAGCCGCTCGCGTCTGAAGAACAGGAAAGCGAGCTGTACAAACAAACTGCAGCCCCCCCCCCCACAACCCCCCCACCCCCCCCCCCCCACCCCCCCCCCCCCCCCCCCCCCCCCCCACAGCGCTGTTTCTGCTCTGAATAAAAACAAGCACCGCACAGAGGCTGAAGGATAAAAACCATGCAGAGCGCTCTCAGCGCGTCCGAAGAGTCTCCAGCCGAGCGCTTCCTGCCTGCGTGAACCCCCCCGCCCCCAATGACCCCCCCCCAATCCCCCCCCCCACACCCCCTCTCCCGCTCGCTCGCAAACACCCCTGTGTGTTTGGTCTGGACTCCAAACCCGCCTCACTCGCGGTTTCATCCTACGCCGCTCAAATTTCACTCGTTAATCTTTTTCAAACTCTCTCTTAAAACTTCTCCTCGAGACTTTTCTCCACTGTGCATGAAACGCAAGGTAATCCGTTCTGAGACCGTGTGCATCAGCCTTTTCAATATAAGCCAGTGCAGGCAGTCAGAAGATTACCACAGGGATCAGAATCCTTACTTTCCGTACTAAGCATATCACAACCCTGTAGTCATTACCTCCTGGAGATGAAACATGTTTTTGTATGAATTTTTTCCCTGTATGGTAAGGAGTCCCAGCTAAGTGTAAAACTACAGAGGAGGGTGTGGAGAATATCCATAATGAAAGACAGGGGGCGCTGTAGTTCACTACATCACAGTCTCATACTGACGTGCACAAAGGGAGATGCCCAGGCTGCCACATCCCCATAAAGAGTAGTGGATTTGCACAGAGACAGTCAGTCACACACACACACACACACACACAAACAACAAACAAACAAACAAACAAACAAACAAACACACATACAAACATGGATACAGAGAGAGAGAGAGAGACAGAGAGAGAGAGAGACAGACAGACAGCCATCACAACACTGCTGTTCTGACTGAATTCAGCTTTGGAAAAAACAAAAATATAAATGCAGAGGCAGTGAAGACATTGCTCTCCACCAACAGCAACAAAATGCACTCAACAGCCAGGAGAAGCAGGATATATCACAAACCGCGTAAACTGTGACAAGACTGTGACAGCTAAATATAGACCGACAATCATGCAGGAGCAATACACCCCAAAAACATCAAAAAAAACCCCACAGCTCTCACTCAGAGCGTGACTCCTGAAGTGGAATAGAACTGAATCGAGGTTGAAGCAACCGGCAGCATCAGCAGAAACATCCAGCCTGTCCTGCTCCAGACCGAGAACGTCAGGTATCTGAACCTGATTCCAACAGAGCGCCAGGCAGGTATGCCTCTCTGTGACTGGGGCCCGTTTGAGAAGGGAACCGAAAGAAGTGAGAGAGGGGGGGGCGTGGCCTCTGAGGGTAGGTCATCCAACCAGGATGGATCCCTGCTACCTTGGTTGCCGGTGGCAGCACACCGTAAGATGACTGGGGGCGAGTCAGATGACCACTCTGAAGATGCTGCGGGACGCATGTTGCCATGGCAATCTCTCACGTCTTGCATTTGCATGAGAGAGTGTGGACCGGAAAACGCCATCGAGAAGATGTGCAATCATACTTAGGCAGCGTGACGAAGCCTGTCAATCATTCAGACCTGCAGTGCAGATCTTCTCTGAATGTAGTCACCGTTCACCTTGATATGAGAGCACAACCCATTTCTACATTTCTATGTACAATGTACCACCTGCCAGCTCTACGGCCACCCCCCTCCCACCCACCCCCAAAGATGGGTGGCAGTCTCATTTTCTACAAAAACAACAAAGACTGAGGTTGGGATTCAATCTACATTTCTCCTTGACTTTGTCTTCAAAATACATCCAAGTGTTAGTGTGTTGTTAGGTTCTATTCAAAAACAGTATCTTGGCAAATTTGCTTTTTGAGGACTCACTCAGGTAAGAACACAAGAAACTGCATTTATTCATAAATCAATGTCAAGAAAAAATTCTGAATGTATTCCAGTCTTAGTCTCCTGCTCATGCCCAATTTCACAGAACCCCCGAAAGAAGGAAATCCAACCTGTAATGTACTTCACCCAAAAACAGCTGAAATTAAACCAAAGAACAGTGTCTGTCTTAGCACATGATTGCCTATTGGATCAGCACAATTAGCACATCAGAAGCTAACATTATCTCAACAGATCCGCAAAACAAAAACCTATAATTAATATGGCATTCATTGGATGTAAATGGAAGTGGACAATATCTAATATTCTGTTTCGCCAGGTGTTTCCTTGAGGAAATAAACATGAACATGCTCAATAAATTCAGAACTACAGTTTACACTTTCACAATCCAGCCTTGTGTTTAATGTAAAAAAAAAAAAAAAAAAAAAGTTCAATAAAAAAAAAAAAATCCCTGGCATCCTGGAGAATAAGAATAACAGAATTGTTTATTCCCCCTACGTCGGCCCAACCCGAGAATAATACAACTTGGAAACAATGCATCATTCTTCTCAAATATTTGAACTCTCGAAACTGCAACAACCCACAGGAGATTCCCCAGCTAATCCACCCATTACCATTCTACCCTCTCTGTGTTTGCCCCCACAGTCTGCTGCACTGGGGGCAAATAAGCTTTCTGACTGACTGTGTTTACCCTGCGCACGCACACAGAGATCATTATCCCGCACGTGCTCAGATGCACTCTCAGAATATCCTCTCCTCTCCCTGCTGAATGTGGAGTCCTCACAGACTCCACATTCAGCTCATGTGAAAGGAGGGACGACACAAAAGACCTTTAAACAAAGATGTTTTCGCCCAATTTCACCGCAAAACCCACGCTGTTTCCACACTACGGTATGTTCTAGTTAGCATGCTTTGTTGAGAAATGTTCCGCGATATACGTTCTAATAGTTTTACCAGCTTTGAAAGAGCTGAAAGTTTTTTTTTTTTTTTTCAGATACTTATTTGACCCTGGCCTGATGCCAGCTCCTGCAGCAGAACCTGTGACTCTTTAGACGACACACGTCATGAACTGCAGCTCAGTATAGTTTTTAATTAATTTGCACATTGTTTAAAAAAACGATGTGCAAATTAACGTGAAGAGAAAAATAATAAGAGTAAAAATAAAATAAACAGCAACACAGACAGTGCAGGATGGGGCTAGAATGCGCTTATAATGGTGCCTCACCCTCATCAATGATAAAAAAAAAATAATAACGATAATAATAATAATAATAATAATAATAATAATAATAATAATACAACAAAATAAGATAAAAGACAATATAGTAAAACAAATAATGAGATAAATAGTGGCTGAAGGCAGGAAAATAACTGGGTACCAGCCACACTGCCACCCCCCCCCCCCCCCCAATCACTCCCCCCGTCCTCCACATCTCTATAAGTGACAAACAGCATCAACTGCAGAGTCACCCATCCACCCCCCACCCACCCACCCATTCCCTGGAGAGCACACAGCAGCCCCCCCCCCCCCCCCCCCTTCGGTGTTGATCAGACATGCGCTGTCGCCAGGGCACACCAGCAGCACCCCCCCCCCCCCCCTTTTGGTTCTGATCAGACATGCGCTGTCGCCAGGGCACTGACCAGCAGCCCAGCCCCCCCCCCCCCCCCTTCAGCGTTTGGTTCTGATCAGACATGCGCTGTTGTCAGGACACTGACCGTGCCGAGGGGGCCACGCTTAACAGCAAGACTCTCGGAGTGCTGCAGAGGCTCATGGGTATTACAACAACGAACCGCACGTCCGCACAAAAAATGATGAATGACTCGAATCTGTCATAATCGATGAGTAGCACTATGAAATGGTTTTTATTTCAGTCTCTATCTACACATCCAATGATGAATCAATGTTTAAAAACAACACAAGTTACTGGTGACAACTGCAGAACAGGAGAAATGCTCTCACCTGGTTTGGCTGAGTCCCAAACAGGAACACACGCCTTTGCTCATGCAGACATTGAGCATCTTCGTCCTTCTCAAGGTGACTTCTTATTTTTTTTTTTTTTCACGATGAATACCGGAATATTCCCCAGACAGACTCGCCGGTCTTGGAAATGAAGAGACGGAGAAACGTTGTGCATGTCAGGGAGCAGAACTGCACCTTTCAGGAGGAGGCTTGAAGTACCCGTCACAGAAGCACATCCATCCCTCTCAGATTACACACATCACATCTGGGTCAGCTGCCTGATCTTCCATCCTCTCGATCTCCCATCGGCACGACAACATCAGACACGATTCCACCACAAATTACAGGAAGAACAAAAAGTCATACCAGCTGCGTTTACTTTCATGCAAAAGTTACATTTTCAGGTTTAAATGACCGGTAAACAGATAACCACTGTTTACATAAACAACTGCAGACCATTTTTAAAAGACTGGAACAACTCTTGGCTGAAACTTGGTTTTGGGAGAAAAAGCGGATTGCCTTCTACAAATTGGGATAGAATATGAAAATGTAAAGAAAACATTCTGCTTGTTTGCTTCAGGAGGTTCTCTGGGCTAAATATAGCCGACAGAAAGGACTGGATGAAAAGGCGGCCCCAAAAACTGCAGTTCTGACAGGAAAGACGCGGAATCGGGTGACTCCGGCGCACGGACGCTGCAGCTCACCTCTCAAAGCGCAAAGTCACGCTCAGCAGCGCGCCGAACTCAGCGTGCATCAGCATGGCGTCCTGCCGAGGCTCTGCTTTTCCAAATATACAGCGCTGACCGGACAGCAGGCTGCCCCTGCCAATCCGCTGACCCGCCAACCCGCCAACCTGCCGACCCGCCAACCCGCCGACCTGCCCACCCGCCAAATAAACCGTCTGCAGGACGGTCTGCAGAACTCCCGAGTACAGGACGGCGTCATCCTCCGGTCCTTCCCACGAGCACCTTCACCAGGACCGGGCAGGATATCGCCGTTACGCACAGAGATACGACACGACAGGAAACGACAAATCGAGTGGAACAGCCACCGCGCTCAAACACATCGGCCATTTTGGCCATTTAAGAAGCTCAGCCGGCACCTCGGACAGTAGATTCAGATTTGAAGCCGTTTATGTAGAGCTGAGCACTGAGCCACAGAGAACCGAAGTTCAGCTTCAGGACCGCAGTGTGGAACACGCCGGACGCTTCCGGTTTCGCACATTTTGCTCGGCTCGACCTCTCTTTGCCGCGGGAGAGACTGATGAAGAGATTCCGTCTCTCCGCAGCCTAGAGTGGCCGCTTTGGTCACATGGCCCAAATCGGGGCGTGGTCCCTCTGAAGCATCAGCACATTCACAGGGTTCTATGGGCTAAGAAGCACTTCCTCTAAAACCACACACACCCCAGCTCATGGCTGTCCAACCCCAAAAACAGGCACCTCTCACTTTGCCCCCCAACACAGTCCTGACCCCCCATTAAGGCAATTCACAGACCGAACCAGAAACCCCCATAAACCAATTCAGAGAGTAACCTGGCAAAGAACAGCTCTTAATGGAATCAAAGCCCTGGCTCTGGCCTACACTGCAGCCAACTTCACTTAATTCAACCCGACACACCATCTCGACCACTCCGGGCGACTTGCACTTCCTGCAATCCAGGTGAATGGATTCTCCCCATTCCTCTACGAACCGCTCAGTCACTGCCCATTTCCACAGTGGTTTGAAGACGCTATCTCTTCAGCCTCTACCTGGATTAACTCTAACACTACTCCACCGCAGGGTTACCCCCAATCTATTATCACTCACATGTATCACTTGATCTAGCACTTTCATGTTGCACTTGCTCTTTATCATATCTCTTGTAATCACGCCTCACTTTGAGTTTATGACTTGCCTTAACTTCACTGACTTAGCCAGTGTTTACTGTGTGAACTAATCTTGATGTTCATGGCTATGGAGAACTGACATTCATGAGAATTGTATCTTATCTGACCTGCGTTCCATAGTGTGTTCTCAGTACTGTATGTTTTGTTCCAGCCAATTTAATCAGTAAGTACTTACTGGTCTGTACATAAAGCTTTGGATGAAAACTGCCATTGTACCCTTCAGCAAGGTACTTAACCTGTCTGCCAATATATCCATGTGTAATGCAGTGTTGTATAATGGTGTAAAGGAGCTGTGTAAGTCCCTTGGATAACCTAAAGTCAGTCACAGGTTTCTTATCCACCTTCTCTTAGCCCTCCTGGTTACACTGCCCCAGACCTCCACTCCCCAACCCAGAGTGCAAATACTTACCGCACCCATGTGCAGCAGCAGTGCATAACTCACAGCTAACAAAGCCTTTACTCAAGCATGAAAAAGCACCTAATACAGGTCCTCGTAGTAAAACACCGAATAGGCTAATAAACATCCATAATAACCCCATTCACAAATCCCCTCCAGCGCACACTCAGACTGGCTGTTAGGAATCGCTTAGTGGGATGTCACGACCATTTCTGAGAGAAGAACTCACTGTGTGAGCGTTTCTGTGAGATAGTGTGTGTCCAGCGCTCCTATTCATCGCTGTACACGGGACAAGAACTGAAATAATCTGATAACAGACGTAAAAAAAAAAAAATCGCATAATTACAATCTGACGCAATGCTGAAGGAAAATCATTTCTTTTTTAAGCCCAGAAGACCATAGCAGGAGTAGGATGCAATGTATCAATTTTATATCTATGCTAGAAATGTTTCCGCCCCCCCCCCCCCCCAAAGAAACTTTATTTATGACTATCTGGCAGATGCATTTATATCCACCGTTTGTCGTAAGAACAGTTTTAAAAAAAATTCTCTCTGAACAGAAGGGGAATCCCGCATTGGCGTTATATCTCTCTGTCTTCACTTCTCAGCCGACCTGAGCGCCCTTTTCCCCCCGAGATCAGTTTTGACCAAGCGTGCGGACTGCACTGCACACGTGATGCCAAGCATGTCACATGATGTCCCCGGTAAGCAGAGCACAGCGGACAGAAGACAGAAGTGTAAAACCGCCTGTTATTCCTCAGTCATTTTCTAAATCAGGCACCAGCTATCTTCACCGTGCACGCTTTTAAACCGTCCAATAAACACGCTGAAATAAAAGCTGACAGAGTTGTCAGCGCTGCGGGTCTTTCAGAATGTTCCGGAGGCTGATCTTAGCGGGAGAGTGGGTGGCGATGCCGCAGTCCGCACACTTGATCAAAACTGATCTCGGGGAAAAAGGCACTCAGGCTGGCTAAGGAGTGAAGACAGAGAGATATAACGTCAGTGTGGGATTCTCCTTCCTGTCTACAGAGGGTTTTTGAAACTGGTTTTTATGACAAACGGTGGATATAAAAAGCATCCGCGACACAGTCATAAATAAATACCGATTACCACTACAAAGGAGAGAGAGCAAGAAAAACACAGAGAGAGCTGCTGATGTCACAACAACAAGAACAGCAGAACAATCAGGAGCACTGTGTGCGAGTCGCTCCCCCCCCCCCCCCTGCGATCCGCTCTCCGGCGGCTGACCCCCCCCCCCACACACACACACAATCCGCACAATCCGAGAGTCAATCTCCCCTGCACAGTCCGCTCTCACAGGCAAAGAGAGGAGCTGTGAACTGTGATCATGCCTGGATAACTGACACCTGTCAGTCAGTCTGTCCCTGGAATCCAGCTCCTCCTTATTTCCAGCAGCGCTGAAAGTGAAGGGGGCAGAAGCGGGAAGGGTGTGTTTGTGTATTTGGGCCATCACAGCAGCCCCCCCCCCCCCCCCCCCCCCCCCCCCCCCCCCTCCCAGCAGAAGCAGAACTGGGACGTATTTGAAATGGCTTCACTTTACATTAGACGGCAGTAAAACCTAAAAAAAAAAAAAAGACTGCTGCATATCTCTGAAAACTCACGTCCCAAAACACAAGTTCAAAACAAGTCTTTACCGTAATGAAGGATCGCACCTATCAGTAACCTTCGTTAATCACTTAAATATGAGGTAGAGAAGGAGCCCAGCTGCACTCTCGGCCTTCGGGACCAGATTTCAGCACCCCTGGTTTAAAGGTTTGAGATACAGTATGTGTGCTGTCATTCGTGTCATTACTGAGAGCACACCTCTAATGAAAAGGACAAATCTAAAGACTCTGCTACTATACTGCACAGTACATCTCCCAGTCCACAAATATCAACAAAATTCCCCAAGTTTGAGAGTTCTCCTTTTATTATAGAAGAACTCAATCCTGAGGCAAGCTGCTACAAATCCTCTGACCATAAGTTCAGGATCAACGGACCCCGTCCCTTTAATTTTGTCTCTCCCTTGTGAGCCAAATACATATTTTGAAAAAGAGAGAGAGAGAGAGAGAAGAGAGAGAGAGAGGGGAACAGGTGGGGGGGGTCGGGTGTCACTGAGGAACAGGACGGGTAAAAATGTACCGACACAGAATCTCAGGCGGTCTGAAAGACTCCCAGAGCAAACACAAGCAAGTTCCTGCATGACATCAGCAGCCTTTCCACAGAACGCCCGACATCCTCTCACACAGACGGGACACACAGACGCACGCCACCGTCCTCTCAGTATCGGAGCAGGCAGCGTGGCTCTCCCCTCTCGAACCCCGAGCCGGGTCACCTGCCAGCGCGTGATCAAACACAGACACACACGCGTGCGCACACAGGAGGGCGGAGGTGTGTGTGTGTGTGTGTGTGTGTGTGCGCGTCGCTAACGAGCGCGTGTTCCTCGCGGCTCTAAACGGGGAGCGAGGCGTCAGCCTCTCCAAGGCCGTGTCCGGGTAACCGCGGCGATACGAAAACAAAGAAACGAGCGCATTCCACACGCGGGCCGGGCCGGGCCGCCCCGCACCCGGGAGAGAGAGAGAGAGGGGCGTTTGTCTGCGCTGGAGTACAGAGCTCTCTGACCCGGGGACAGAGTGTGTGTGTGTGTGTGTGTGTGTGTGTGTGTGTGGGTGGGAGGGGGGGGGGGGGGGGGGGGGGTGTGTGTGTGTGTGTGTATGTGTGTGTGGGAGAGAGAGAGAGTGTGTGTGTGTGTGTGTGTGGGAGAGAGAGAGTGTGTGTGTGTGTGTGTGTGTGTGTGTGGGAGAGAGAGTGTGTGTGTGTGGTAGAGAGTGTGAGTGAGTGTGTGGGAGAGAGAGAGAGAGAGACACAAGCACACACTGCCCTTGCGCTTTTATAATAATCAGCAGGATTCCAAAAACAGTTCCCCCCCCCCCCCCCCCCCCCCCCCCCCCCCCCCCCCCCCCCCCCCCCCCCCCCCCCCCCCCCCCCCCCCCCCCCCCCCCCCCCCCCCCCCCCCCCCCCCCCCCCCCCCCCCCCCCCCCCCCCCCCCCCCCCCCCCCCCCCCCCCCCCCCCCCCCCCCCCCCCCCCCCCCCCCCCCCCCCCCCCCCCCCCCCCCCCCCCCCCCCCCCCCCCCCCCCCCCCCCCCCCCCCCCCCCCCCCCCCCCCCCCCCCCCCCCCCCCCCCCCCCCCCCCCCCCCCCCCCCCCCCCCCCCCCCCCCCCCCCCCCCCCCCCCCCCCCCCCCATGGAAAACAGAAGATAATTGAGTGCAAATATTACACATCAACCTGAAACTGCCCTTCAGCGCTCAGAGCAGGAAGCAGGAACTCACACTGACAGTGTGGAGCCCTTCAGCACGGGGAGCACAGCGTGGATGTGTGTCTCACGTGCGATCGATACCATAACAACCCCCCCCCCCTCCCTCCCCCATGCAAGCAGGTGAGCCCAAACCAAGGCTGTATCCCACACAGACCTGGGACCTCCCCCCCCATCCAAACCACCCAAACTTCCGGCACACTCAGATTCAGCAGTGTGGTACAAAAACACTCGCAGCTGTGTGTGTGTGTGTGTGTGTGTGTGTGTGTGTGTGTTTAGAGTGTGTGTGTGTGAGACGCGTACACACCTGGCCGGGCCGTGGTAGAAGGGGTGTCCGGGGTGCGGTAGGGAGTTGGGGTACCCCTGCCTCCCCCACATGGTCCCCACAGATCTGTAATCCACTCAGTTCAGTAACTCCACAGAGCAGAGCCCAGCAGCCAGAGCTCCATTTAAACTAACCCTCTTCCCGCTTGCAGAGAGAGAGAGAGAGAGAGGGAGGGGAGGGACAGAATAAAGAGAATAAAAGGGGGGAGTGACAAAGACAATGAGAGAGAGAGGGAGAGAGGGAGGGAGGGAGGGAGTGAAAGAGAGAGAAAGAGAGAGGGAAGGAGAGAGGGAGGGAGTGAAAGAGAGACAGAGAGAGAAAGAGGGAAGGAGAGAAGGAGGGAGTGAAAGAGGGCAGGAGGGCTAAAATTCAGCGCGCACCTGCTGTAACCCCCTGAGCGCCCCGTCCTGTCCCGTCCCGTCCTGGTGGTCTCACCGGGAGATGGGGGGGAAGGGGGGGGGGGAGTTACAGCCCCTCTGGCTTCTCTCCGAGAGGCGGAGGTATCCCAGCACAGCCGCGGATGGACAGAACGAGCAAAACCAGCGAACGAGCGAAACTGATATGTGGGGGGGAGCTGTCCCCCCCCCCCCTCCCCTCCCCCCCGTCTCCTCTCTTGACTCGGCCCTGATCTCTCCAAACTCGCCGGGTCCACCCGTCAGACACTGCCTCTCCGCTCCGACCTCACTGAGCGCGTGCAGAACGATGTTCCTCTGCCGGCCGGATAAGCAGAGCTGAGAGAGCGAGCGAGCGAGAGAGAGAGAGAGCGAGAGAGCAAGAGGGAGGGAGAGGGAGAGAGAGAGGGAGACAGAGAGAGCAAGAGGGAGGGAGAGAGAGAGAGGGAGAGAGAGAGATTGTGAAAGCGAGAGCGAGCAAGAGATAGAGAGGGAGGGGGAGAGAGAGAGAGAGCAAGAGAGAGACAGAAGGAGGGGGAGAGAGAGAGGGAGGGAGAGAGAGCGAGAGAGCGAGAGAGAGAGAGAGAGACGGAGGGAGGTCTGGCTGCATTTCAGCTGCATGCTGGGTAAATTGCTCAGCTAATGAGGAGCAGAACTGCAGGTGAGGGATGATTGCCCATCACCCCCCCCCCCCCACTCCCCTCACCCCCCAAGGGACCTGTGACCACTGCAACCCCCCCCCCCCCCCCCCCCCGACTCACCCCATCCCCAGCGTATCTAACAGCAGTGAATCTCCACCAGCCCCCCACCCCCGGACCCGGGACACCCCAGGGCACTCGTTACCGTACCACCCCCCCAGGCTGTGCTTTCGGTACTTAAGAAGCCCTCGTTAGCATCGCTAATTTCACATCAGCCTGCCGGTTATCCGAGCGCGCGCGAGCCGGCAATGCCATTATCGGCCCCAAGAGGGCACTCCAGAGCACAGCAAAAAGAGGAAAACGCAGAGCATGGAGATGTGCAGGGCACCCAAAGCACCAGTGACAGCTGACTCTCTGTGATAAAAGGTGTTTGTCAAGGGAAGCAGCAAAGCTGTGCGTTCCAGAAGAGCTCCAGTTCCACCACAACTCCTCATCCGTCCTGTTCTGCTGGGGCGTCGGTGAATACATAATACAGCACAATGAAAACACTGGCTTTTGAGTCCAAAAGCTGCACCTCTTCTTAAAATTAATAAACGAGCCATGCGTATTTAAACGACAAACATTTATGAATTAATGTGACAGTTGTATATTTGGTGACAGTCGTCCTGACCCTGCCTTACACTGTGGCCAGGGCATCTCAATGGGACAGACAGCACATTACAAAAAATGCGATAATCAAAACTGGAGCGATTGGGTTTGGTGCTAAATTTAAGATCAATAGGTGAGAGCAGAATCAGCACAGGCCACACATGGACCCTTGAAGAACACCAGGCCTGGGCAAGTGATTGACAGCCTGGACACCAGCGCGTGTCACAATAGGCACGGAACACTGCAGGCTCCAGAACACTCTGAACCACAGTGACCCCTTCTGTTAAACACTGGAGGTTCTGGAACCTTCCGCACACACTTGACAAAGGGTCACAAAGACCACGACAGGCAGTGTGCTTCACTGACAGCCAATGAACTGTTCCCATGAAACCCTTTTCCGCCGTTGCCATGCTGACCAGCCGCCACCTCTTTAAGCACGCCGTGATTGGTGGGGACTCCTGGAAGGAGGCTCGGTCCCGCGTTCAGCCCGAACCGGGGTCCAAAACGGCCTTTCAACAGAGCGGCCTTCTCATTGCGCTCACGTCCCGTCAGCCGCCGGAGACCACAATGCACCTGTGCAAGAACGCCGCTTCAAACCAGTTTCATCATTCCGGTGAAGAGTAATGGAGCGGCAGGCCAAAGACGCCGTGCCTGTGTCCCCGTTTCGACTGGCGCCGCGGTTCTGACACCGAGCGGAGGGATAGCCCAGAACTCCGGACTCGGCTCCACCGAACCGAGAACAGGACCGGCCTTTTTTTTTTTTTCAAAATAAAAGCTTTAATTCCAGCGAACACAAAGGTCCACGCACCGGCCAATGCCACGGTTACGGGGGAGGGAGATGTTTGAGAAGAGAGCGAGGAAACCTGAGCCGTTATTGTGTGTGTGTGTGTGTGTGTGTGTGTGAGCATTCCTGAGGCCCAGTCTGAGCACACACACACACACACCTCGCTCGGCGCTATAAATACTCTCTCCGGTTTTTACGAGAGGAAAGCAGCGCCGCTGGAGGGTAAACACACCGCACGTTCGATACTAACCTCCGCACCTCGGCTGATTCATACGGCTGGGACCGGCACACCGGCATCCTCTCTGCCGATTAAAGACATTACATCACATTACAGGCGTTTAGCAGACGCTCTCATCCAGAGCGACTTACACAACTTTTTTTTTTACATAGCGTTTTTTACATTGTATCCATTTTATACAGCTGGATATATACTGAAGCAATGCAGGTTAAGTACCTTGCTCAAGGGTACAACGGCAGTGTCCTACCCAGGAATCGAACCTATGACCTTTCGGTTACAAGTCCAGTTCCTTACCCACTGAGCCACACTGCTGCCCAGGCGTTTCTCTCAGAAGTGCGGCTACCTTCAGCCCAGCCGAGCACACCCATAACTGAACACTCTTACCCCAGTACATCCGTGCACTGACTGGCCAAAAATGCCTTCACCACCATGCCTTCACAAAACGCCACCACCAGTCACCACAGAATGTTCATCATTTACAGTTATTGAGTTTTGTGACTACACGTTCGCCTGTATTGGCTGGGAGATTGCTCCATCCAAATACTTTCTCCCATTAATATCACAAAAACCATAATCAGGCACACGTGTCAGTACCAGTATGTCTATCTTTTTCAAAGCGGTTTCATGTTTTATTCTGTCAACAAAGACTTCAGCCGCACTGAATGACATCACAGACAATCTTCCCAAGGACCAATGAGAAACGCTCTAATATAATCACACACAGCTGTGTTCCCGTTACAGTCAGACTGCTGTTAATTTACTTTACAATGCATCAGAGTAAAACTGACAGAACTAATCTGACCTACCGCAACCCGCCTCTGTGAAATGGCTCCCAGGAGAGTATTAACTTCATATCACATCCTCTGTGCTGAAGGACACACCCTTTGGGACGTCTCTCTAAACTCACAGAATAATAAAAAATCATTTCCATTTTTTAATCATTTCCTCTGCACCACCCGGCGACAGAGAGAGTCGTAACGTGTCCCACGATGCAGTTCAGCGATCACGCACGCCCTCCGCGTGTGGCAGGAAATGCTTCCGTCAGACAGCGCAACCTCAGAGCCACACACCCGCACAGCTAACACCCGATCTCCGTTTACCGACCGACAAGGAGCCTTCGAGCGCTGAGAGGAACGCTCATCCAGTTTCACCCTTTCACCTAAAACATAAAACGCAGCGCCTGCCAGGGGTCAGATATCACAGCTGGGTTAGGTACGGGTGTTGAGCTGCTTACAGGAAAATTGGTTTGACCCTGCTAAAAAAATTTTTTTTAAAACCTTCAGTGTGCCAATTTTTGATTGTGAGAGAAAACAAGATTATGATAGTTTGTTTAATTTTTTTATTACTTTTATTTCACAAGGTTTCTCAAGTGAGAAATGTTTCTACAGTCATGCAAAGGGAGAGTGTTGTCAAATATCTGTGGGGGGGGGGGCTGGCGAAAATAACATGACAGTTCTTTTTAATTTAGCCAAGGAAGATGCATTTCCTCTTTTGAAAAGTGTCAAGGTATTCTCTAATAACCACAGCGAGCACCTCACTTCAGCATCTCATCAACAGCACCTCCTACAGCACAGAACCCCCATCACCTCACTGAGGATGTGAGTTTTATTGTGGATTTGAGTTATTTTGAGAGAACACTGCCCCCTACAGGTCCACCAAACCACTTCCAATAACTACTTTTCCGGGGAGATTTCCAGCACTGACCCAGCCCAACCAAGCTCAGCGACGGCTGTTTGACCTCAGAAAGCCACAGGTTGGCCTGGCCCCTGTCCAGTAAAAACGGCCAATTATAATGGTCCTCATAACCACTGCTGCCTGCTGGTAATTAGCAGCCCTGGTTATAGTCCACACTTTGTTTAGGACACAATAAAAAGCGGTGTGTAACACACGATAGCTCGCTCTTCTGTGGGGTGGTGTGGGAGACATTTAAAGCACTCATCTGAGACCGGCTTTATTACAGACGAGCTGCTGACCTATTCGCATGAATTATGTGACATTTGGGGAGGGTGGAAATTCAGAGGACGAGAAAAAGAAAGATGAAAGTACTATTTTTGATCATGTAACAAAAATGCACAACTACATGCCAAGTTTGGGCACAAAATCCCATGAACGCAAATCCAAAGTGATTACCTCAAAGAGAATTCTGCCTGGCGAAGGCCGTTTATAACAATGACCAAAAAGGTTTTGAATGAGAGTCCTCGGCCCCCATCCTACCACACCCGAGGACCGGCACCAAGATTACACCTGTGCTCACACCTACAAAAAGAGCCCCCAACAAAATCCTCCTGACACTGTCAGGCGATGGGCCAGCTGAAAGGGGCGTGTTTAAGGGCGGGGCTAGGACTGCAGACAGACAGAACACCTGACATGCACCTACAAAACAGCAGTGTCTTCAGTAGAGGGTACACACACTCTTTCACACACACACACATTCTCCAGAGACTACGCACAAACTGAACACACACACACTCATTCCAAGGAAACAATGAATACTGTACACACACACTCATTCTACAGGGGCGTACAGGGGCGATATAGCTCAGGAGGTAAGACCGATTGTCTGGCAGTCGGAGGGTTGCCGGTTCAAACCCCGCCCTGGGCATGTCGAAGTGTCCTTGAGCAAGACACCTAACCCCTAACCTCTAACTGCTCTGGCGAATGAGAGGCATCAATTGTAAAGCGCTTTGGATAAAAGCGCTATATAAATGCAGTCCATTTACCATTTACCATTCTACAGAAACTATGCACAAACTGAACACACACACACACACACACACACACACACACACACTCACTCTACAGAAACTATGCATACTGTACATACACTCTCTCTCACACACTTATCCACACACAACACTTCAGAGACTACATATGCACCGTACACACTGTCTCTCACACACACATCAGTTTTACACACTGGCTCACATGCACACATAAACAAGCTCACACATGCCCATACACATGAGTACGCATATTCTGTAACCACTGAAAATCAAGCATCTCCCGATACATCCCAGCATGCACTGCTCTGTGTGTAAGTACATAAGAAAAAAGGCCCATGAAGTCCTGTCAGTCCACACAGCAGCGTATGCTTCACTCCTCACTCACAGCCACTGCGTTCCTGGAAGTCCGGTGAGTGTTATTGATCAGCTCAGGCTCTGAGGCAGATAGGGGATTAATAAACGCTCAGGTCTCACTCTCAGGACTGCGGCAGGGAGCGCAAAACGGAACAAACGCGAAACGGAACGAACGCGGAACGGAACGAACGCGACTCCGATCCAAAGAGCTCTTCCTGCCCAGCAGAGCCCGGCTCCAGCTGCAGCAACAAGTTTCAGCAGCAGCACAACTTCCCCTCAAACTCCTACTCACCTGCCCCCCCCGCTCAGTCCACTCGCCGCGTCTCACAGCCCACACGCCCGAACGCAGAGCACAGTGTCTAAAGAGAGGACCGGGTCCAGGTCCCAGGTCGGGTTCCAGTCGGGCTGCGCTCCTCCTCCGGTGCTGACTGTGTAACAGCGAGCCCCAGACAGCCGCCAGCGCAGAGTCAGAGTCTCAGAGTCTCTCTGCAGGACTGTGCTCTCTCCTCTCACCCCGAGCAGGAACTCTGCGCTGCCCCCCCCCCCCCCCCCCCCCCCCACCCCCCACACCCCCCACCCCACCAACCTCCCCGACCCCCCCCCCCCCCCCCCCCCCCCCCCCCCCCCCCCTGCCCCCCCCCCCCGGCGGGCGGCGGTGCGAATCTGAGCTGGCATGCCAGCGCTGCCCCCTCGCCGTGCCAAATTTACCCTGGACCCTGCCCGCGCTCGGCACCCACAATGGAAAGAGCCTTCCCTGCGAGATTTATTAAAAATGACCCCGCCCCTGCCCCCCCCTGCCCCCCCCCCCCCGTCACCATTCCCAGCAGCCGATCGGTTTTCACACCCCAGGCGGCTGCAGAGTTTCCTGCCACTTCAGCCTCCGCCTCACCCCCCCCAGTCACATGACACAGCGCTGTCAGCACCTTCTCCCTGTCACAGACTCACAGACTCCATCTTTCAGACTCAATCTCACTTCCCCTCTCACGCACACCAACACTCCCTCACACACTCTCACTCACCCACTCACCCACTCACTCCATCTTTCACAGGGTCCCTCTCGCTTCCCCACTCACACTCACTCACTCACTCCCTCACTCTCTCACTTCCCTCACTCACTCACTCACTCTCACACTCACTAACTCCATCTTTCAAACTCCATCTTTCACAAAGTCCCCCTAACTTCCCCTCTCTCTATCACACTCACACACACTCACTCCATCTTTCACAGAGTCCCTCTCGCTTCCCCACTCACACTCACTCACTCACTCACTCACTCCCTCCCTCTTACAGTCACTCACTCCATCTTTCACAAAGTCCCTCTCACTTCCCCTCTCTCTACCAAACTCACTCACTCACTCTCTCACACACACACATGCATGCACACACACATGCACACATGCATGCACGCACACTCTCACTCACTCGCACACACACACACCACACTTCCTCCCTCCTGCTAACCCCCCTTGCAGACAGGTATGGATTTTTGGGGGGGGCTGTGGATTTGTCCTTGGTCCGTGTGGGAGAAAGGCATGTCATGCTCGCCCGGCTTTACCCCCGCCCCAATCCGCCCCCCCGTCCCACCCACCCACATATCTCTCTGGTTACAGCAGTGCCACGCCCATCTCTCCCAATCAGCACTGAGCGGTAACCTTGCCTTCCCCTCTGCGATTCCAGCTCTGTCTGAGACAGACAGACAGACAGACAGATGGACAGACAGACAGACAGACAAATGAACAGACAGACAGACAGACAGATGGACAGACACACAGATGGACGGCCAGATAGACAGACGAACAGACAGACAGACAAATGAACAGACAGACGGACAGACAGACAGACAAATGAACAGACAGACAGACAGACAGACAGGCTGCCACAAAGGGGAAGATCCTCCTGCCCACAGTCAACGAAACACTAAATTTATTACGTATTGCATTATACAAAATACACATGCAAAACCTGCATTCAAACACACTCATACACAATAACGATTACATTCCAAAAAATTAATATAAATATAATTTGTAGATAGAGTTGTAGTAGTAATTTACCAAACATTTTCACATATTTTACAGAGAAACATCTACATAAATATGACATAAAAACAGGGGCTTCACTGCCAGCTACAGGCACCAGTTTGGTTCAGACTCAAGAAGCAATTTTCAATTTAACTTTCAGAATGACTGGAATGAAATGGTGCCTACCCTGAAAAGAGCAAACGCACACTGCTATTCCCTAAGACCAGAACATTTACACACAAGTAAACACGCGCTGCTACTCAAACGAGAACATTTACACACAAGTAAACACACACTGCTACTCGGAAAGCTACACGAGGCAATGTCACTCAACACGCATGCATAGCTTCCTCTAATTTATGGCTGTTCTGTAAAAAACCCTTCAGGAGCTGAAGGCACCGTAGACAGAATGTCAAACGTGAAATAACTCCATCTCTTCAAACAGGACCGTGGCGCCGTGCACTGGGTAAAAAACAGCAGCAGGTGTAAAATGGAGGACTCTGGGTCTGCTCGACCCTGCTCCAGCGCTCGGACAGGCACCTCGGCCTGGGACCCGGGTCCTACCAGAGCTGACTGTGGCTGGCAGCCCTGCCACCCGGGCTCACTCAAGAAAATAAGGGATTCAGCTGGCATAGATCTCTCATCGTGCACTAGTGACCCCTGCTGGTGGATCGGGCACCTGCAGGTCGGCCTGTTCAGTTGCACGTGAAGCGTCCTCCTCTGACTGGTGTCTGTGTGAACCGCGGTGCGATGGGGAGAGGCGGCTGACATCACGTGACTCACAGGGGGGGAGCACACACTTTTCTGTGCACTCTCCCACATCAACAGCGGCATCCAATCAGCATCGCAGGGGCATGAGAAAAAAATCGAATCAAATTCAGATGTAATAAAATAAATAAAATGATTGTGATGTGTGTATTTAAAGCCATGGTGGGGAATGACAGCACTGCGAAGGAAGAGTGATGGAGACAGAAGTGAAAATCCATACCTGGGGGGCGGGGGGGGAGAGAGGGAGAGATAGGGGGGGTGAAGAGAGAGGGGGAGTCGAGCGAGAGAAGGGGGGGGGGGGGGTGTGAGGAGAAAGGTACAGGAGGAGGGTAGAGAG
This sequence comes from Anguilla japonica, assembly GCA_025169545.1. Taxonomy (NCBI): domain Eukaryota; kingdom Metazoa; phylum Chordata; class Actinopteri; order Anguilliformes; family Anguillidae; genus Anguilla; species Anguilla japonica. The sequence continues at coordinate 44,518,025 of CM045898.1, forward strand.
GGGGAGAGCAGGGGGGGCATGAGGAGAAAAGGAGGAGAGGGGGGTAGAGAAAAAGTGAGAGTGAGAAATGGTGAGAGAGAGAGATGGTGAGAGAGAGAGAGAAGGCTATTTTTCTGCCTCTTTCCATAAATATTCAGCTTCACCAAAGGCCCTTTCGGAAGCGGAACTTTGGCGCGCTGGTTGCCGTGGTGATTTCTGCGGGACACGGCCGTGGCCGCGCTCCAGCGGTAAAGCGGCATGATCGACGGCGTCGTTAGCGGCCGACCCGCGAACATGCATCCTTCAGACCGCCGACGTGTGGCCTGGCTTAACCTCCCCTGCCAAACACAGGCCTCTACAGAGAGCTTCTCTCTCTCTGAGGGTCAGCAGACCCCCAAACACCATGTGCACAGAGCTGCTCTCTCTCTGAGGGTCAGTAGACCCCCAAACACCGTGTGCACAGAGCTGCTCTCTCTCTGTGAGGGTCAGTAGACCCCCAAACACCGTGTGCACAGAGCTGCTCTCTCTCTGTGAGGGTCAGTAGACCCCCAAACACTGTGTGCACAGAGCTTCTCTCTCTCTGAGGGTCAGTAGACCCCCAAACACCATGTGCACAGAGCTTCTCTCTCTCTGAGGGTCAGTAGACCCCCAAACACCATGTGCACACAGCTTCTCTCTCTCTCTGTGAGGGTCAGTAGACCCCTAAACACCGTGTGCACAGAGATTCTCTCTCTCTCTGAGGGTCAGTAGACCCCTAAACATCGTGTGCACAGAGCTTCTCTCTCTGTGAGGGTCAGTAGACCCCCAAATGCTGGGTACACAGAGCTTCTCTCTCTCTCTGAGGGTCAGTAGGGCTCTGAACGGCAGGTTTCACAGAGGTTTCCCAGCATGCAGTGCGCTCGGTCATTACAGACCCATTACTGCCCGAGTCAGTACTCTGGTAAAACCCCAGACTGGGTCCCGCCGCGACGCGATGGATAATCTTTACGCGACACGGCGACCGCACACGAAACGGAGCCGGGCTGCGGTCGAACGGCACGGGGGGGGGGCCGGCAGCGTCCGCCTCGGTGGCCGGGTTCGAGAAAAGAGCCCATTACTGTGCCGCTCAATTTCAATGAGAACAAACAGCGGCCCGGCGGAGGAGCGAGAGTAACGGAGCGGGGCGAGGCGGGGTCCGCGGGCGCGACCGGGATCGATGCCTGAGGCACGCGTGGAAAAAAATGAGGCGTCTCCAACGCCGCGTCGATTTTACACGCCAGCGCGTCACAGGACAACCAGCGGACACACAGAGTTTACACACCAACACCACATCGCCACGTCGATTTTACACGCCAGCGCGTCACAGAACAGTCAGCGGGACACATTAAGTTTCAACAGCAACACCGATACCAGGTCAGACGTTTCAACCCCAACACAGGTACCAGTACGGACATTTACACGTCAACACAGCTATCAGCACAGCCGTGTACGCGAGAACAGGCTAATTGGTAAACCTTAGGACCCACAGTTGATGTGAAGGAGCGAATATCAACGGCTAAGCGCACTGGAACAGAGGAGTCAAAGCGCACAGCCTCATTCAGTAACACATTCCTTACCACACCCCCAGGTCTGTCCACATATCTGCCAATGAGCTGTATGGCAGTATCACACAGTGACCACTAGAGGGGGCCAGTGCAAAAATAAAAAGTTGAGGTTGAGGGCAGCTTTCTCAGACTTAACTAGTTACGCTCAGAATAAAACACCCATTCTGCCACATACTAAACAAGCCATGGCATCCCAGAATGAACACTCCCACTCTCTCCACAAAAGCAAAATCACTTTACCCACACCACAGCAAAATCACTTTACCCACACCACACCACAGCAAAATCAGCACAGTCTGAATAGCACAGTTTGAATAGTCTGAACAGCACAGTTTTAATAGTCTGAACAGCACAGTTTGAACAGTCGGAACAGCACAGTTTGAACAGTCGGAACAGCACAGTGTGGACAATCTGAACAGCACAGTCTGAACAGCACAGTGTGAACAGTCGGAACAGCACAGTTTGAAAAGTCGGAACAGCACCGTGTGAACAGTCTGAAGAGCGCAGTGTGAACAGCACAGTCTGAACAGTCTGAACAGCACAGTGTGAACAGTGTGCACCACACAGTGTGAACAGTCGGAACAGCACAGTTTGAACAGTCGGAACAGCAGTGTGAACAGTCTAACCAGCACAGTGTGGACAGTCTGAACAGCACAGTCTGAACAGCACAGTGTGAACAGTCGGAACAGCACAGTGTGAACAGTCAGAACAGCGCAGTGTGAACAGACAGAACAGCACAGTGTGAACAGTGTGCACCACACAGTGTGAACAGTCGGAACAGCACAGTTTGAACAGTCGGAACAGCAGTGTGAACAGTCTAACCAGCACAGTGTGGACAGTCTGAACAGCACAGTCTGAACAGCACAGTGTGAACAGTCGGAACAGCACAGTGTGAACAGTCAGAACAGCGCAGTGTGAACAGTCTGAGCAGCACAGTGTGAACAGTCGGAACAGCGCAGTGTGAACAGTCGGAACAGCGCAGTGTGAACAGTCGGAACAGCGCAGTGTGAACAGTCTGAACAGCACAGTGTGAACAGTCGGAACAGCGCAGTGTGAACAGTCTGAATAGCACAGTGTGAAGAGCGCAGTGTGAACAGTCTGAACAGCGCAGGGTGAACAGTCGGAACAGCGCAGTGTGAACAGGCCGTGGGTAGCACGCTGTGAGCAGAACAGATCCAGACGCCACACTCCGTTAACAGACTGAACAGAACAGCCGTGTTTTCTGAATCCTGTTTCTGAACAGCACTGTGTGCCTTTCTCCTGCAAAAACCTTGTGAGGCGCTCTGCAGAGTGAAGCGCCAACTCTGATCTGATCACTGCGCGCGCGATCGGAGCCACTGCGCTCCCGTAAAGCATCGATCCCACGAAGCATGCGCTCTGATGATTTCCACTTCCTGTGGCAGCGCCGTGGAGAATCAGCAGGAAAACGACTGCAGCAGAGCTTGCATCTGCATTCCCCCCTCTCCCCCTCCCCCCGCACACACCCGCGTGGCCAATAAAAAAGGTGGTCGGGAACAGTCTGCTGTAGTCCGTCTGACATTTTAAGGGTTTGCTAAAAAAAAATAATAATAATAAAGGCAACTAACCCATCAGCTCTGAAACACCACTAGGAAAGGGAAAATAACCTCAGCAGGACTCTGGGCAGACACACACTCGTGTTAGCACTAAAACATCACGCGCTCCAGCCCCTCAGTGCAGGACCGATAGCAGCGGCACAGAAGGGCGGCAGCAGCAGACGCTCCTGACAGGGGTGACCGTGTCAGCCCTGCTGTGGGGCGGGAGGCTGGGCTGAGCTGAGGGGAGGGGAGGGGAGGGGAGGGGCTCCAGAGCGCTCTCCGTGTCTCTGTGAGGAGTAATGCAGCGTCCCTCTCGTACCCGTGCGACAGCGCAAATCCAGGCTAAAGGCTAATTAGCCGCGGAACCGATAATCACACCCGAGCGCACTGATCCCCTCAGCGCGCAAAGACAAAGACACGCATGCACACGCCAAACTCTCTCACACACACACACACACACACACGCCACACTCTCTCACACACACACACACACACACGCCATACCCTCTCACACACACACACACACACACGCCACACTCTCTCTCACACACACACACACACACACACACGCCAAACTCTCTCACACACACACACACACACACACACACACACACACACCAAACTCTCTCACACACACGCCATACCCTCTCACACACACGCATGCACACACACGCCACACTCTCTCACACACACACGCATGCACACACCAAACTCTCTCACACACACGCATGCACACACACGCCACACTCTCTCACACACACACACACACACACACCAAACTCTCACACACACACACACACACACCAAACCCTCTCACACACACGCATGCACACACCAAACTCTCTCACACACACACACACACACACCATACTCTCTCACACACACACACACACACACCAAACTCTCACACACACACACACACACACCAAACCCTCTCACACACACGCATGCACACACCATACTCTCTCTCACACACACATGCACACACCATACTCTCTCACACACACACACACACACACGCCAAACTCTCATACACACACACACACACCACAAACACTCTCACACACACGCATGCACACACCAAACTCTCTCACACACACACACACACACACACAAACACGCGCCAAACTCTCTCACACACGCACACACACACACACCAAACTCTCTCACACACACACACACACGCACCAAACTCTCTCACACACGCACACACCAAACTCTCTCACACACACGCATGCACACACCATACTCTCTCACACACACACACACACACACCAAACTCTCTCACACACGCACACACCAAACTCTCTCACACACACGCATGCACACACCATACTCTCTCACACACACGCATGCACACAGCAAACTCTCTGACACACACACACACACACACACGCCACTCTCTCACACACACACACGCATGCACACACCAAACTCTCTGACACACACACACACACACGCCACACTCTCTCACACACGCACACACATACACACACACACCACACTCATCTCTCACACACAAACACACACACACGCCAAACTCTCTCACACACACGCGCACACACACACGCCATACTATCTCACACACGCACACACACGCCAAACTCTCTCACACACGCGCGCACACACACACGCCATACTATCTCACACACGCACACACACGCCAAACTCTCTCACACACGCGCGCACACACACACGCCATACTATCTCACACACGCACACACACGCCAAACTCTCTCACACACGCGCACACACACACACGCCATACTATCTCACACACACGCACACACACGCCAAACTCTCTCACACACACGCGCGCACACACACACGCCATACTATCTCACACACGCACACACACACGCCAAACTCTCTCACACACGCGCGCACACACACACGCCATACTATCTCACACACGCACACACGCCAAACTCTCTCACACACACGCATGCACACGCCAAACTCTCTCACACACACGCATGCACACGCCAAACTCTCTCACTCTCACACACACACACACACACACACACACCAAACTCATCTCTCACACACGAGCACACACACGCCAAACTCTCTCACACACACACACACACACACACACACACGCCAAACTCTCTCACACACATGCACACACACACCAAACTCTCTCTCACACACACGCCAAACTCTCTCACACACGCGCACACACGCCAAACTCTCTCACACACAAGCACACACGCCATACCCTCTCACACACACGCACACACACGCCATACTCTCTCACACGCACACACATGCCATACTCTCTCACACACACACACACACACACGCCAAACTCTCTCACACACACCCACACACACACCAAACTCTCACACACGCACACACACACGCCATACTCTCTTACACACACACACATGCGCACACACCATACCCTCTCACACACACGCACACACACACCAATTTAAAGCAGGACTGAGAGAGACGATCTGCAGCGGTTTCCAGGTACCTGGCAACGGCTCAGCACTGCAGACAGGAGGCGCTAGACCTCAGCACACAGAGGCACACAGGCAGGCACAGAGGCACAGAGGGCTGGATGTGCCAGCCTCGTACATCTCTCCTGCTGATCGATACGCAAAGCCTCCCCGAAATAAATCTTACTGGTCTATGCACTCCCCCCCCATCCCACCGGCCGATGTTTCTCTCCAAATCCGCCTTACGTCTTAAATTAAATTAAAGATCTTCCTGAGCCTGCTGAGCATGGGGAAAATGGGGTACCTGTCGATTTCCGTGTCACCGCTGGGGGGGTCAGTCTCGTCCGTGTCCCCGCTGGGGGGCTCGGCCGCCTGCTGTCTGGAGGTTTGGATCCTGAGGGGAACCCGCTGGTGACCCGGGCTCCACTTCTCCTTTCGCCCGCGGGACAGACACGCGTAGCAAGCCCCCATCCCGCTGGCAGACTGTGCTCACTCCCCCGTCCCGCCTGCAGTACTACCTCTCTCTGTACGGGACGGTGCACTCACGCCCCGTCCTGCATGAAGTACCACCTCTCCCGTACGGGACGACTTCACTCACACCCCGTCCTGCATGGAGTACCACCTCTCCCAGTACGGGACGACTTCACTCACACCCCGTCCTGCATGCAGTACCGCCTCTCCCAGTACGGGACGAGTGCACACTCACGCTCTGTCCCAGCTCCAGTACCGCCTCTCCCTGTACGGGACAGTCCGCTCGCCTGTCCCAGCTCCAGCGTCGCCAGCGCTCTCTGTACGGGACGACTGTGATCACGCCCCGTCCCAACAGGCTGTACTGTCCCGAGGAGCGTGCACGGTCACGGGGTGATGGGCTCGGGCGTAAATGTTAATGAGGGGGGGCATGCGGGGGGTTAATATGGTACGCCGGGCAGTGACTGGTGGAATGCCTTCTATGTCCCACCACTGGACACATTTCCACCCACCGCGGCCGGACCCTCAATCCCCCCTTTGTTCTGCTGTTCCATCCCCGCGCCTCCTCGTCTGTTTTTACAAGTAAGAATAATTAATATTCATAAACCTCTCCAATTTCTATCACCCTCTCATCTGCCAAACCATCACAGCATCACACACCGAGCCCGGTGCCTTACAGCTTATTTTTAATTTGTTCTCCCCATAAACTCATTTGCTTTGACTCTCTGTGTTGCTCACATGTTAGATGCTGCAGATGTTCGCTGAGGTCTGGACTGGAGGTGGGCGCAGAACAGAATGTGCGAAGGGCAAGTGATGAGTCATAAAACATAGAGGCCACACAGACATGCAGCAGCCGCCCCCCTGCTTCCCCCCCCCCTCCAGAGAGAACGCATGTTCTGCTACAGCACTGTAGCCCCGTCAGCCAGCCAACATGCAACAAACTGCACTGTTCCAGTGACAAACTGCACTGTTCCAGCTGCCAACATGCGACAAACTGCACTGTTCCAGCAGTCAACATGCGACAAACTGCACTGTTCCAGCAGTCAACATGCAACAAACTGCACTGTTCCAGCAGCCAACATGCGACAAACTGCACTGTTCCAGCAGCCAACATGCGACAAACTGCACTGTTCCAGCAGTCAACATGCGACAAACTGCACTGTTCCAGCAGCCAACATGCGACAAACTGCACTGTTCAAGCAGCCAACATGCGACAAACTGCACTGTTCCAGCAGTCAACATGCGACAAACTGCACTGTTCCAGCAGTCAACATGCGACAAACTGCACTGTTCCAGCAGCCAACATGCGACAAACTGCACTGTTCCAGCAGTCAACATGTGACAAACTGCACTGTTCCAGCAGCCAACATGCGACAAACTGCACTGTTCCAGCAGTCAACATGCGACAAATTGCACTGTTCCAACAGCCAACATGCGACAAACTGCACTGTTCCAGCAGCCAATATGCGACAAACTGCACTGTTCCAGCAGTCAACATGCGACAAACTGCACTGTTCCAGCAGCCAACATGCGACAAACTGCACTGTTCCAGCCAGGAGCTGGAGTCCTACATGCAGGAGCATACTGTCCCTTCAGAGGTACACAGGGAAACAGAAGGTCTACAGACAGGAGCGCAGGTACGCATGGGGTCTGCTGTTGCATACTGAACACAGCAAGTGATTAAAGCATTTCCTTCCTGCAGAGGGAGGGGGGTGTCTTTAGACAGGACAAGGTGGCCCCCCCCCCCCCACCCAACCACAGAACATGAACAGTAACCCCCGGCATCGAGGAGCATGACACTGACCTTATCCAAATACTGAGAGACACTCCCACCTGCAGTGTGCCCTGAGACACGCCCCTTACTGAAAGACATGCCCATCGGCATACAGCCCAGCTTGTCCATCTGTCAGACAGGAGACACGCTACACAGCCCCGGGTTATACTTAAACAGAACAACCCATGAGTCACAGACCACCACAGGGAAGGTGGGGGGGGGGGGGGGGGGCTGTGCTGTCCTGGTCACACTCATCAGTCTCTCCATCACTCCCCCCCCCCCCCCCCGCTGACACATCAATCAATCCACAGCGGCTCCACAGCCACGGCAGAGTGCAGACAGCACCGGACAGACTGGCTGCAGACAGACCCCCCCCAGTACAGACAGAACCTCCCCCCCCCCCCCCCCCACATCCTCCCAGTCCCACACCTCATAACCTCTAACACATCGACCAGCTCCACTAACTGCCCGTTCAGCCACTCCAAAACCCTTAAAGACATGCAGAGGAGGAACACCGGTGGACTTTGCTTTGTGTGTGTGTGTGTGTGAGTGTGAGCGTGTGTAGCGTGTGTATGTGTGTGTGTGTGTGTGTGTGTGTGTGTATATGCGTGTGTGTAAGAACTGTGCCAGTAACAACACGGGTTGTTTCTGAAGGTTAACGCTAAAAGGCTAGGCCAAGGCTGAGGAAACACAGTTAGCATGCTTAGCTTTCACAGCATCATCACTCTGGTTTCCATCGATTCAAGGTGTACAGAACCATAGACATGGTCCTCCATTTGTGAAATCAATTTAGCCAATGACTCTTAACCTTCCATCATGCTAGCCTCCTTAAAAAACAAATTTCACCACATCTGCCAGCATACCGGCCTCAGATAGAGTCACGCTCTGAAGACCAATCTGCTCTCTTCTACTTTTAGAAGGACAGATCTCTCTTGAGGTAGACAAAGTTAAAGGAACCTCAGACCCCTGAAGCTGTATCTGCCTGGCGAAGAATGTAGGATGAAGTTAAATATTAAACCCTCATTTTTTTTTTAAAGTTGGTAGATCATTTCTTACAGGCATTTAATTATGAATAGATGCCAGACACCTTTCACTTTGTGTGTGTGTGTGTGTGTGTGTGTGTGTGCGCTCCTGTGAAGCACACACTATCCTGTGAAGCACACACTATCCTGTGAAGCACACACTGTCCTCCGAAGCACACACTATCCTGTGAAGCACACTCTGGTGAAGCACACACTGTCCTCTGAAGCACACTACTGTGAAGCCATGTGAAGCACACACTGTCCTCTGAAGCACACACTATCCTGTGAAGCACACACTGTCCTCTGAAGCACACACTATCCTGTGAAGCACACACTGTCCTCTGAAGCACACACTATCCTGTGAAGCACACACTATCCTGTGAAGCACACACTATCCTCTGAAGCACACGCTATCCTGTGAAGCACACACTATCCTCTGAAGCACACACTATCCTGTGAAGCACCTACTCCTGTGAAGCACACCTCAGTGCTCAGATGAGTCCACTACCAAGCGCACCCAAACGACCAGAGTGCAGTGAGACATGATCAGTCTAACACCAGGACCCCTCTCTCTCCCCCAGGCCAACACTACACAGCAGCTCAGCCAACCCCACAATGCTGGCCAGCTCCCAGAGCATCCCCAGCAGTGAGGTGCATCCTCTGGAACAGTGTCTGAACAGGGTGGGTAACCCAGCAGCACCCCAACAGAGGAAGAGCGTCCATTTCCATTATCACAGCATGACTCATTTATACTCCTGTCCGGCAAGCTCCCAGCCTGCTCCCTCAAGCAGAAAAACCCTTTTTACCCACAATGCTCAGCTGAAAGCATTAGACTAGTACATAACGAATGTAGGGTCTTTTTCTGTTGACATTTTAGCAATTTCACATATGTGTAAATAGCGCTTGAAAGTAAGAAGCTCCCACTCGTTGAAAAGAGCGATCGAGATCTTCTGGATGTTTTCCATTCGTCTTAGTATTGGCATACCGAAACAAAATGGCCATTGCGGTTTCCCATGAAAATGCAGACCACCGTACAAAAGTGGATCGATGGTCAGAGAGGAAATGTGTGAAATGTTTTTTTTGTTTTTTTTTTTTGCCGGGAGGCGGTGAAAGAGGACTTATCCAACGGGGCCAGACACAAAGCAGGCCAGAGATCCCGGGGGACAGATGTAAATGAATGTACTTTCACTGCAGCGCTGCTGTTCAAACAAACCCTCCTTTGTGCCCGCTCCCCAAGTTTCCAGCGGCAACAGCAATGGCCCGTTGTCACGGCAGTGGCATGTGAACTTGGTGGGGGGGGGGGGGGGGGGGGGGGGAAGGGGGGGGGGTTGGGGGAGTTGTCCTCTGAGGCATAGTGAAATGTCCTAATCTGACCACAGGGGTATGGCAGGGCACCCCCTACTGGCTAAAGTCTATATCGCACACAGTGGAAGGTCCTCAGCCCAAAAATAGCACATAAAAAAATACCTGCGATAAAGCCACTGAAACTGCAAGGGTGCAGAGGGACGTGACGGTCAGCGAAAACACGTTTCTAACCTGACGGCTGCAGGTTCGAACCCAGGCGGCAACAGACCGCATGACCACTGCGTGGGGAACTAATATGTGGGGTGGAAAAAAAAACAAAAAAAAATGAACGAAGCAGCCCGCAGGATAAACAGTAAAGTAAAAAGTGAGCTACAGCATATGAGTCCCACGAGGGAAAAGTGTGAGTGCGCACATGAATAATTTAAAATAATGAAGTCTGCTTTTCTCCGACGGTCCACCGCACTCTCTGTGTCGCCTCCGCCTCGTCTCATAAAATATTGACCGGTCAGCGGTCTGACTTTCCAGCCAATCGGGAGGCTTGGACACAGTCCTGTAACGGACACAGCGTCCTCAGGCCCCTGGGCCCGATAGAAATCACCTCAATATGAGGGATCACCCACACTGGCAACCCTTCCAGCTCCTGACGAAGAACCTGTAGGCCACTCAACAGACTACAATCAGAGATACTATAAACTCACCAGACACTCAGCTCCTGTGTAAACTATAATCACAGATACTATAAACTCACCAGAAACTCAGCTCTAGTGTAAACTATTATTACAGATACTAGAAACTCACCAGATACTCCACTCTGCTGCAGTGTAAACTGGAAACACAGATACTATAAACTACCTGATACTTCACTCTGCTCCCGTATAAACTATAATCACAGATATTATAAACTCACCAGATAGCCAGCTCCCTCACAGGATATACTATAACTCTCACTCTGCTCCTGTATAAACTACAGGTATAATCACAGATTCTGTAAACTCACCAGATACTCAGCTCCTGTGTAAACTATAATCAAGGATATTATAAACTCACCAGAAACACTGCTTTCCTTCTGTTCCCTCTGTATCTGACAGTAATATCTAACCCAGCCTCTTTGTCACAGAAGGTCAGTGGAGGTGTGTATTTGCAATAGAACAACCCAGAAGGAATAAAGCTTACAACACAGCACACCCAGCAAAATGGCATCATAAAAATGTAAATTCATATATAAACAATGAATTAGGAAGGCTGCAGGCAGACTCTTCCCTTATCAGGTCTGTAAAATTATACGGCAGTAACAAAATTCATCTATTCCTATTCTCTGTCATTTCTCTTGTACGGAGGGGAACAGATTTGTTTGTTTTGTATTAAGCTAATTCATTCACTGTGAAAGAACACGTATATAAATACTTTCAGTAAATCAGATCAACAGCACAGCAACCTGAACACTTAAAACCTAATAAAATGCTTCAGTTCCTTCCACAGAACAGACCCCAGAGCGGTTCAGCGCTTAGAGGAAACCAGCTGGAAACAGAATCGCCTGTTCCTACACTTCGTCCAAACGGTTAAGTCATAAAATATTAACGTTTTTGCAGTTTACGCACTCCAACACTTTACGCTGATTTATTACAGGACTTTAAGGAAGGACAGCGTGTGAATAAAAAATAAAAAAAACAGCCCCTTCTCCTGCATCGAGTCAAAAAAACAAACCTTGAGGCGAAAAGTCCAGGTAACAATAAGGCTGTCCTCCGTAGCCGTGGAAGGAAGTCCTTTGTGTGCGCGACACTTGGGAAGGTGGGACCAACCTTAAACAGCCACAGCGGTTAATGGTTAACAGCCGCTCAACACCTGAAGACCAAGTCCACCGTCTTATGCCAACAGTTCACACTGCGCAAGCTACTTCATAAATACATAGACACACACACCCGCACACAGGTGTGTACACACACACACACACACATACGTATACAAAAACACACAAGCACACATGCACTCTCACACACACACACACACACACACACACACACACGCTACAAGCATGCACACACACACACACACACACGTATAGGACACACAAGCACACATGCACTCAGACACACACACACACACGCTACAAGCACGCACACACACATGTATACACACACACAGACGCGCAGACACACACGCACATGTATACACACACACAGACACGCGCACGCACACACACACGCACATGTATACACACACACACACACACACACACACACACACACACACACACACACACATGCACAGAGTAATGGTTAATTTGTACTGATTGTACTAAGAGCACACTGAGCTCTTTGACCTGTTAGCACTAAAAGCAGCGCTTCATCCGGCTTGCTCCGTTGTGTAAGATCTAAACTCCACTGTTCTTCAGCGCTGCCAGCAGGGCAGCCTGCTAACAAAGAGACAATGTTCCAGGCCAAACCAGCAGGCCCAAAACAGGAACCTCAAAATCCTCCCGGGCAGCGAGCGGCTAATCATTTTACCAGCCGTGACACTGGGACTGTGGCGCGTCTCTGAGCGGCGCCGTTGTTTGGCTGAAGAGGCCGGTCCGTGCCACAATGACCCCCTTCTGCCACGGTCATCCGTAACCCTGTCCCCCCGGCAACACATCAGTCAAAATCAATCTTCACTGACCTTTACCGGCCCTCCCATGACAACGGCGTGCTTCGGCTGGGCGGGCACAGCACGGTGCCACGCAGCGCACCCGGAGAATAGAGGGCCCCCCCCTCGTAAAGAGGGGCGCCATTAAAATGCAAAGCGGGCATCGTCATGCCAACGGGGTCTGACATCACACGGCTGAACGCAGTCTGTACGGCAAGGGTCGGGTAAACGCAGGGTCAGGGTTTTACTGAACGTTACGCAACACTACCCATCACTGACTACATCCTGAACATTACTCAACACTACCCAATGCTGACTACATCCTGCACATTACTCAACACTACCCAACGCTGACTACACCCTGCACATTACGCAACACTACCCAACGCAGACTACACCCTGCACATTACTCAACACTACCCAACGCTGACTACACCCTGCACATTACTCAACACTACCCAACGCTGACTACATCCTGGACATTGCGCAACACTACCCAACGCAGACTACGTCCTGCACATTACTCAACACTACCCAACGCTGACTACACCCTGCACATTACTCAACACTACCCAACGCTGACTACACCCTGCACATTACTCAACAATACCCAATGCTGACTACACCCTGCACATTACTCAACACTACCCAACGCTGACTATGTCCCGCACATTACTCAACACTACCCAACGCTGACTATACCCTGCACATTACTCAACACTACCCAACGCTGACTACATTCGGCACATTACTCAACACTACCCAACGCTGACTACATCCTGGACATTGCACAACACTACCCAACGCAGACTACGTCCTGCACATTACTCAACACTACCCAACGCTGACTACACCCTGGACATTACTCAACAATACCCAACGCTGACTACACCCTGGACATTACTCAACAATACCCAACGCTGACTACATCCTGGACATTACGCAACACTACCCAACGCTGACTACATCCTGCACATTACTCAACACTACCCAACGCTGACTACATCCTGCACATTACTCAATACTACCCAACGTAGACTACGTCCTGATAACAAAAAACTCCACACATTCAAATTCAGTGGCATTGAGCTAAAATTAGAAACCTTTTGATCCCTCAGAGAGACTTGGCTCAAATTCAAACACTGATCAAAATGCACAGCCACACAGGTTTTATCATCCCAGAAAAGTGGAAAATATTGATCCAAGAATAGGACAGGTCCCCCTACAGTCAAACACTTTTTTTGCTTCATTTTGCAATTGAATCATTGGAAGTCTGTCTCACGCTCTGTAACGTCATTTTCACCTTATAAAAAAAGCGCTCTCTGCCTCTCCAAGACTGTTGTCAAGGGATCACACATCATTCACAGGTTTCAGCAACTCAACTGCCTCTTAGAAAACATTTAAACATTTTAATACATCACAATATTTTTTAATACATTTCAACATTTTAACAGATAAAGCCATCTACCAACAGGCACTGTCCAACTGATTATTTTGTCACAATTCACAAGGCCCTGATTAGCCAATCCAACAATACAACACTCAGCTGTCCAATTACAGACCGCTCCGTTCTCACTTAATCAAAACCTGACTGATGACAGGGCGTAATACTACCTATCAGAACGATGCGTTTGTTGTGTGGGTGCGTGCATACTGCAGGGTATGCTGGGGACCACATAATCAGAAAACAAGGAAAACTGAATCACAGACCATTAACACAGCATCACCACAGAACCTTTTGAGCCAATGAGCCCAGAAGAACTGACCGTGTGTCCAATCAGGACCAGAGATGTTCCCATTAAGCCTTAATGTGTCCAAATGCCTTAGCTCATTCATGCACTGCAGTGCCTGGGGGGGGGGGGGGGGGGGGTGATTTGACAGTCAATGTTTGATGGCCAAACATTGCTGTACTGAAGCCTAATTCCACTTTGTACTGCTGTGCCACTCAGAAAAGTGCAGCTGCAGATGTACAGTGAATATCAACACCACTGCCCGTCGTTCCAATAACGACGGAAAACAAACAACGCATTTCCAAATAAACACGTGCATCCATTTCCTGGTGCGCAGGAACTACGTTACCAGGGAAACAAAGGGGTTTTCCAGAAGAGCAGGAAATGCGGAAGCCCGTGTTACAGGTCTAGTGAAACTGAGAAACAGGTGAGTGCCTCAGGCACGCTGCTCAGCCGTGCCGGTGATGACTGCATACATGCACACGTCCGGCTTTTTGCTAACATGTTACTCGTATAACGCGGTCTGGACCTCCAGGCTAAGGGGACAGACACACATCACACAGCCTGTGCGCTGACAGGCAGCGTGGGGTCTTCATTAGTGAGGCAGACGGTGTGGTCTGAGTCTCCCACCCACCCCATCACCTGCGTCTGCGTGACTGACCCCGGCCCGGTCCAGGTGAGACAGAGCCAGTCCGGACCCCGCTCATCACGGCACGTCACCTGTGCAGCAGACAGGAGCCAAAAGACACACCTGGGTTCCGCTCTGCATCACAGAGAGATTTACAGCCACAGCAGACCGTAGCTAACAAGCCTCTCTCTACTGAACCCTGGGTCGGGCCACAGACTTTATAGACAAACCAGATACTCTGCTTTTCCTCTCTACTACTGAACCCTGGGTCACACCACAGACTCTATAGACAAACCAGACACTCTGCTTTTCCTCTCTCCTACTGAACCCTGGGTCACACCACAGACTTTATAGGCAAACCAGATACTCTGCTTATCCGCTCTCCTACTGAACCCTGGGTCACACCACAGACTTTATAGGCAAACCAGATACTCTGCTTATCCTCTCTACTACTGAACCCTGGGTCACGCCACAGACTCTATAGACAAACCAGATACTCTGCTTTTCCTCTCTCCTACTGAACCCTGGGTCACACCACAGACTCTATAGACAAACCAGACACTCTGCTTTTCCTCTCTCCTACTGAACCCTGGGTCACACCACAGACTCTATAGACAAACCAGATACTCTGCTTTTCCTCTCTCCTACTGAACCCTGGGTCACACCACAGACTTTATAGGCAAACCAGATACTCTGCTTATCCGCTCTCCTACTGAACCCTGGGTCACACCACAGACTTTATAGGCAAACCAGATACTCTGCTTTTCTTCTCTCCTACTGAACCCTGCGTCACACCACAGACTCTATAGACAAACCTGACACTCTGCTTTTCCTCTCTCCTACTGAACCCTGGGTCACACCACAGACTTTATAGGCAAACCAGATACTCTGCTTATCCGCTCTCCTACTGAACCCTGGGTCACACCACAGACTCTATAGACAAACCAGACGCTCTGCTTTTCCTCTCTCCTACTGAACCCTGGGTCACGCCACAGACTCTATAGACAACCCAGATACTCTGCTTTTCCTCTCTCCTACTGAACCCTGGGTCACACCACAGACTTTATAGACAAACCAGATACTCTGCTTTTCCTCTCTCCTACTGAACCCTGGGTCACACCACAGACTTTATAGGCAAACCAGATACTCTGCTTATCCGCAATACTACTGAACCCTGGGTCACGCCAGACTCTACAGACAAACCAGATACTCTGCATTATTATTATTTTAATAATTATTGATCCAAGTGTTCTCCATTTACACTGTACAGAGTGAAAGGAGGGAGGGGCACAGAGGACACACACCAACTTCCAACTTCTGTTCTTAATCAACACAATCATTCACATGATCAGAGACTGCAGCTGAATTTCAAAAACTCACTGATTTTGAGGCCTGAAATGGAAGCCAGTAGGACTATTACTCTGAGCAAATACAGCCTGGCGCAAACAAGGGGGAAAATCTACAGTCTGGTCTTCCAGACAGACAAATAAAGCAAAAGGCCAGAGAGATTAGTGGATATGACTAGCAGATACACAACGCTACAGGTGGAAGGATAGGTTCAGGGAAACGGCAGTTCGGTCGTCTGGACTGAATAAACGCACCTGGAAAATCTCCACATTTCTACGCTGTTCTGTGATTCTGCCAACAACTTTCAGCTCTGATCGACCTGATAACAGAAACTACTCAATCTGCACAACTCAGGGCCTGAATTGCTAAGACCATCAGCATGTGGAAAACCTTTTAGCACACACAAAAGCAAAAGCAATTACCTACCAATGATTGGTCACGGTATTCGTTTTGCACCAATCATTGGTTGCGTTATTGGTTTTGCATGTGCTAAAATGTTTTGCTTGTGCTAAAGGTCTTAGTAAACCAGGCCCTCATTGTTCAATGGTTGCCATTTCTGTCAAGAGATTCAAGGGTGATCTTCTGGGCATGTGCAGAATCTCTTCCAATTTAACCCTTTTGCAGCCACAGGAGGGATATTAAACCTGCTCCATGCACTCCCCCCCCCCCCCCCCCCACAAGGGCTGCTGGGAACTGAGCAGTTTTAGCAGGAGGCTTTTGAATCATGGCCCTTTGCTTTGGGACATGATTCATTTGCACTATTACCTGGACAACAACAGCAATGATAACCATCATCATCATCATTATTATAATAACTATGGAGGCAAGCTATGAACTAAACATCACATCATGATGTGTCCCGGGACCACTAGGGTGTAAAACAAAATGTATATATAATGCAGTACTGTTGTTTTTTTAGACTGGGTTTGTGCTGTGAACAGAACAGAAAGTAGGACAATTCTGACACCAAACACACTTTACTGTCCAAAGGAGCGATCTCTACTGCACACTCACACCACCCCACATTATCACATTCCACCACATTATACCATCACAGCGCCCCACGCTGGTGTGAGTAAGAGACTAAACCAATTAACTAAACACCCCTGATTACTAAAAGGTCAACAGCACACTGGTACAGAAACAAGCAATTCAGACGTCTGACTTCAGCCTGTCGTAAGCGTATAAACCTTATTACTCATGTTTGCCGTTTTGCTGTTGTCACCGTTACTGCATAACATAATTCTAGTTTTATCCCTTCCCTTTTTGGTGTAAAGCACGTTGATTTGCAACTGTCGCACGAAACGTGCAATACAAATAAAGTTTGATGGATTGAATGATAAAATGAAATGGCAGCGTATTATAGCAGTTCTGGTCTGCAAACACATGGTGCCCACACCTTCACGAAATCGCACATTTAAATCATGCTGAAATATTCCTGCCACAAACCCAGAGCGTTGTGTTTCACAAAGCAGGCCCTCGTCCACCAGTCTCACAGTCAGAAACTGATTACACGGGCAGATCGTAAACAAGGCTAGGAAACCTAGTATACGGCTGGACCTAACACACGTGATCCAGCCGACCAATGGTGTAACTTCATAACTCGGACCGACCACTGGTGTAACTTCATCACTCGGCCCGACCAATGGTGTAACTTCATAACTCGGCCGACCAATGGTGTAACTTCATAACTCAGCCCGACCAATGGTGTAACTTCATCACTCGGCCCGACCAATGGTGTAACTTCATAACTTGGCCCGACCAATGGTGTAACTTCATCACTCAGTCAGTCAGTCAGTCAGTCAGTCAGTCAGTCAGTCAGTCAGTCACTCACTCAGTCAGTCAGTCAGTCAGTCAGTCAGTCAGTCAGTCAGTCAGTCACAGACATGCGCGTTTGCAGGGCTGGCCCCCGCTGTCGCGGTCCAGCCGAAAATAAAAAATCCCAGTAAATTCGACCCATGAGAACCCATCGATCATAATTCAGCAGCAGTCAACAAGGGGGTCCACGGAAGAGCGGGCCAGCTCTGCTCACTAAAGTGCAAAATATACTTGTGCACGAGTGCCATCTCAAATCATTTTCAAATAACAAAAAAATCTCCCGGAGAAGAACAGCCTGCGTGCGCCCAGCGTCTGGCTCACTTCGAAGGGAGAAGTCATTTTCTCTGTACAGAAGCTGCCCTGATAAAAAAAATTATTATTTATAATGGCCAAAATCCATTAGCAGAGAGGAGGACTGAAAAGAAATGGACAGCACAGCAAAATTATATTAAACAAAGCAGCATTTGAATTAATGCACCTACATTTTTTCATTTTTGTTGGATTGACTGTACTTTTAAATCAGACCAATTTGTGCTTGATCATTAATTGTTCCCTTCTCAGTTTAATGGGTAAACACATTGAAATACAGGACGCCCTATCCACAGTGGAGAAATCTCAGTTTCCCTCAGAAGTGATGACACAGCCTGACATCAGCATGAGGTGTTCTCCCCCCGATTACTGACCGACACTTGATTGACAGCTCGGTTCCGCAGGTTCGAGTCAAAGAATTCACAGGCAACTTGAACGGACCATTTATTTTTTTTTAAAGTTTTCCTTTGAAACACTGACACGTTTCCTGTTTGTCGCAGAAACCAGGTGTTGGAGCAGACTGCTTTCTGGCCCCAGAATGCACACCAAGTCTGCTTGTCCGCACAAGCCAAACACATTAAAGACGACAAATATGACCCCCCCTCCACACTAAAGTCATAAACCAGGTTAGAAAACAAAAAGAGGATTATACCAACAACTTAAATGCGACTCCAAGCACGCAGCTAAGTGTTTAAGTCATCAAGAATGGGTTTTTTTACCCTCAAAAGAATGGGTAATTGGAGAGAGAAAGACAAGTCATGCAGTGCATTGTGGGAACTGCATATGTGATTCAGAGCGCCTGAGGAAATTGCAAAAGGATTTCAGGTCATTTTCAGAGTAATTTAAATAAATCCTTTTATAAACACTTAAGTACTCTGGTAAAGACAGTGAACAACATGTAAACTTTCATATTCTCAGTAACATTCTTCTCCTAGCAGCATTCAGAAGAAGGTTGGTTAGATAGATAGATAGACGGACAGACAGACAGACAGACAGACTTCTCCTCTGCATTGGACCCATCCTAGGCACTTAGGAGCAGTGGGCAGCCTCGTGCAGCGCCCAGGGACCAGCTCCAGTTCTGAGGCCAGTGCCTCATTCAAGAGCAACGGCAGGAGTGCACCTAACATGACATGCATGTTTTTCGGGGTGTGGGAGGAAACTAGATTACCTGCAGGAAACCCACGCGAACACGGGAAGAGCACGCAAACTCCACGCAGATGGGACATGGTCGGCCGTTGCTCGAACCCAAAGCCTCCTTCCTGTGTGCACTAACAATGTAAACCACCGCGCCACCGCAGTGCATAGATCACAGCATGAAGCATAACGCTTATTAAATGGTCTCACACACGGCAGTCATTTCATAACTACAGACTGAAAGGGGAAAAGAAAAGGGCAGATTCTGGCACTCTGGGGGGGGGTGCAGAGGGGGTGGGGGCGGGGGCAGTGCCAGCTGGGCCTCAGCTGGGATCCCACCAGATGCTGCGGAGCCTCATTACCTCAGAACAGATCGAGCTTCCCTGCTCTCTTCAGCTGGGCCGCTCACACACACACACACAGACTGAAGACACTGCAGAGAGCTCTGGGCCAATGGCACGCGCCGCAGTGCCTCCTGGGTAAAACTCAGAGTTCGAGAGCTCAAGGAGCGCGCTACTTCGGTTCTTTTCCGAGTCCAGGACTGCTTTACTGCACAGGCAGGGAGGCAGTGTAGCGCAGGGTAGTGGACAAGGAACTGCCTTTGCAACCGAAAGTCTGCAGGTTTGATTCCCAGACAGGATGCCGTTGTTGTACCCTTGAGCAAGGCACTTATCCTGCATTGCTTCAGTATACTGTATATCCAGCTGTATAAATGGATGCAGTGTAAATGCTATGTAAAAAAAAGTTGTGTGAGTCACTCTGGATAAGAGCGTCCGCTAAATGCCTGTAATGTAATGTAATGATGCACTTCAGACATTCAGTTGGTTTTCATAAGGCAACTGAATCAAAATCGCATCAGACCTCTTGTATCCCTTACCCAGGATACCTGCAGATTGCCATTTTACTTTGCGAGTGAGAAAATTTTGACCAAAGTCATTATTTACACAGGAAGTCAGAATACCTGAGGTTTCAAGTGCAAATAAACTGCACACTGAAGGGAAAGCTCTGAAATACAGCTGGACTAGGCCCTGTAACGGCTTTCAATTTCCCATTTTCACTTTGCAGTAAATATTGTGCTTTAAGAAAGCCGTCATCATAGCCTTTTTTACCCTCTTAAACAATCTCAGCAAGACTGAAACAAACAAGAGGAAGTTCCAGACATCCAGGCCCGTGCCAAAGGATTTGGTCCCAGTATCAATTTTACCAGAGTCCCTCCGGACATTGGTTCATGTAGCAACGATATTAACAAGAAAATATTACTATTTGATGTGCACATCTATTATGAACTGTCAGTCAGCCAACAAAAACAGGCAACCGCAACGGTACAAACAATGTTCACTGCTGTTTGCTTTGTCTAGAGAAAAGAGGTTAAGCCCACATGACAAAACGTGCAGAATCTCCGCTAGTTACACCCTTTTACATCCGCAAGAGGGATTTTAAAACCTGCTTCCGAGGGTACAAATCAATGAAACACCCACATAAATTGAATTAATGGAAACTACAGTTAGCTGAAATAATGATCAGAACTGTGTATGAAGACAGTCACTGACAACAAATGCTGCACACCCAATAGACGCGTGGATTTCACAGGAAATACCTTGCATTATTCTGCTAAACAATGAGCGAATATGGAGAGTTACATTTTCATGATGATCAGAAATTTGGGAAATCTTGTGATGAAAGGTCTACGTGAAACAGATAAACCCGACAGAATCACGCGCTGCTTTGGTAAGTGTAAGCAGAACCAAGTCGTTTTTAAAACCTGGAGCGTGCGACAGAGCTGCACGCGACAAGCCCCTTGTGGATAAACTACCTGAACGGTGAAGCCAGTGACCAGGCGGTTGCGTTCACGTGTGTTTAAACTCGGATACAGTTACAGTCTAGACTTTGGACTTCGGTTCACACGGAAGCACAGCACTCAGCGACCAGGAAAAAAAAAAAAACAGTGCGCATTGTCAGTAACCGATAACATAAAATAAAGAATAAATATCCGGCGTAGGACAGCCGCAGATGACATTTTGAATTAGGCTACATAAGACATTCATAGCGATCGGTTCACTGAAAGGTCAGTCCCACAGCCTTTAATGGCTACTACTCACTACTCCACGGTAAAACTTCTCCGAGTGACGCGCTTTACGATTGTTACCCTAAAGGTAAAAGACCTGTACCACTGCCAAGCCAGCGACTCTTGGCCGAACCGAGAGGCTGCAGAGCTTCGCAGTAGCAGGCTAAGAATTAGAGTAAACGCTACTTACTTTATGAAGTAGCTGGCCCCCTCCGCAGTGAAGCCTTCCTCCCACCCGCGAGGTAAATCTACAGCACAGAAACAGCAACAGAAAAGTATACTATGAAATACGCGTCCAAAACTTCCCGTTTCGTTTCGGTAACTACCGTTCACACGTAGGCTACATGTAACACAAGACAGTCAGCCTGTGATAAATGTACAGCTGAACTTGTACGGTATAGTTTGCATGAATCACTCATACCTGAACGGATCATATGCCCGGAGTTGACAGGTTCACCCGTACGGGGATGCAGCCAAGTAGTACTCTGGGTTTCATCACTGGAAGAAAAAAAAAGGCGACACACCTGTTACTGAACGTAAAAAACGCATAACCAGCAATTCTCACAAAGCTCTCAGGGGGTGCACTTAAAACTTTACCGGTAAAGGGCGCGCTTACTTTATGAAAAACACTCTGCCGTCGCTGCAGACTCCGTAGGACCAGTGGACAGGTAAGGTGTCCCGCCCGAGCGGGGCCGCCATGATCCTGGTTTGAAGTGCTATTTCATTCTCTCCGCTGAGTCTCCAAGGGAATCCGACGGTAGTCCAATAATCACCGATGGAGCGACGCAGCGTTTAAAGGGGAAACTGCGCCGTAGTCTACACAGGTCCTGTTTTTCTTAGCCGACAGAAAAAGGGAAGAGTGGAAGGGGACTGTTTCATGATTTCTCGGACAGGTATCCTGCATAGTTAAAAGGCGTTGTTCAAGCCAACTAAGCTTCGGAAATGAGGACATTGGTAGTGCCGGGAACTAATATAAGAATCTTAAGAATGTAAAGCTTTAACTCACAAATCGTTCGCATATTTCAGAAACCCGAGCAAGGACAAAAATTATAGAATTACTTTCATTTGACGAGAAACTCCCAAAAATAAATACATTTTAGAGAAAAAATAATTTTAAAAAAATTGCAAACATAGTGTGTACTTTAAGTCCCAGTTTTGCTCCTTATGAATGTATTTACAATTTCAATACAAGTTCACCTGTATTAAACGTTTGAATATATGTATGTGTCTGAATGTAGATATGTATTATTTATTAGCCTGTGTTTTAAGTTTGCATACGTTCATCAAAATTCTGTTATTTTATTAATACTGGTGCTTGCATAAAAGACAACATTTACATAATCATGGAAACAAAGTGGAATGCAGTTAACGGTGAGCAGACGTGCTGTGTATGTAAATCAGCTCGGTGAAGTGGAGACGGGCGACTTCGTGGAGCACGAGCTGATTTCTGGGCATTGATGGGATTGCCGCATGCGATGCTTTAAATGCACTGCCGCATGCCACGCTAAATGCACTGCTGCATGCGATGCTATCAACGCGCTGCTGCATGTGATGCTATTAATGCACTGCCGCATGCCATGCTACAAATGCACGGCTGTAGGAAAGCTTTAACACGTCTTCCAGCCAATTACTTTTTCACTGGGACGATATGAGTGTTCAATACATTTTTTTCATTAAATAAATGAAACAATAATTTTCAAAAATGTGTTTTGTGTTTACTCAGTTTCCCATCGTCTAATATTACATTTTGTCTAAAGATCTGAAACCATTCAGTGTGACAAATATGCAAATATGGAGGAAATCAGGAAGGGGGCAAATACTTTTGTGGCACTGTAGGCTAGCTTTTCATTTAGTAATAAAAAAAACTGTGGCAGTAGTGGAGAGACCATAAAACAAAACAAAACAAAAAAACATGTATTTCACTTATAATCAAGCAGATTCACTTTTCACCTCTATGGAAATGTGAGCAAAACTGCCTTCATACCTGAAATTGTAGTTTCTGTTTTACATTCGTCCAGAAATTATAATGCACCTGACAGACCAAGGGAAACAACACAGAATCACAAATTTAACTAAATCCCACCCATAAACAGGGTAAGCTTTCATTTCATATCTTTTTTTCACCAGAAACGTGATCGATTCAAGGATTTACACAGGATATTTACACCTGGCAGAGTACCAATAAATTCAAGAAAAATAAATATCAATATAAAACACAGGTGACAAACCGATAAGGAGAACTTGCTTATTTTTGTTAATTAAATCCAGTATCTCTCTCTTGGATGAAATTCAAAGAGAAAAAAATGGAACAAATTCTGCATTTCAGCTGAACTAAACTGATGACTGCATTTCAGATATGCATTTCATAATCTGATTAGACTACTGTTTATATTTATGACACTTTGACTGTGGGCAGACCTCCATCCACAGCTACACTGATACCTGTTATTACGGGTGAAAATGCATTTAGCTGTAGAGTGTGTGGTTTTTAATATAATAATGTAATTCTGTTCAGGTGCCGTAGTGCCAGTGAAGAACCCCTTCTGTGTTTTTTATGGTGTTTGTTTTTTGGGGTACTCCGGACAGACAGAGCAGATAAATCCAGTCGCACCCCGTGATCCAGGGCCGACCCGTGGCATAAACGCCCTATGCGGTTGTTTAGGGCCACAACCGCTGGGGGGGGGGGGGCCACACGATCCAATGTTTATCTAAGGTAAATAATGTTATTTTCGTAATTAGGTTATTCATCCCCTATCATGGAACTAGCGGTATAAATTTGAAATGGAATGGCAACAGAACATTTCATAACAATGTCATGTAAGAAGGATTTTACCAAGTGAACCTCTCCCCCACCCCACCCCCCGCTCGACAGACTCCAACAACCGCATCACCCCCCCCCCCCCGCTCGACAACTCCAACAACCGCACCCCCCCCCCCCCACCCCGCTTCAGATGGAACGGAATGCATGCTTCAGGATCAGGGTTCCATCTGTCCATCTGCCCATCTGTCTATCTGTCCATCTGTCCATCTACCAATCTGTCTATCTGTCCATCTGTCCGTCTGTCTGTCACCTCGTTCTGGATCTTTCCCGGGGTCTGCTGTGTTTTTCCCCATCCCGGGCCTTGTTGTTCTCCTTTTTGAAAATGATAATCATCACCGTGGGCTGCACAAAGAGCACACACATCTGAGCAAATATGACAGACCTGAAGTCCCGGAGAGGCTGGTTAGCGTACTGTAAATACACAGGAGCAACGGTCTAAATTACAGACAACAGTTCCCCGCTGAATAGGCTTTTCTGGCAATGTGATGTCATGAAAGGCTGATTATGCGTGTGGGAAACACATGTTTCATCCCCTACGCATGTTTCTACTTGAGTATGAAGAAAAACAGCAGAGGTGCGTCTTACGCAAACCCATAACTTTAAACCTTTCTCTGCTTTTTTTCCATTTTTTAAGCTTTTGTTGTTCACTTCGAGACGACCTCTGATAACAGCTAACACATTTTTTTCATGGTTACGTTGATTTAAAAAACTCCCTGTTTGGCTTCATCTCCAAACAGTCCAATGAATCTGTCCTTAACCCCCACCCCTGCACGGAGGGGTTGGAGACCCTGTGTCTCTGGCTCTCTCACTAACCAGCGATATTTGGTTGACAGAACGCTGTGGTCGTTATGGAGATCGGCGTCTCCTCGGCCACCACACAGCTTCCTCCCAGAAAAGACCCGCGTTCCTTCAGTTCAGTTTCTGCCTTCCCGTTAAAACCTAAAAATGTGGAAATGTTTCTCCTCACTTAGGGGTCAAAAATCCATCAGTTGTACTCCTGGGCCAACCCCCCTACCCCCCCCCCCTTCACCCCACTCCAGAGAAGGCCACCATGAACCAACTGCCACAAGGAAAATTTCGTTTAGGAGCAAAAATAATTGGTTTGCGCCCTCTCTGTCCTCTTTGGTGGCGGTGTGTTTCTGACGAGGGGGGGGGGGGGGAAGGAGCTCGGCCTTTTCGCATCTCCTGAAGCCAGTCAATCAGGGTTCAGGGATATTGGGTTTCAGTGGGTTCCCTGAGCGTCTGCATCAACAACAGAAAAAAAAAAAAAAAAAAACCCTGACACGGCAAGGACCAGCCCAAGGGCGTGTCAAGGTCACGGCAACAGAAACACCAGAGAAGCAACAGCCATGACCGTGTCCCTCAGCGAAGGACGAACGCGTACACAGCACCCAACGCTGAGCAATGCGGAGCAGCACCAGCATTAAAAAGCTCCTGCTATCTCCACGACAGACCGGCCCCTTCTCTACAGCGCACGCCCAGCAATGCCACTTACCCAGCGGCACAGAGACGCACAGACTGGGTCTGTGCCCCAGCTGCCATATGAGCAGTTAACAGGAAACACAGCTTCATTTCGGAGTCGGGGGGTGAATCGAATTTTTAAAATGGAACCGTATTATGATAAAGCACCGATGTCACAGACCAGTGGTAACCAGTCCTGTTCCTGGAGATCTACAGTCCTGTAGGTTTTCACTCCGAGCCTAACAAAGCACACACCTCATTCGACAGCTGGAGTGTTGCATAGAGCTGGTAATCAGCACAGTCAGGTGTGCAACATTATGGTTGAAATGAAAACCTAAAGGATGGTACAGTAGATCTCCTGGAACTGGATTGGTCACCACTGCTATAATGTATCTGTATACTGAAGGGAGCACCCTGCGACATATCTGGTTGTGCTGACAGTGCGTGATGTGTTCATTCTGTAAAAAACACTCCGGCTGATCTGTGAGAATTTTCAATGAAAATTGTTACGAATGAAAGCCTTACAAATGCACAATCACAGAAATAATTTTGGTTCTGAATTGTTGGCATAGATCTTATCCGTCAGTAACTCTAAGAATTCCCACAAAAGGCGTCTAAAGGGCTTAAGTATTTCAGATGAAGTCTCCTCACGTCGGAGGTTACCTGGTTCGGGTGATGGAGGTACCCAGTGCTCATCCTAACACTGTTGACACCCCTGTCCCCTCCATTTCCCCAAACCTCCCATAAACTTAACGTGTGGCCCGGAGACCAGCTGAAATCGCCACAGCGCATTTTCCCAACATGCAAAAAAAAAAAAAAAACAGAGGTACACTTTTTTTAAAAATCTTTTTATTTTTTTTATGGGCAGCCAAGTAATCAGTTCCCCTAACAACACCTCCCCGGGCCCAGCTGACGTTCTTTTACTGCCGTACTTATGCAATTACCACTTCCCTTTTCACAGGACTCAGCTCTATTGGCCAGTACTTTTCCCCGCACAGTCACTGAATAAAAGTCTTCGCTGTCATTTGATTTAAGAGAAGAATGCAACGCAGCATTCTACAAACTGCTGGCCAATCACGGTAGCGCATATATATGCAGTTTTTTTGAAACGCCAACCAGGCCGTCGCTGTTCGGGTGTTCTGCACTTCCCTGTGCAGCGGCTGCTTGTGATTTTGTTTTTACTGCCTTACTCACAAAACTCCCACAATGCCCCTGTCATAGCGAAAAGGTGGTGGCAACATCAAATGCACTGCGGTGTGTTAAATATTTGATCACTGAATCCCTTTGTAGGAGAGGAACTGGCCCGGTCCCCTGGGGTGCCACTGGTCCCCTGGGGGGGGGGGGGGGGGCACAGACCCCTCTATCTTTTTAAGGGCAGAACGCATCAATCGCTTGGTGACGAAGTTTCAATATCCACCAAAGACCTGTCCCCTGAAGGGGACATGAGTCTCTGATATTAATCTCAGGAATCATATACTCCACTATGCTGAAACCTACACTGCGAGATACATTCCATAAAAATAAAATAAATAATATTTTTTACAATATTTTCATTGCAGCATGTTTTTTTTTTGTCATCCAAGGCACTTGTGTTATGTCAAAAAAAATAAAATACTTAAACTTATTTTCGGCTGATACTCAGTAGGATATGATATTGCTGCTCCCATTAAAATCCCCTTTGAGATCTGCTACTTACTTTAAACAAAAACATTTTTGAACCCAGCAGGGCCTCCTGAAAGCAGACAGACCCAGCGTCAAACACGACGTGTTCAGGTATCTGTACCCTTTAACACTGCTTGTGCTAAAATAAATATGCAGGGACACTGACAGTTTGACTGACTTCAGCTTTTTAACGCAACCTTGGCGGCAGTGGTATAATGGGTAAGGAGCTAGTCTTGTAACCCCAGGTTTGATTCCCAGGTAGGACGCTGTCGTTGTACCCTTGAGCATGGCACTTAACGTCCACTGCTTCAGTATATATCCAGCTGTATAATTGGACCCAATGTAAACGCTGTGTGTAAAGTTGTGTAAGTCACTCTGGATAACAGCGCCTGCTAAAATGCCTGTAACGAAACCTCTGCCTCCCCCTATATCCCCACCCGGACTGCCACTGCTGCACCACTCAGGGCCTCTGAATGCTGAGGATGAAGGGTTTCCTCAGTCTTGGGTGCGATCGGAGACGCTCTGAGCCCCTCTTCGGCCCAAACGCAGCCACGTTCAGTTTTCCATCAAGGGCTCATTGATCCGCACCTGAGGGACGGGAACGGACGGCCGGCCAGGAGGGATAAAAGCACGAGACGGCCGATTGGCCGAGGCTTTAAGCCCTTTTTAATAAAAAGGCCCGTGATGGCGCTTGAATCTATATCACACCCCAGATGCAAATGAGCCAATGGAGCGCATCCAGTATCCCTGACAGCGCTTTTAATTCGTCTGACTCTATTCGTCACCAGTTAGCGGATAATTAGATCGGTGCAGTGGTGGAACGACCTGCTCGTCCACAGACAGGATCGCAGTGTCCCCCTCTCTCTACCTTCTCTCGCAACACCTGAAGGCTCATCTGTTCAGAAAACGCCTCCCTCCCCCTCTTCACCCTGATTCATTCCCACTCCCCCTCTTCCACATCTTCCCCCTCTACCTACCTCATATTCCTTTCCTCTAACTTCCTGACCACATGTTAATTCCGGTGACAAAGGATTACCCAATCACTGGGGAGTTATGACCTGACCATTGCACTCTCATTAATCGCTACCAATCCCTTTTCTTCATTTGCACTCATCGAAAGTCGTTCTGGATGATAGCATCAGCTAACTGTCTTAAAATGATTAATGTTAAAAATGCCTGTAGCGCAGCAGAATTAGCACATAGTTAGCCTGCGAGCCCCATTCTAGGACAGCAATGCACGCAAGACAGGAACCCTGTACCCTCAATAAAACGGCTTCACTTTTGACACTTGTGTACAACAGCATCCACCACAGGCAATTTAACATGATAGATTTAAAAGGCATGTGTATTTGGGAAGCATTTCACAGACTACTTGTCCATATCAGTCTATGTATGATGTATGATCCGCAAGGCAGGATTCTGATAGATTTAAATTAATCTAAGAAACGCCACTAAAACCTGACAGTGCTCAGTTACAACCACGGGGTCCTTTGTCTTTATCAGAACTGACCGGTTGTCATGTGCACATATCACCTGCAGGGGGCGCCAATCGTTGTGTGGTGACTGCAGGCTCAGCGAGCGTCAGGCCAAGGCTCCGATGAGAACAGATTCATCAGGGCTCTCAGGTTCATCTTCCAAAGCCATCAAGCAGCAAACTGGAACAAAATCGAATTTTAGACATGAATTATTGATTTTGCTTTCAAAGAGGCCTGAAGATGATTTCATTGAGCATTTTGGTTGATTTATCCCTTCATTAGCCTAATTGATTTTCTGATCTTACCTGTAAAGAACTGTCTGAAACACGCTTGTCAGTTGAATGAGGTGTATCACTCTGGTCCAGATCGATCAAATTCAGCTGACAAAACTCTTCTTGTGCTAATGAGCTCATTTTTCTCTCTGACTCACAAATTAACTGGACAATTGTTAACACAACCACAATTAGCCGGCTTAATTGTGAATCGCTGAACTCTTTTCAGACCTTTTCAGAAAAAAATAACTCACTTATTTGTAAGTCAAAGTTAAGGTATGTTGATGTTGATTTAATCTTGGACACTGCACGGTTCCAGCCCAATCTCCCTGTCACGAGCTTAGCAGCAAGGTGATAGAATGAGTATTTAAAATTAAAAAATTAAAAAATTAAAAACAGGCAGCTCTTGGTCCACCGGGAGTTTGTTCGGGTCATTGTGTGAAACAGACCTGTCTGCCTGTCTGGCGCGTGGCTCTGTGTTCTGACAGGCGGGGCCGCGCGCTGGCAGGGCACAGAGGAGAGGCCGTGTCACCGTTTGTCAGGTCGGGTATGTCCGCCGCCTGTAGGGGGCGCCATGACCGAGACCATTGAGGGGCCCGCATTCTGACACCGTGTCCTCCCAAGCACCCGGCTCGCCCGCAGCAACGTCAATACCGCTTACAGCAAATACTTCTTGAACCGTGAGAGTAAGGCGGCTGGTACATTGCTGAATAATCGTGTTTCGGAAGGGCCTTTCCAAATTCTCAGTTTTTAATTTGAGCTTTAACCCACCCCGGGGAGGCAATTGCGCAGTGCTGCACGGCTCTGCAGTGGGAGGGCTACAGATTTGCTGGCTACCAGATACTGGCGATACTGCAAGGTTGAGTCAATGATACACCTGCCGCAGCCGAGGCACAGCGGGAGCGAGTGCGCAGCCAGCCCTGCCGCAGTCGCGGCACAGCGGGAGCGAGCGCACGGTCAGCCCTCGGCGCTACGCGATGATTTCTTTCCCCGATTCTTAAGTATAATCACACAAATCAGGCAGTTGGATATAGAACCTCGGAGCACTCACACATGCGCTGTTACTGTAAACTGAGAGCTGCGGTATTTTCGCCCTCAGGATTGGACTGAAAGAAGCCCAGAGCGCTCTCTCTCTCTCTCTCTCTCTCACACACACACACACACACGCACACACACACCTGTCAGAAGAATCCCAGTAGTCCCTTAGGTAAATGCGGAGTAAATAATACATGCAAGTGCCCCGAGGAAGAGTTGCATCACAGTGAAATCACCGGGCAGGCTGGCGAGGAACTTTCCCTCCGTTTAAATGAGTGCCGCAAAACACCGTTTCTGCTTAATTAGACAAGAGTCAGCCAGGGAGACCGACGCAGCAAATAAAACACGCAGCCATAGCCTACGGGTCCACGCTTCACTAACAGCGTAACTCTCTCCGCCGGCTCTTTGTTCTAAGGCATCCCAGAGGTGAAAACTGATAAACTACGGACCTTCACTGGGACGGTGGCTGCCAGACGGCGTAATTTGACATTATGGCAGAATATATCTTTAGAGGGCATCTCCTAAATAATTCAGAGAACACCGTCAACCCCCGTGTCATTGTCCAACAATGACCGTCCATGGAGGACACGTGAGAGACCCACGTTACGGTGCAAATTAAATCCGAGGTCTTGAATAATTTACTGTTAATTTTCCGGCTTGGACCCCGCACAGCAACCCGCGTCTTAAATCCTGAGCCTTAACTGGGGGGGCAAAACGGTCATGAGAGCGCGTCTGAAGGGCCTGGTAGCGCATGCGCAGCTTCTGGCAGTCTACCTACGTGAATAATTGAGAAATGAAAGGTTTAGCCAATACAGGAGAAATCAGCACGATATAACTACGGTGTCATTCTCTAAATCCCAGTTCCATGTCTTGATTTAAGTTTACCCTAAATAATTGAATTTTAATTCATATAAAGCGGTGCGTTCACATTTTAAATAGCATCACCGTGCGCTCAAAATGTGGTTTAACGATATCCTCCTGTTCGCTCGCCAAACAATCCCATGCAACTTGGTTTCCATGACACCCAAACAAAAACAAAACGAAGTCTGAAAGGAATTTGTATTTTGCTTAGTTTCGAAGCTAAATGAAAGTTTTATTTTTCTTTTGTTTATTCATTTTAAATATATATACTTTATGTCGCGGATATTACCCTCTACTTTAGATCATGTCAAACCACCGCCTCGAATACAATCGGAGTACACTAACAGCTCAGCGAAATTCCCTGTAGCCTAAAGTCTGTCAAATACTGCCCTCTTGTGATAAATTGTCGTATCGCAATACAAAAAATATTTTTGAAATGTGATGAGATTATTAAATAGCATGAAAATATAGTTATATATTATAAGTTTTATCTTTGCCTGTCTGTTTATAGGCCTATATGCTGGTTTCTTGTTGTGGCTGAACTTTGTTTATTTTTTCCTACACTTTTTATAGGTTTTGCTTTTTATAATTATCAGTTTAAAATAAAGGGATAATTACGCATTGTGGCTGTCCAACATTACTGAGGCTAACAGTGTCACATAATTTTTAAAAAATCATTTCATCTATGTATTAACTATTGAATGCATTAATTTACGTTGCAACTGTCATTAAAGAAGATTCTTGAAAATCCTAGTAAAATTTAATTTGATAATGAAGTGGTTTTAAAAAAAGACAAATTAAAATTACTATGCTAAAGATCAGTGTGGCCATCAAATCTGACCACCAAATCTTTTATTGAAATACACTTACTTACTTGACTAAAAGGTGACTGTTTGAATGAATGATAAATCATTGCATGCATATTGCGCTATCGTTGTAAGCATCACACAAGGAAGATGTGATTCACTTCCACCCCAGCCAATAAACTGCATCCATCTTGGTGATGCAAGCAAGGCCGTGTTGATCTATAAAGCTTTACTCGTATAATTGAAGAGAAAAGGTAAGGGATTTGGGGTAAGCATCCCACCCTAAAGGCTGGCACCCGCCTACAGGTAAATCACGCCAGGTTTCAGTGCAGGAGTCTCCGCCCGGATGTCAGACACAATACCTGCCGCGCTGTTGCATCACGCACCACCGCCAGGTTAACTACCCCTCCGGAGACAGCCCTCCTGTTCGGGACTTCTGCCTTTGAAACACACCTGGACGTCCCCACCGCGCGAACGCTGCGAGGCCTGTTGCAATCACCTGCAATCCTTTCACCGCCGCGCGGCGTTGCCTGGAGATCGGGGCCACCGGGACTAATTACCTCCCGCCGGACAGAAAACAACGCAACACCTCCCCGAGATCAGGATTAAGCGTAGCCTTTCTTCGACACCGTGAAAACTGCTGAATTAAATAATGTCCTTTATTAAATTTTATATTACACCGCAAGAGAAAGAGGCGCATATTTATGAATCCATTTATTAGTTGCCTTTCACTTTATCGAGTGTGAAATTTAACCGCGAAATAACCATCTTATTTTACGCGCCGGGTGATAAGTTAGCCTAATTTGTATTTAAACGGGCGTTTTTTCCCCCCTCCTGCAACATTAAGTGACAAGATTCAGACTACATTAATCGCGCATAGGCTATCAAATTTTCAAATTTCTTGTTGTGTAATGGAGCAACTTGAATGCTTAACACACTGCCTGCCTCCCCCATCTTTCTCCACTCGCTCGTCAAGGGCGAGAGACAGACTGGGGAAAAAAACGCCGTTAGCCACATGCCGCACGAGTCAGCTGTTCGATCCACGACCCTCGCGACGCGCAAATCGGCTCAACAGTTGCGCACCTTTTCGCCATCCAATTTGCTGCAAACACGACATCACCCGAGGTACCGAGGGAATCTTAATTGATTTCTCCTCTGAAGAGAATATTTCATCATACTCTGTTTTTAACCCTTGGTTTGCACATCGCCGCCGGGGCCGGGCCTCCCCGAGGTGTCGCCGGCTCCCGCGGAAACTACCTGGGGAGACGTGGATACGAAGAAGAGGCAGCGAACGCAATAAGAGACCGCTATTGCGCGTTTCACACTGATCTAAAGCCGCTTTAGTCAACTGGTAATTTTTTTTTTAAAGGAAGAGTTGGTTTCTTTTGCTTCTGTGGTACTGTGGATTCCGGCAATATCACAGAACTAAAATATGTGCACATTTCTGTAGGACTTGTGTATTTATCTAATGTATCAGCTAAATACCTAAATAGACACGCGGCCCTACAAAAAGTTACGACATTATGACAATTTAATACGTGACAATGGCAGTAACTGATATGGATTCACCCAATAAATGCTGCTTCCATCATGAAGTCACTCTGTACCAGGAAGTGGTCATGTGACCACTCCCCAATATTAGTCACAGTTAGCCTCTGTGACTTGGACACAGAGATGGACTTTAGCCTTGGTTTCACGCACGACCCAACATGCTTTTAGTCACGCTTTCAGTACGAAAACCGATGCATTTATGATTAGAGAAAGAAACACAGATAAACACATGAACTCAAGCAGTCCTCCAGCCACCGTTTCTTTGAGCTCTTTCACAACCAGTCAGCTGAGCTTGTGCTATCATGCTCTGCAGAGCACTGTAGGCAGACCGCAGGTCCCTGATCAAACAGAGGGGGCGCTATCACAAAATGATGCGAGGCATACACTGTCTATCGAAACCCTCCCTCCATTAGTGGTGCTCTGGCCAATTACGCGCCTCCCTGTGGTGCGCCCAGGTCACTCTCGATCGTTTTGACCTGAACGTGCATCACTACACGCAAGAATCGTCCGAGATCCACCAGGTCTACAGCCAGACTACAGGAGCGAAAGACTAGAGAGGGGCGGAACTCTGAAATGACAGGCTTTATTGGCGGGTGATGAACAGAGGAAATGGCGGGTCCGCCTTTCCGCCTCCAGCACACCGCTAATTCTGCAACCAACAGAAAGCCACAGACCTCCAAGACAAAGCACTCCCACGTGTCTGTAAAGTTTCTACAAAAAAATAGATCCAAAAATATCCAGTCATTAAAAACACAAAAATAGAAGCTTAAAACGCATATAATGTACAAAGCCGTATCTATAAGTAATATAAAAGTACACAATGTGTATATACAAATCTATAAATAATTTAAGTTAAGAGTATCAGTGCAGCTGTAATGTGTGGCCAAGCACACCAGTGAGGTACAGGAAGTGTTCGGGTCAGTGTTTGGACGCTGTGATTGGTCCGCGTGCCCCCTGCCAGGCCAATCAGAGTTGAGCGCCGTAAGGGCGGATGAGAAAGCAGGTTAGTCTCCTTTTGTGTTCACAGTCTGAGCACGGGTGCCATGTTCTGCCTGCGGCTCAGGCAGTCCAGCATCTTCTCCCTGTGCGATTGGTGCAGGCAGTAGCCAATGGCCTGCTCCGTTTCCTGAATCCTTCGCTGGAAGCGGGCCCTGTCCCGGGCCATCTCTTCCCAGGGTCCCCTCCGCACCGCCTGCATGGCGTAGGACCACGCCCACATGACGTGCACCCGCACCAGCGGCGAGAAGCGCACCTGAGGACACGGACAAACACGGACAAACACAGACGCGTTACTCTCAAATCACACTTCCTCAGTCAACACTGGAGATCAGACCTGGGTCAAATACGTATTTGTTTTGGATTCAAATCATTTTCTGTGCTCTGTTGGGTCTTGCCTGGTGTAACTGAGCCTGCCAATATGACCAGAAGGCACGGGTTGCGCTATTTCATTGATTCCAATACACCAGGCAAGATCAGTAAAGCACAGAAAATTATTTTACCCCAATGCAAATAAGTATTTGACCCAGGCCATCTGCAGATACACGGTCAGCATTCGTGTTCACAGTCTTGAGTACAGGTGTCATGTGCTGCCTGTGGCGCAGGTGTCACATGACACAAGGCCTTTTTAGTACAAAGTTCAAAGTACAGGTTCTTGTTTTATCTGAGTTCCACATGGGCTGTTTGCATGGACCTCTGACTCACAGGTCACATGCCTAAGGAGGACTCAGCCAGGGTTGCCTGACAACATGTTATTTACCAGGCTAAATACCGGCTGAGACCACCACCCACCAAAGCCAACAGGACATGCTGTCACCACGGAATTTCTATTTACCTCACTTATAATAATAATGTATTTCTGCTCTCGCTCTTAACACTGCTATGAAAACTAATTTTTCTGTGAGTCAGCGTCACCAGACTACAGCACAGCTGACGCCGAAAGTCAGACCTGCTGATATAATCCAACATAAATGTTTCTCCCAAAACAGTGGGAATGACGCACTGGACTCCTCGGCACTTGTGTAAACAGAAACAGCGTTCGTCCTCTCTCGGTCACGATCTCACTCACAGCACAGTTTTATAAATAGACACCTGGTAACCGCTGAAACGTGTGAACAGACAGGAAGCCGTCTCATTATTAACCTTTTTTGGGCCGTGCTTCTCTGCAGTTTGGAGATGAGTTTCGGGACCGCTTCCCGGCTTCTTCCACGGGGCCAGCCTCCTGGGGGGCTCCTGGAAGGTCTGGACACAGCAGTGTCTCTTCAAGTGTCTCTTTGGCAAACGCGGCTTTGGGCGCCTCGCTTTCTGCAGTCCGGGGGCACCGCCGCGGCGCCCCGCTTTTTGGGCCTGTCCCGGGCTGTGGGGGACGTCTGGAGGCAGGCTCTGAAGTGCAGGGGGTGATAGGGGTCGGCGCTCTGCGCGAAAGAGTTCCACAGCTCCTCCTCCTCTTCCTCCTCCTCCTCCTCCTCTTCGTCTGAGCAGGAGGGCCCGTCGCTCTCTGCACAGTCTGATGGGACGGGGGCCGGACGGCTCGTTTGGGGTCCGGGCGGGCCGTCCTGCTCCGCGGGCCCCTCCGTCCTCGGTGCGGGACTGGGACCCCCTCCGCGGGGGCCCCCTTGGGCCCGGAGCCAGAGCCGGAGCCGGAGCTGGCCGCGCAGGCGGTGAAGTGCAGCGGGTTGTAGGGGTCCGGCGGGTTAGCGAACAGCTCCCAGAGCCGCTCGTTCTCCTCCTCCGCCTCGTCGTCCTCCCCGCCGGAGTCGTCAGAACTGTCCCAGTCGCCCTCGCTGTCCGAACCGGGCTGGACCCAGTCCGGGTGGGACTTCCTGAAAGGTTGGGGTGTCGAGCCGTCTCCGGCAGAGCGGTTGGCCGAGTCCCGGTCCGAGCCTTCGCTGGCGTAGCCTCCCTCGTTATCTGATGAGGTAGAGATGCAGGCGGAGAAGCTGAGGGGGTTGTACGGGTCAGAGGATTTGCTAAAGGAATCCCACAAAGCTCGACTCTCCTTCTCGTCAAACTCCTCTCCGGCTTCTTCCTCCTCCTCATCCCAAAAAGAGTCATCCTTCTCTACAGCGGCATCGAGGTCTGGAACAGCCTCCGGGTCAGCAGATTTGCTAAAGGAATCCCACAAAGCCTGGCTCTCCTCCTCGTCAAACTCCTCTCCGGCTTCTTCTTCCTCCTCATCCCAAAAAGAGGCACTCTTCTCTACAGTGGCATCACGGTCTGGAACAGCCTCCTCGACTTTCACAGTTTTGCCACTGGAACAGCAGGCTTCCGCCTCACGCTGGCATTCCTCGGTAACCCGTACCTCCCAGTCGGCGGGACCTTTCCGCTTCCAGGCGGGGTGATGGCCCAAACAGAAATCATCGTGGGTGTCGTCCGATAAACTTTCTTGCGCGCGGATGACAAAATCGTCCACGAGACTGAGGCACAGGTCTTCGGCACCGAAGCTGGACAGGAGCGCCCCGGCGTGGGAAGCGCCCGCATAGGTGTTAACGCCCCGCTTAGACAGCGAGCCAGACCCGGGCATAAACACGCTGCCATTCCCGTCGAACAAAGAGTTGAGGAAAAAGGATTCCGCAGGGCTTCCAGATGCGCTCACGTGCTGAACGCGAGGATGTCCCGCCTCGTCCGTTATTCTCAAGTGCACTTCCAGTCGGAACATCTGGAACACTGCAGCACGAGAATTTAAAGGGCAAGAAGAAAAACAATCACGATTAATAAAAAAAAAATGCAATATCTGAAGCGCGTGAAATCTTAATTTAAATTCCAGAACCATGTGAATGTATTCTTTGAGTTAGACTACAGTCTACGAAAACGTAGCGTGAACTACGTAGGCAAAGCACCCCACCCAAAAGAAAAATAAAATGCAAATTCCGCTAAAGAACGTCAAATAATTTGCAATAAAAACACCAACCACACAAATCTGCAGAGTTAAAGCCGTCGCTGCCCGCCTGTTGCGCTACTAAGCAGCAGCAACGGTGCCTCAGCCGACAGCCCGCGCGACCTGATATTTGAAAATAAGCTACAGCCCAAGGAGGGGAAATTACCCGAAAACCAGTGTACCCGGAACACAGTGTCCTGTGTTCACCAAAACGACACTGGGTTTAACATGTATTCAATTATACAGGTCTAAACGCGTTCCCCCAAGCGCACAACTTGCGTTAGAAAAATTAAGAATATCTTACCTGCCAAGAAGCTGTAATACACCACATGAAGGAGTAGTCTCAGATGTTCCCAAAGTACACACAATATTTGCTTTGTCCACGGCAAGATAAGCATGCCGCCACCCTCGGACCGCTGTACCGCGGTTTTATCCGAAATCCGCTCCGGACCTTCCATGATTGTATCCATTTTCAGCGATGGAAGTCGGATGAAAATTCACTCGTATTCTGACGGTATAAACGTAGCGAAAAGTTGTTTCCCTTTGAGATCAGCTGTGCCTTATAGCATAAAAGCTTCATTTTTAAAAATTGCAATAAAACACTGAAACGTAGTTTCAGGAAGACGATCAGAATCTAATAGAGCTGAACAATTTCTCCATGTTTGAAAAATACACGAGTGGTCGTTTGTTTGTTTCTCGGAAGAAATGAGTTATGTTATGGATACAGTCCTTATAATGTCGCCCCGTTAAAAAAAAAAAAAAAAAAACTGACTGACTCTACTGCGTTATGATTGGACAGCAGGCATGTCACTCGCATACAAAGATCCTCCTTGTTCTTGAAATAAACAGCCCCACTACGTCTTTCCGTGACGTTCGAAATACCCACGATTTCCCTGGGAAATTACGAGAAGCTCGGTGAAAGTTGGAAACCACAAGCGCCCAGGATTAAACACACTGTTTTATCACGTAACAAATGTAGACAAACTGGTTGCAATTTCATTCTCATTTCACCCTCAAAACACATAAGTCTTAGGACGTGCCATCCAACGATTAAATTTAGCGGTGGTGAAAAAGACAGGTCATCCTGTCAAATAGGTTGAGCGTATACACAAAGTGTAAACAAATTTGAGGTGAATTTTTTTTTTTTCTGGTGAAAAAGTCCGTGAAACGTTCAGGCGAAAACGCGTAAGTGAAAATTTCCTAGCCGACGAGGACATAGCCAGTATATAACCTGGTAAATCCTGAGCTACAGTGGTTTTAAACTAACCTAAATGTCTCTTAACCGGGATTTGTAACCCTCTAATTGTCTACATTCAGGCTTTTGCTCACTGGGAAAGGTCAGAGATTTTCGCCAGGTATAAAAATCCTGCATAATGTAATCGACTAATCGAAATACGAAGCTGCCAGGACAGTTGGCACCAGCAGAAAAAAAATTAACGGGACCTAATAAACACAGAAGCACTTCATCCCCACGCTGCTGTTTTGACATCTGACAGCTGCTTGAGATTTTGATGACGTCACCACCGCGCAAAAAAAAAAAATCACACGCGCGGCCACTTACCCAGGGACCGCGTGCGCGTATTATTTCAACACCAGTATCACAAGAGCTGCAGTCATAAGTGAAGGCTTCTAACTTCAGTTTTCCACAAAATATCCATACCAGCAACCCAGAAAGAACAACGGTTTGCAAACTTGGGGTCGAAATGGGGTTAATGTGGTCCACAACACATTGGGGGGGTAAATAAAAGTATGCACTTACACTCAAATTTCCATTCACCAGTGAATTTAAACACATTGCACAATTTGCACTGTACTTGCTGTCGTTGTGACATGGTTAAATGCAAAAGCATTGGGACAGACACTCATTATTTGTAGTTTTGGCACTGTACTCCACGGGGGGTTGCCAAACCATGTTTACTGGGGCACATGGCCCAGTAAATATTTCTGTGCCCCAGTAAAATGGTCAGGAAAAAAATATTTAGGCATAGTTTAAAACGACGTCAAGAGTAAGTATGGCAAATTTGGTGGTGATCATGTTTTATAGCATAGATAAGATTAATTAGTCCCATATAATGACCACTATCACGGTCGAGAAAGCAGCAGTT
Source organism: Anguilla japonica (assembly GCA_025169545.1). Lineage (NCBI taxonomy): Eukaryota > Metazoa > Chordata > Actinopteri > Anguilliformes > Anguillidae > Anguilla > Anguilla japonica. Next base: position 44,557,735 of record CM045898.1, read on the forward strand.
GGACAACCAAGGGGGAAAAACAATGCATTAACCATGAATTGCGGGTGCTCGTCAGTGTGAAGCCGGGCGAAAACGTAAAGCAGTTTTTTTGGTGGAGAAACACGATTTACAGGGATGAGAGTGCTGGGTCTCAGCACCCCAGGAGACTGGATTTCAAATAAAATTATGAACATGAGATGCAAGTTGAGACGTTTTTTTTTAGCTTTGAGGGTACTTACATCTTCATATGGTGACCGGTGTAGGAATTACAGCCCTTTTCATACACAGACCCTCCCTACCCCCAATTTTAGGAGAGCTACAGTTATTGGACAAATTAATCTGCAAGAAATTTGTCCTATTAAGTACTTGGTTGCAAACCCTTTTCATTCAATGACTGCCTGAAGTGTGACAGTCACAGGATGAGAAAATGTGGGGGAAAAAAATTGGGAATTGAGCAGACATCTGTCTTACCACCTCGTCATCAGCATCAAAGCAAGCCTCCGGGACAAATATGCAACATTAATAATTAGTAATCAATGTGCCGTTTATTACAGATAACACATTTTACAATATAAACTTGTTCCACACAAGACTTTTCCTCCTGCCGAATCGATGGAATTACATCCCCCCCCCCACTCCCCCCCCCCCCCAGTCTCAGTCCAGGAAAACATGAAGCAGAGTTTTCATCCAAAAGCAAACGTTTTATTTCTCTGGATTTTCGCTGGAATTTATGCCACCAGAGCAGATGCTGTGGACGACTCGCTGTGGAAGAGAACAAAAAGGGACACTGATCAGCTGATGGGACTTTCTCCTAAATCTGGGCTACAGTAGAAAACCTCTGGCCCAATATGCAGGCCGTGAACAAGTCTTTGCCCCCTCCCTGAGTCCCTCTATTATTGCCGATCTGTCACACTGAATGGTTTTCAGATCTTTAGACAAATTGCAATTACTTTTTCACATGGGTGATATGAGAGTTTAATAACTTTTTAATAAAAACATTTTTAAAACTGTTTTGTGCCTACTCAGGTTCCCTTTGTCCGATAATACATTTTGTCCAAAGATCCGAAACCAATCAGTGTGATAAACATGCAATAATGGAGGAAATCAGGAAGGGTGCAAATACCTTCTCACAGCCCCGTACATACAACTGGTGAAGGGAAGCGCTCACACTGCCATAATACTGAGTGACAAATGTGCAAACTAAACAACCAATCAGCAGCAAGGGCTCTCACCCAGGAGCACAACAGGGATTTGGAGATTTCCCAAACCTCCACAGGGCATGCATTTTTTCATTACACAAAAACAAACACACAACGAGCATGCATTCTGATACAGAAAACATCACCTCCAATTTATACGGGAAAAGTTTCAGCTGGCCCTAAAATTTCGGAAATACTTTTTATAAAGTTCACGAATGCTGCTATTTGTATATTTCGACCAATCAGAATAAGCCCTGCTGAACAGGCTGTGTGAAGGCGACTGGCAGGGTTGGCACCGTGTAGCCACTCTGCTAATTTACCTCCAGCGTTCGTTTGGCACATCAGACATGTCCACATTCTCACACACAGAGAACCAGAGAGTGAAATGTGCCGACCGGGGAGGGCCAGGAAAATCGCTGGGTAAACCGAGCTCTGGATAAATCAGCCATGGGTTTTATTTCTTTAAGATCAAAGCCACAAAAGCCCATGTCCCATACAGTATTGAGTGACTGACACCTTTCTGAGGAAAAACATGGTTACATAGCTCACTACCAAAGGCACTTAATGCACACTAACAAATGCAGACACACACACACGCATGCACGCACACACGCAGAGACACACACGTGCACGCAGATACGTACTACTTCCAGTTGGGCGGGAGTACCCTCTTGGTCTTGTAGTAACGGGCCAGCCTGTGGATTCTGCTCTCGATGAGAATCAGACGGAACTTGGCGTCTTTGTCCTGCGAAGATCACAAGAGCCCCGGAAATAGGGCGGTTAAACCTCCGGTCCAGAGACGCACGAGAGCTAAAGGTTTACAGCAGGAAACGCACAATAATACTGGGGTCGTAACGCTATCCGCCGATAATAGTTTAACATCTGCTTATCGGTATCTGACCAATCCTGAGCCGCCAAGATCACGCATCATACAACACGAGACGCATTACTGATGCTGTAGGCAGTGCAGGATTTTTTACATGAAGTGATAAACATGCAATCTACCACACTTGTCCAGCCAGTGTCACATGGAGACCAGAGAGATTTTGGTAAGGGTACACACTGCTTTTTAAGTTTTCTAGTTTGCGTGGGGTCAAGCCTGCGTGGGGTCTAGCCTGCATGAGTTTTAGCCTGCGTGGGGTCTAGCCTGCGTGGGGTCAGCCTGCGTGGGTTTTAGCCTGCGTGGGGTCTAGCCTGCGTGAGGTCTAGCCTGTGTGGGGTCTAGCCTGTGTGGGGTCTAGCCTGCGTGAGTTTTAGCCTGCGTGGAGTCTAGCCTACGTGGGGTCTAGCCTGCGTGAGTTTTAGCCTGCGTGGGGTCTAGCCTGTGTGAGGTCTAGCCTGCGTGAGTTTTAGCCTGCGTTGGGTCTAGCCTGCGTGGGGTCAAGCCTGCGTAGGGTCTAGCCTGCGTGAGTTTTAGCTTGCTTGGGTTCTCCTCAGTGGGGCCCAGGACACTCAGAGCGTTTTCTGTTCTCCTCAGTGAGGACCCCTGGGGTCCAGGAGCCGAGGACACTCGGAGCGCTTTACCTTCCTGTTCCTCTCCAGGTGCTTCCTCACAGCCACGGCCTTCTTGATCAGGTGGTACAGGTCCTCGGGCAGGTCGGGGGCCAGGCCCTTGGACTTGAGGATGCGCAGGATTTTGTTTCCGGTGACGAAGCGCACCTGGGCCACGCCATGGGAGTCCCTCAGGATCACACCTGCGAACGGGCAGGTAGCAGCGGCCATTTTACCCCCTCTCTCAGGAGATCCTTCAGCCACCAAACAGACTCATGCCCCAGTCACACACCTCCACCAATGAGAATTTACTCTTTACATCTGCTCAGCCAGGAGAGGAGAACCTCGGTCCTGGGGGGCCAGCGTGTCTGTGGGCTTTTGTTTCTGCTAAGTACTCTAGCTCAGTTTAAACCAAAAGCACTTCACTTGTAGATAAGACCCAGTAAAACATAAGGACATAAAAAGTGTTCAGATCACGTAAAAATGATTTGGAGAACAATTAAACTATTGAGAGCAGAAGTTGGCATAAAATCCAGAAATGGACACAGTTCCCCAGGAACGGGTTTCAACACCCCTGCTTTTAAACCAATGAACAGATGACAGCATGGAGACAGGTAATCAGGTCATTGGGAATGTCCACGAGAAACTGCTTATGTACCGACCGACACCGTATGGGAGTCTTACTCTGGCCATGGACAGAGCTGTTAGCGTCCTGCTGAACGGGCTGTGTGAAGGCGACTGGCAGGGCTGGCACCGCGTAGCCACTCTGCTAATTTACCTCCAGCGTTCGTTTAGCACATCAGACATGTCCACATTCTCACACACAGAGAACCAGAGAGTGAAATGTGCCGATCGACCGGTGAGAAAATCTCTCCACTGAATAGCATGACTGTGGCAGGCACAGCACACACTGTCACTGACCAGTCGCACTGCTGGGATCTTTCAGTAAATAACTGCACAGTACATTTCCAGTAAGAACTTAGGAAAAACAATGCTTGCGTGAAAAATTAATACATCAGATGTACCCATTCCAAATTTGGAATGGATACATCCAAAGTAGCGTACAATGATATTACACCTGGGACACCGCATGCATTGACAACGAGACCATAAAACAACAATCGTATGGGGACTATTTCATAGCATGTTGGAGGACTAAAGGAAAATTCTGCTGGCCCAAGCCACACCTCCAAATACCAGACTTTTAAACTCCAGCACACAATGGGAAATTCAATATCTTCATTCACTGTAAACCCATTATCACCCAGGTGTAACCACACAACCAACACATGATAGCCAATACTACAGCCAACTTACCAATCTGGGAAGGGGTGAGACCCTTCTTGGCCAGCTTGAAGATCTGATCCTTGACATCGTCAGAAGTCAGTTTCAGCCACTAGGAACACGAACAGTTCGTGTAAGTACCTTAAATGACATTATGATTTGCGTCCACAAGTAACTTACTGATTAAACGTGGGATGAAGCAGAACTTACTGTAGGCACACTGCGTCTGTACGGAAGCGCGGACTGGGACAAGCCCTTTCTGCAAGAGGAGAAAAACGTACATTTTTACTGCAACGCGTTATCCGTCCCTACACCAACAACCTGGCTTCATGTTGTGTTCTCTATATCAATCGTATGCCAAAAATATTTTCACAATGTGACATTTTGCCGGTTTGCTGGCAAACCTCATGTCGATATCCATTAATGTAACATGCTTAACTTGGGCCAGCGGTAGCACGCTAAATGCATTTTGCTAGCTGACGATACGTAGATAAGTTACTAGTGCGGTCTGTTACACACAGCTACTACAGCCTGGATCGCAGGGAATCTCACTGGATGGCTAGCTAGCTAGCTAGCTAATTATACTGAACGTATCGCCGTTATTAGCTAGACTCGAGACAAGCGAATAGCAAACGCCTTTTAAAGAACAAAAAACGCCCAGAAAGCGAAAAATGGACTTCAATAATTTTAAAAAATGCTGTTAAACGTGACCAGAAACACATAGAATCAAAGGGAGAATCGCACACGCGGCCATGCTGTGCTCAACTCAATGTACGGACCTTTTTATGTATGTTTAGAAACTTACTAAAGACCGCTTAATGTACACAGTATGGATATGTGAGGTTACAAACGATACTATCGGACCGCAAAGTCCAGTCTGGGTCAGATCGCAAGGTTAATTCCAGCATTTTAAAGCCTGAATCGCCTGCTTACCCGGGAGCGTGCATACGACCCATGATGGCGGTGTGCAAGAAGAGAAAGCCAGAGCCAGGCCGCTGGCAAATTTGGGCCTGGGAAGGAAATGACGTAAAAAACAAAGACGCTCGAGACAACTGGAGATGTACGTACCAGTTCCTGCCGTAGTGAGCGTTTCTCATACTTCTAAGGTGTTCCTGTGTTTCTGAACCAACAATGTCATAGCAGGATCTCCTTCTCCAAACATTGAATACAACAGGATCTTCTGTTTTATCGGTTCAGGGCAGCCCAAAAGTACGTCATCTCATTAATAATAAACCATCTCTGATAATATTCTAGTCTGTTCTCGTGTGCACTTAGGCAAATTTATACTAATAAATTAGGCAAATTTGTACTAATAAAATTCTGCTTGTTGACAGATAGGATAGATATTTCCTAAATATATGGTTTTGCAAAGTGTCACCTTTTTTTAATAGAACAATGTAACACTACCAATTTGCAAAATAATAAATATGGCCATGTATTCAGGCAGCAGGAATGATCAGACGGAATAAACAAACTCAGCTGATTGAAAACCAATGTATACATAGTCTGAATTCAGAAACACCGATAACAAGCTTTGTGTATGTGTTTTACATGTTTGAAAGTGGCAAGATATGCACCATATTTCAGAGAAGAGCAGCACACATTTACAATTACTGGGGGATTTACATGTTAATTATTATAAGGCATGCATCATGTATGCAATATGTTGAAAATTATTATGTTATGTTGAAACTGCAGTGAGATGATTTTCTGCTAAACCTTTCTTAACAATGAAATACGATGAAGACACAGAGTCCCGCAACATTTTAACATGCCTCTGTAGCCAAAAAGCTGAATATGGAGATTTACAGTGAATTATGGATAGCAATTACAAAGTTTGTGCCAGGGGTGCCCATTCTTACATGAAAAGGGCCAGTGTGTGTGCATATTTTTTGCTTTAGCCCCAGCATTGCAACACCCAATTCAACCAATTAACTAATCAGTCTTCAGCCAAGACATAGATCAGTAAAATCTGGTGTCTTAGTGCTGGGCTAAAACAAAAACCAGCACCCACACGGGCCCTTTTCATATAAGAATGGACACCCCTAGTGTACACAGTCCCCCCCTAAAATAGCTTTGGATGTGGTGAATTAGCTGGATGACATTTCTGTGGTGGGTTAAGTGCACCAGTGCTTTGTTGTTCAAGACATGTCCCATTCACAGAGGCCTTGAGACTAAAGTTTGTAATTATAAGCACTTTATTTTATTTCAGGTTTCTCTTCAGGTTTTTGTACTATTAATTAGTACTGAGAATAGTGAATTAAGTGTCTGTGCACCTTATGTATACTTTCATTCACTCCAGACATTGTGCTGCCCAAGCACCATCAGCTATTTACTAAATCTCCACAATAAATCCTTACTGCCATGTACATGAAATAATACATTCGATTCTCATACAAATCTTTAAAAAACCATTTAATTCACTTTAGGTTTACAGTACGCATAGATTCATTCAGGTTAAGATCACCGATTAAAATAAGTGCCAATATTCATATAAATTCAGTATAGTTTTTACAGTCATTAAAAGGATGAAGGAAATCTCTACTTCATAGGATGAGTATTGCAGATTTTATGTGTGTCTTTTCCGTATTATATTCCACACACAAACAAGTAAATGAATTAATTCCCCTAACAACCTCAGCTGTCGTGCATAGCTGAGTGGAAGCAGCGTCTGACCGCACTCTAAACATTCCCAATCCCATGATGCCTCTGTGTCCCTTTAGCAAAATGCGGCCCTGGCAGAGGTGGTGACCGTTACATAGAATTAAATGTTCAGGGAAAACAATAATAAAACCGGAGCACTGAATAAAGTGGAGTGCACTTCAGGAAGTATGTTTCATCCCCAGCATGAGGAAGTCCAGTACTCTGGATCAGTTGGAAAGATTTAATGAGAGTTTCATCTGAGTGGGGGGGGGGGTGGGGTAGTGGTGGACTCAATTAAGGCACCCAGTTGGACCCAGAGGGAATTGGTTTCGCAGTCTTTGTTCTTTTGGCAAGTGACGGGGGTCACAGACTGTCAGTGTGGTTCTTCCAAATCGCACCATAACTTCCTATTTATCTATGTGGAAATGTCATGTAAAAAGGAAATGCTTTAAAAATGCACCAGTCTGTATGCATGTACATACATACACACACATGTATGCACATACATACACACATACATATGGACAAACATACACACATACATATGCACAAACATAGAGACATACATATGCACATACGCACATGTATACATACACACAGTACATTCATATGCACATACATGGACATAAATACATACCCTCCATAGCTTTCAGATCAAGTTGTTTTGGTCCTCTATTATCAAATTTACAGAACATGGATTTTTTGTTTTGTAATATTATATGGAAAAAAAGATCACTTGATTATTAAAAAAAGCGGAGAGGAACTGGGGAAGATCAGGCATTTAAAATAAGAGCGGGAAGGGGTGATTTTGGGAGGAGGTGTGTGGGGGCAGGGGGGGTCCTGTTTCCGCGGGGGGGGCTCAGAAGAGGGGCACGTCGGTGAGCTTGTACCACCTGACCGTCTCCTTGCTCAGGTCAAAGTCCTTCAGGCTGAGCTTCAGGCCCCCCAGACAGCAGTTCTCCCGCAGCGACTCCGCACTGAGCACGCTCAGTCGGAGCTCCCGCTGAGCCAGAGTCTCCCTGCTGTAGCCACTGTACACCAGCTGGGGGAGCCGTCACAAAGAGAAACGGTTTGCCACTTCCCCCTTTTCATTTATTAATTCATTCATCTATTCATCTTTCCTTCTCTTCATCTAATTGTTCAGTTACTTTATTTCTTCAGCAAATCTTTATACTTCCTTTTTTTGCATTATGTATAATTCTGTCTTTAATATAACTATCTAAAATATTCAGTGAGGTCTCTACATAAGTGCATTTCGGGGCTCATACCACACCAGGGCGGTTGTGTATGTTTTAATGCTTAAAATATACACATATTTCATCATTCATGTCCAAATACTAAACTATGTCTGCAAAACTAGCACATGAAGTTTGGAAGATGATGTGAATCATAGTGGACCGCAGACACAACAGCTCACCATTTCATTAAAGGTGGGGTTGCGTGTCTTCCTGGAGATCTTCGTTTTGCGTTTGGAGTTTTTCTGGGGGTCTGGAAGCAAGTAGGTTTTAACGTAGGGGTTAGGGTCCATTCCATCATCCGCTACCTGTGAGAGGGAGGGAAAGAATGTCCTGTAAGATTATTTACTTTAGAACAGTTTTTGTCTCAATTTTTTATGTTTAATTGCATTTGTAAGCCCATCTCACTGTAATGTAGAAATTTTCAGTTTATATATATTTATATTTGGTGTGTTTGATGTATGGAGTGAGACAGGTGTGTTTGATGCATGGAGTGAGACAGGTGTGTTTGATGTATGGAGTGAGACAGGTGTGTTTGATGTATGGAGTGAGACAGGTGTTTGATGTATGGAGTGAGACAGGTGTGTTTGATGTCTGGAATGAGACAGGTGTGTTTGATGTATGGAGTGAGACAGGTGTGTTTGATGTCTGGAGTGAGACAGGTGTGTTTGATGTATGGAGTGAGACAGGTGTGTTTGATGTCTGGAGTGAGACAGGTGTGTTTGATGTCTGGAGTGAGACAGGTGTGTTTGATGTATGGAGTGAGACAGGTGTGTTTGATGTATGGAATGAGACAGGTGTGTTTGATGTATGGAGTGAGACAGGTGTGTTTGATGTCTGGAGTGAGACAGGTGTGTTTGATGTATGGAGTGAGACAGGTGTGTTTGAGGTGTGTTTGATGTATGGAGTGAGACAGGTGTGTTTGATGTATGGAGTGAGACAGGTGTGTTTGAGGTGTGTTTGATGTCTGGAGTGAGACAGGTCTGTTTGAGGTGTGTTTGATGTATGGAATGAGACAGGTGTGTTTGATGTCTGGAGTGAGACAGGTGTGTTTGATGTCTGGAGTGAGACAGGTGTGTTTGATGTATGGAGTGAGACAGGTGTGTTTGAGGTGTGTTTGATGTATGGAGTGAGACAGGTGTGTTTGAGGTGTGTTTGATGTATGGAGTGAGACAGGTGTGCTTCAGGCATTTTGTGAGATAGGCGTATGGCGTTTCAGGCTGTTCTCACCAGGCCCTTAATGTGCATGACCATGATGAAGAGGGTGCTGTTCCTGTAGGACACGGACAGTTTCACCTCCCCCTCCACCCTCCCTGCCGTGGGGCTGATGGGAGGAGCCTCTGCAGGAGAAACGCCCAGCTGTCAATCACCACGGCAGTCACAGCATACAGCAACATACCGTAACAATTTACAGTGCTTATGCTTTTTTATAAAGACAGAGCCGCTTTTGAGTGCTCACCTGGAGGTTTGGACACGCCCTCAAGCCCTTCGGCTTTGTCATCTTTGCCAATCGGATGGAAGAATGTGTACACCAGATCACACTGCGGAAGGAACGCACCAACAAGGTGGAACTTCATTGCTATGGATCCTGTTTGCTACCCTGAATTATATTACCGTAACACAAGGCGCTCCATTTCCACGGAGCATTTAAAGCAGTCAGTAATATGAACAGAGGTAAAAATAAGCCCCACCCTGAGCAGGGAGGGCTGTCAATCACCTGGGTCACGTCAGTGGAGCTCCTCAGAAGGTTGTGGATGTAGTTGTTGAGCTCCACCTTCCGCTTGGCTGCTACGTCCTTAACGTGAGTCCTGCCCAGCACCATTTTGTTTGGAAATCTGTGTGTGGAGATTGGGGGAGGGGTTACCTAAAACAAATGGCTGTAGCCTTGATCTAACTGGAGTGTTATTCTAGGCATATGCTAACAAGATGATCATCTAGTACTTCTGATGGCCCTTGGGAGAACCAATCAGATTGCAGGAAGCTCCCAAACTGCCCCATCTCCCTTTACAGAGGCAGTAAAGAGTGAGACTTTCTGGGATGAAGACCAGGGAAACACTGATACATCGCTCCACCCCCCCCCCCTCCAAGCACCATAACCCTAACCCCCCCCCCCAAACACCATACCCAGGAAGTTTCCACAGGGGAAAGAGGACGGTCAGCTTGCTGTGGAGCTCCTGGAACTCGTCGAAAGTGCGGGAGACAAACTGTGCCTCGCTCTGGCCCTCCCTGTGCATCTTCACCACGTACGTCTATGAGGGAAGCACAAAAGAGACGGTATTCATACACTCTGCATACACACACACACACACATCATTTATGAGATGCTTTGGAGTTCTGGGGACACATGCACACCGGAAGTATAATCGCTGCTGTCAGCAACACATTTCATCCAAAGACTTCCTCAGGCTGTGCGGATGTAACCATCACCACAAACCTGTCTGCTGCCCCTCTTCTTTTTGGAAGAAAAATATTAATGACTAATGATCATTGCAGCTATGTTCCCACTAAACTGGAGGTGTGGGATCTGAAGTTAGCATTAGCACTGAGAATAAACCGGGACCAGTAAAATAGAGGTGTATGGGCCCTGAAGTTAGTATTAGCGATGTAGCTAAGCCAGTATCAGTACTCTGGAGAAGTGTGGGATCTGGAGTTAGCATTAGCACTGTGGCTAAGCCAGTATCAGCAAACTGGAGGTGTAGGATCTGAAGTGAGCTTTAGCATTGTGGCTAAGCCAGTATCAGCAAACTGGAGGTGTAGGATCTGCAGTTAGCATTAGCATTGTGGCTAAGCCAGTGTGAGTACACCAGAGGTGTGGGATCTGGAGTTAGCATTAGCACTGAGGCTAAACCAGGCCCAGTAAAGTGGAGGTGTGCAGGCACTAAAGTTAGCATTAGCATTGCGGCTAAGCCAGTATCAGTGCACTGGAGAAGTGTGGGATCTGGAATTAGCATTAGCATAGCCGCAGGCCTCACGTAGTGCTTCTCGGGGCTGTATCTCTTCTGGAAGGTGAAGATGGAGGCGTCGCGGATGCGGCCGTCCTGCTTGAGGGTGTAGGTCCTGGGGAGAAGGACAGGAGGGGCTCGTCGCTGGAGGCCAGGCCGGAGAAGCGCATCTGGGCCAGGTTGTGGATGAAGAAGTTAAACTTCGTGGCGACGCTGCCGAGACTGGACTCGATCAACCTGGGTCAGAAAGAGGGGAGAGCGCACAACCGATCAACAGCAAGCGTAGGCTCTGGCCACTCCAGGACTCATAACGGTGCTGATCTGGGAACAGTATAGCATTGTAGCTCATAATGGATAAGGTCAGGATATGGTCAGTGGAAATATGATCATAGATCAGCACTCCTACTCTGAGATGTTTTATGAATACGAGTGCACGTCGTGATGGAGCATGGCTGTTGGACATGACTGAGTGTGAAATGGACACATTCACACAACTGTCAGTCGTTCTCTTCGACGGCACTTACACATTCAGCAAATGACACAGCTTATATTCTATTAAAAATCACTCGTACAGCTGAATATTTACTGAAGCAATTGATGTTCAGTGCAGTACTTTGCGCAAGGGTACAGTGGTTGTGCCCCCGTCCGGATATGAACCTGCAGCCTCTGAGATCTAAGCCCTGCGCGCTATACTGCGCAGCCTCCCTGTCTACCTCAGTACCTGGTGAAGAAGATGGTGGCCTCTGCATCAGTGCTGTCAGGCTGGAGGGCATCGTGCACGTACTTCAGATCCTGAGGCCCTGTCAGCTCCGGCAAGCCCGATGATGTCATCTGTCAATCAAACACATGCACAATGAGAGTGCGCTAAGCACTGAAGCTGGGTTGGATTCAACCAACCCTAGTCCTTAAACTTCAACAATGTTCAACCAAACATCAAGGTAATAGCAGCATAATACATAAATCACAAAAAATGATCGCAAAAAATTTAATAGAATAAAATAAAAGGGCTTGTTTTACTATGAGGTTTAATTTAAGCAGGTTGAGATTACCCATCATTACCAGGGAAAGCAGAGTGAGATTACCCAGCATTACCAGGGAGAGCAAGGTGAGATTACCCAGCATTACCAGGGAGAGCAGAGTGAGATTACCCAGCATTACCAGAGAGAACAGGCTGAGATTACCCAGCATTACCAGGGAGAGCAGGGTGAGATTACCCAGAACTAACAGGGAGAGAAGAGTGAGATTACCCAGCATTAGCAGGGAGAGCAGAGTGAGATTACCCAGAACTAACAGGGAGAGAAGAGTGAGATTACCCAGCATTACCAGGGAGAGCAGAGTGAGATTACCCAGAACTAACAGGGAGAGAAGAGTGAGATTACCCAGGGGGAGAGCAGGTGAGATTACCCAGAACTAACAGGGAGAGAAGAGTGAGATTACCCAGCATTACCAGGGAGAGCAGGTGAGATTACCCATCATTACCAGGGAGAGCAGGGTGAGATTACCCAGCATTACCAGGGAGAACAGGCTGAGATTACCCAGTATTACCAGGGAGAGCAGGGTGAGATTACCCAGCATTACCAGGGAGAGCAGGGTGAGATTACCCAGAACTAACAGGGAGAGAAGAGTGAGATTACCCATCATTACCAGGGAGAGCAGGGTGAGATTACCCAGAACTACCAGAGAGAAGAGGCTGAGATTACCCATCATTACCAGGGAGAGCAGAGTGAGATTACCCATCATTACCAGGGAGAGCAGGGTGAGATTACCCATCATTACCAGGGAGAGCAGAGTGAGATTACCCAGCATTAGCAGGGAGAGCAGGGTGAGATTACCCATCATTACCAGGGAGAACAGGGTGAGATTACCCATCATTGCCAGGGAGAGCAGGGTGAGATTACCCATCATTACAGGGAGAGCAGGGTGAGATTACCCATCATTACCAGGGAGAGCAGGCTGAGGAAGAGGCCGGTGTGTTTGCGGATCAGGTTGTAGGCCTGACAGCACAGGTCGATGAACAGCTGGAAGCGGCTGGTGGGTCTCTCGCCGCCGTTGATGACGTACGCCATGTCTGAGGTCAGCACGAAGGGGGCGCGGTCTCTGAGAGTGAGAGCAGAAAGGGGCGTGGCTACGATCACTTTCAAATGGCACCAACCATCAACTCTTACGTTCACATAATAGGGACAAACTCTGATTTTAAAAATGTAAACAGATTAAAAGCCACAGAAAGTTCAGGTTTCATTTTTTTATTATCTACCGAGATAGAAATTTGTTGTCCAAGGAAGCTCTGGCCAAGAGGCAAAAGATGTTCAAGTAGAGATGTAAAAACATTTGAGCCTGCTGCTAGGGTTTCGTTGGCCTGAGGTCAGTGTCCACAGAGACACTAATCACCACCAATGAACAGCGATTGGGCCTGTCCTACCTTTTAAAGCTGCCAAACATCTGGGCGTGCCCGAGGAACTTGCCGAAGTCGATGTGGAAGACGTGCCCGCTGGAGCGGAGCATGATATTGTCGTTGTGGCGGTCGCCGATGCCCAGCACGTAGGTGGCCACGCAGCAGCCTGCGCACGAGTAGATGAAGTTCTCCGAGGCCTGCGGGGGGGGGGGGGGGGGGGGGGGGGGGGGGGGGGGGGCGGGGATGGCAGGGGGGAGGCGGGGGGTGAGGGAGCAGGGGGTTTGGGGAAGGGGCAGGGAGACAGGAGCGAAAGACGGGACGCCCGTCATCATTACGGTAATAATTACAATGAAGACAGACTTCATTTACCTTCACAGGAGTGATGAATATCTGTTGTGTCACTCATCATATGTGTAACCATGGTTACCGTGGAATTTTTATTCAGGACCTGTGTCCTGACATTGCCCAGCAGCGAGCGACCAGAGGCTGCTGTTTTACTGGAGTTCTACTTCAGTATACTGAGGAAATCCATCACCATAGGTTGAGCTATTACGGCTAATCGAAACATTTCACAGCTAGCAGCACCGGTTACCATGTTAGGTGGTAAGCAATTATACCCAGACTAGCTTTTTAGAGTTGTAGGGATAAGAGGATATAAAAATTGATCATATGGCCCCTCTGCAGTTGCCCCCCTCACCTTCTCATACTCATCCTCAGTGGGGTTGTACTTCCTCAACCACTCGCCAGGGGCTTCTCCTTAAACGACCCCGTGTGACCCCGTACTCCACCTGGATCTTGCGCAGGGTCTCAGAGGCTGGCACCAGCTCCACCATGCCTGCAGGGGGCGACACAGAGGCCACACATCGCCACCTGGTCTGTGACGTATCCACTGATGCCAACTACTGAACACATGGAGCCAGTGTTAGTGTCCTATGAACCCTGAACACTGCCTCATACAGAGGCCTAATGCAAGCTGCATCAGGTTTAGGTGCTCAGCACAAGCACTACCTGAACAGAACAGGTGAGTGAAGGGCCTACCTTTGTCCTTGCCCGTGGAGATGCACCTGAAGTTGACGATGCGCAGGTCCAGCCCCTCCTGCAGCCAGACCCGGTCCATGATCCGGACCATCTGCAGAGCCAGCATGTCCTGCCTCAGGTCCTCGCCTACCTGTCAATCACACCCCAGACACGCCCACTCATTTACAGACTCCACCCATGTCTCCTTCAAAACAAACCGGCATTGGTGGAGATATACAAATAATGGTGATGAAATATAAATGATGGAAAAGGATCTCATGCAGTGCTGAACTATGAGGGTGAATTTCACATGGAAAACTAAGGTGTAATTGTGTATCACAGCCACCAGAGGGAGCATGTAGGACAATGAAAAAGCTTCTGCTCTGAACACCAGAGATGTTGGTTACTCTGCTCATAAAAAAATCAAGCAGATGATGGAAACTTAAATGGATATAAATAGGTTGACGAGGAGCCCAGATTTAATAAAACATGTTTATTTTGCAAAAGATAAATTTCTAATTAATGGTTTTATTATACATTATTTCTAGTTCTACCTCATTCTTCATAAATTATTTGGGTTCTGTATTTTAATTTTTCAATGCAGATGTAAAACTTTTCTCTTGTGAATGTAATGTGCTAGTTTGTGATGCTTTTGCGTTATGTATAGCGGACTGTAGATTTCAGTAGCGCAGGACTGCAGGGTGTCCATGGGCATTAACCTTAAACATGACGTTGACCTCTTCCCCGAGGGGGTCAGCGTTGACCAGGCCGATCTTCAGCGGGACGGCATTGGAGCTGAAGAAGGAGCAGGCCTACGATCGCAAACCCAAAAAATGAGCTCAACACCAGGGTCACTCTCACAAACGTTCAGACCCCCAAAAAAGAGCTCAACGCGAAAGTCGCTCTCATTTAAAAAGGTATAGGGCCTCCCTGCCCTGCAGGTAAGACCAGCATTTCCAGCGGCTCCCTGGCTCACCTTGATGTTGAGGTCCCGGACCACCAGCCCAGGGCTGAGGGGGAGGCCACAGGAGTGCTTCTGGAAGAAAGACTGAACACCCCCCAAGCCCTCCTGCAGCACAGCCTGAGGGAGGGGGAAGACACAGGTAAAACTGAGCACTGAGCCTGAACACACCTGAACCTCATCCACAGACCTGAGCACCATACAGACCTGAGCATCATCCACACACCCAAGCATCATACAGACCTGAGCATCATCCACACACCTGAGCATCATACAGACCTGAGCATCATCCACACACCAGAGCCTCACACACACCTGAACCTCATCCACACACCTGAGCATCAAACAGACCTGAGCATCATCCACACACCAGAGCCTCACACACACCTGAACCTCATCCACACACCTAAGCATCATACAGACCTGAGCATCATCCACACACCAGAGCCTCACACACACCTGAACCTCATCCACACACCTGAGCATCATACAGACCTGAGCATCATCCACACACCAGAGCCTCACACACACACCTGAACCTCGTCCACACACCTGAGCACCATCCACACACCAGAGCCTCACACACACCTGAACCTCATCCACACACCTAATCATCATACAGACCTGAGCATCATCCACACACCAGAGCCTCACACACACCTGAACCTCATCCACACACCCAAGCATCATACAGACCTGAGCATCATCCACACACCAGAGCCTCAGACACACCTGAACCTCATCCACACACCTAAGCATCATACAGACCTGAGCATCATCCACACACCAGAGCCTCACACACACCTGAACCTCATCCACACACCCCCAAGCATCATACAGACCTGAGCATCATCCACACACCAGAGCCTCACACACACCTGAACCTCATCCACACACCCAAGCATCATACAGACCTGAGCATCATCCACACACCAGAGCCTCACACACACCTGAACCTCATCCACACACACCCAAGCATCATACAGACCTGAGCATCATCCACACACCAGAGCCTCACACACACCTGAACCTCATCCACACACCTGAGCATCATACAGACCTGAGCATCCTACACACACCAGAGCCTCACACACACCTGAACCTCATCCACACACCCAAGCATCATACAGACCTGAGCATCATCCACACACCAGAGCCTCACACACACCTGAAACACACACCTGAACCTCATCCACACACCCAAGCATCATACAGACCTGAGCATCATCCACACACCAGAGCCTCACACACACCTGAACCTCATCCACACACCTAAGCATCATACAGACCTGAGCATCATCCACACACCAGAGCCTCACACATACCTGAAACTCATCCACACCTAAGACTTATTCACACTCTTGAGCATCATCCACATACCTGCAATCTTGAATGTAGCATAGGTAGGGGTATTCAAGCACAGAATAAATACTCAGGGTTTGTAGAGATATGATGCACAGGTAAATGTTTACAGGTGAATGATCGGTCCCCCTCACCTGTCACTCATCTGTCACTCACTGTCACACATCTATCCTCACCTGTCCATCATCAGTCTATCACCTGTCCCTCACCTGTCCATCATCAGTCTATCACCTGTCCCTCACCTGTCCATCATCAGTCTATCACCTGTCACTCACCTGTCCATCATCAGTCTATCACCTGTCACTCACCTGTCTCGTGGAGCTGCCGGCCTGTCGCACTTTGTCAGCCAGCGCCCCCAGCAGCTGCACCAGCCGCGTCTGCCTATCGAGCTCCGCCCTCAGCCCCGCCCCACACAGGCACAGCAACGCCCCCAGCACACTCTCAAAGCGGGGGCCATAGCACGGGTCCTGCATGGCGTCCCGGAGCAGCCTGGGGGGGGGAGGGGGGGGGGGGGGCAGGGTTAGCAACAAAAGCACCTCTGTTCCCAAGGGCTGGTACACCTTCAGCGTGAACCACATGACACACTTAAGCTACACCATCAGGCCAAACTCTGATAGAAGGCTCGTTCAGCAAACACACGTTCTGATAACTACGGTTGGGCTGCACAGACTAATTTGTACAGGATAACATTCATTTACAGCGTTTATAGCACACGCTCTTATCCAGAGGGACTCAGGCACAGATAGCACTAGCACAGGTTACATTGTTTTAACATGCACTCAGTTTTAACATTTATATAACATTTATGCAGTTCAGTGCTTTGCTCAAGGGTACCTTACATTACATTAACGTTACATTTATTCAGCAGATGCTTTTATCCAAAGCGACGTACGATAAGTGCATACCGTACAATAGCAGAAACTCGGCTGGGAAACAAACCCACGTCCACGCCCTCAGAGCTGGAAGCCACGTTCCCTAAACATGCTACACTGCCACCCCGATGCTAGTGCTAACGTGCTAATGCTATGCTAATGCAGCGTGCATCTGTTAGTGTTGTTGTGGACTTCTACTCGTCGCATTTCAGAAAAGCGTACCGTTTTCTTAATTTCGTTTCAGCTGTTTGTTAGTTAGAGACATAACTGCGTGTTAGTTAGTGAACATAGTTGTGTGTAGTCACTTGGCTAACGTGCTAACGTGCTAACGAGTTGGTATTGAGAGGCTCACCAGTAAAGGAATGCGCCACGTTGATGTTCCCTTGCGCTCGTGACAGCAGGAACATCACTAAGGCATTCTTCAGGTGGCACTCAAACTTCAGAGCCTGCGGGAAAAAAAAAGATTTACCCCCCCAGGTATCAGAGGAACACCTGTTCTGCTGCAGGTACAGGTGGACAGCTGATTACAGCAGGCATGGTAAGACACACTACTACTGCACACTGTGCTTGGCAGACACTGCATTATATTTTACACATGAAATTATAACTGGTGTAGAAAAGTTGAAGCAGCGAGCCTCACTGTCTCATTTGCAGCTGTCTGGAAAAGGAACACTGGATACAGTGGAATGCAGACTGACCCCCTGCAGAACTCTAACACAGTGCAGTGCAATGCAGACCGACCCCCTGCAGAACTGTAACACAGTGCAGTGCAATGCAGACCGACCTCCTGCAGGACTGTAACACAGTGCAGTGTACTGTAGACTGACGTCCTGCAGAACTCTAATGCAGCGCAGTCTGTAACGCAGACTGACCGTCTGCAGAACTCTAATGCAGCGCAGTACGATGGCGGTGCAGTTTGGCTTACCTGCACCAGCTGAGGCAGGTAATCCGTCAGTTCATCGTCACTGCAGCCCTGGATCCAGCCCACAGCCACGCCCCTCACCTGCGAGTCTGCAAACCTGCGGGAGACGGACAGCGCTCAGGTGACTAGACTCCGCCCCTCCCCCCGTGCATCAGGGCGTTGGCCTGTATCCAAATCCTGCACACCTCACACACACTGCATGTTGGGTCCCTGTACTACCTATATATGTTATCCTGTGATAAAGAATTTTTACATTTTTGGGACTAATGTGGTATTACTATTTCATCTACCACAAAGAAAAACTACTACTACTATTGCTATGGTTACCTCTACCACCACAAGCAATACTACTACACTACTGAAGCTGAATAAGGTGTATATTAAGCTGTTTCCCATAGGCTGCATTGTTCATGTGTCTGTGCTTTAACATACTTGGATTCGAGCAGCTCCAGGGCGGAGACAGGCAAGAGGGTGGGCCAGTGGTGGAGGAGGGCGCGGATCTCCGCCATGTTGCCCCAGTCCCAGCTGGGGGCGCTAGCGAGGACCTTGGGCAGGCTGCGCACGTAGGCCCGACAGTGCAGTCGCTTGTCCCACAGGAGCAGCCGGTCGGCTCGGGTCAGCCTGGAGAAAAGCATGCTGGGTAATGTAGTGCAGACAGGCCACAGAAAAAACCACTTTCTCTCTGTGGTCCGTAATGCAGACACGGAAACTCCATGAAATAAAGACCTGTAAAATATAATCTAAATCTGTGCATGTGGAGGAAACACCCTCCTCGGCTGGTGTGATATATATATTTATTTATTTTGGGGGGGGGGGCGTACCGAAGTGTGGAGGCCTTGTTGCACAGTTTCTCCAGACGTTTCTCCAGTTCAGGGTCAAGGGGCTCCAGGGCCTGGGGGTCAGGTAAGCTGGCGGGCTGGGGGCCCACATACAGGATGTTCACCGCCGAACTCGGGAAATCCACCTGTGAGGGGGCGGGACAGGGGGGTCATTTTATCTCCCCTCAAAGGGGGGATTCTCAGCTCATATGCACTGTAGTGTGTAAAGAACATATAGGCTAAGCTCTGTAGTGTGCAAAGAACATATAGGCTAAGCTCTGTAGTGTGTAAAGAGCTTAGCATGTAGGCTAAGCTCTGTAGAGTGTAAAGAACATGTAGGCTAAGCACTGTAGCGTGTAAAGTGTATGTAGGCTAAGCTCTAGTGTGTAAAGAACATGTTAACTAATTAAACTAAACTGTAGTGTGTAAAGAACATGTAGGCTAAGCACTGTAGCGTGTAAAGTGTATGTAGGCTAAGCTCTAGTGTGTAAAGAACATGTTAACTAATTAAACTAAACTGTAGTGTGTAAAGAACATGTAGGCTAAGCTCTGTAGCGTGTAAAGTGTATGTAGGCTAAGCTCTAGTGTGTAAAGAACATGTTAACTAATTAAACTAAACTGTAGTGTGTAAAGAACATGTAGGCTAAGCTCTGTAGCGTGTAAAGTGTATGTAGGCTAAGCTCTAGTGTGTAAAGAACATGCAGGCTAAGTTCTGTAGTATAACGTAAACATGCAGGGATCCAGAGTACCTGCAGGATGGTTCTGGCCCCCTGGGTCCTCCGCCTACCCACAGTGCCCCGCAGGGTGGGGGAGGGGAAGGACCAAAGGCTCAGCAGCTGGGACCCGTGCGCCAGAACCCTGAAATGGAACACACAACAGAACACTGACCCAGAACCCTGAACAGAACCCAGAAACAGAACACTGACCCAGAACCCCATACAGACCCAAAACAGAACAGAACACTGACCCAGAACACTCTACAGAACCCCAAAACCGAACCCCAAAACACTCTATAGAGCCCTGAAAAAGAACAGTAACCCAGAACACTCTACAAAACCCAGAAACAGAACACTGACCCAGACCCCTCTACGGAACCCCAAAACAGAACCCCAAAACACTCTATAGAACCCTGAAAAAGAACAGTGACCCAGAACCCTCTACAGAACCCCGAAACAGAACCCCAAAACACTCTATAGAACCCTGAAAAAGAACAGTGACCCAGAACCCTCTACAGAACCCCGAAACAGAACCCCAAAACACTCTATAGAACCCTGAAAAAGAACAGTGACCCAGAACCCTCTACAGAAAACCCTGAAAAAGAACCCTGTTGGCATACCCTCGGAACCTTGAACGTAACTCAGATCTAAAAGCGCGCGTACCCTCGGAAGTCGAAGAGGGGCGTGGACACCCTTCCCAGGAGCTCCGGCGGCTTGCGCTGTTTGCTCGGGTCCGGCGAGCCGCCGGCGTTCTGGTTCAGGACCCCGTACAGCGAGAGGCTCAGAACGGCCTCCAGCGGCAGGAGAGCCACCGCCACCGGGAACTGGATCCTGCAGGGACAGACACGGGCCAATGAGGAAGCACAGCAAGAATCTCTGAGCGAATCGCTGCTGTTACTCTGTGAACCACGTGACATGCGACAAGAAGAGACCCATCTCCAGGTGATCCACACCAGACCTGGGTCAAATACGTATTTGCTTTGGATTCAAATACATTTCTGCGTTTTACTGATCTTGTCTGGTGTATTTGAGCCAATGAAATACTCTCAAAAAGTGCAAACCCCGCCTTCTGGTCATATTGGCAAGCTCAATTACACCAGGCAAGATTAACAGAGCACAGAAAAGGTCTAATTATGAAAGTAAAAGACGCACAGCTCATCCCACTTGACGTGGTAGAAGAAGCTCTTGTATGCCCCCACTTTCTTGGACTGGACCGGTTTGAACAGGTTTCTTCCATTGTGCGTGAGGGCACACATCAGGTAGTACTTCTCATAGCTGAAACAGACACAAAACAACACAAAGATACTTTTTACTTTCAATATTTATACATGTTTAAATATTTACAGAGTAGCTGCAAGAAGAAACGTAGAGTTATATATCTTGCTTCTGTTAGGAATGAAGAGGAGGATAACCATGTGATGGAGAGCAGAGAGAGAGAGATGGTAAATTCATCCATGCCAACTTTTTTTTATTTCTTTTACCGTTTCGCTTTGTGTCTTACAACTGCCATTGTCTGTCTGACCATTTTGACACAGTGCCCATTCCACACTCAACTCACATTTATATAGTGTGTCAGGCTGCTCTGAACGATTCAAAACTGCTGATACGTATAAATAAATGAAATAAAGAAATAAAAGTAAACGGACAGAGAGAATGTTATTATTGTTATTGTTATTATTCTTATTAATAATGCTGTAAATGCGGTTTCCATGTTTCTGCGTATTGTATGTCTTGCTTTGGCAATATGACTACAGCGGTCCTGCCAATACAGCAAACTGAAATTGAAAGGCAAAGAGAGAGAGAGAGAGAAAGGGAGAGAGAGAGAGAGAGAGAGAGAAAGGGGGAGAGAGAGAGAGAGAGAGATGATGAAAGTGAGAGAGAGAGAGAGAAAGGGGGAGAGAGAGAGAGTGAGAATGATGATGAAAGTGAGAGAGAGAGAGAGAGAGAGAGAGAGTGCAGAGGGTCTGATGTCATCGCTGGTGGCGCACGCAGAATCCGCCCGCGGGAGATCTCAGACCCCCGGGATGGATGGGGGGGCTCATGTGGGGTCGCTTAGCTAATTAAACCCGCCTTCCAGGCGCCGCTTAATTACAGGCGACCAATGAGAGGCTAGCGCACGGGGGGGGGGGGGGGGGGGGGGGGGGGGGGGGGGGGGGGGGGGGGGTTGACCCCGTTACCGCCCACTTGTGGGAAACCCCCCGCTAACGGGTCATGGGGGAACTCTTCGTCACACGTTTAAAAATAGCATCGCTGGCGCCCGCCAGGCTGTGGGTGAATAAGACGCTTTTGTGCAGATTTTAAAACCCCAGGGCCCGGTCCGGGATCAGCAGGTCCGGTTCGGGATCAGCGGGTCCGGTCCGGGATCAGTGGGGCCCGGATCCGGGAGGCAGGTCCCCGTCCGGGCAGCTGGCAGGGGGACGTGGCAGCGCGGATCTACGTCGGGCGCTTGCTTCCCAAAATGGAAGACAGGCGGTGCCACGATAGACCCCACCCCCCAGCGCCCTGCTTGTTCCTCTGACCCCGCCCCAAATGCAGACCCCTCCCAACATTCCCAACATATTCCGGCCTGGAGCGCCGGACCGATAAACCGGGAGAAGAAGGAAAGAAGGACAAACAGACAGACAGACAGAGAGCGCGTCTTTGCTGTGAGTTTAGCAGCAGAACAGCCCGTCAGTGAGGCTCCAAACCTTCAGCTTACAAATCACACAGCACTCAGAGTAATGCTCTCCGATATTACCAAGAGAAAAAAAAACAGCTCTTAATGTTTAGGGGACCCTTTACAGCACAGGGTGAAACAACATTAACATCTGCTTTGTAAAGTTGACACGGCGAATTGAAACATTATAAATTCTCCCACACGCTGTAAAACAATGCTGTTTAATTTAAAAGGCGCACGCATTTAATCAGTCACTGCTGAGCGGGATGACTTCAGCTGGCGGGACCCGCGGGGAGGGGCAGAGGCCCAGGCGCCGTTTCGCTGCGGTAATCTCGCCCGGGACGTGGCCGCCGATTATCGATATTCGGGCAGCGCCCCGGCGTCACGTCAGCGCACAAAAGCTCGCTTAGGTCATCGATTACACGCCGCAGCGGCGCCACAACGGACGTAGAACAAGTCAGTCAATGAAAAATGAAAAAAAAAAACGAATAAATTAAAATCAAATCTCACAGTCCCTCAAAATCTCTTCTGTAAAATCGAATGCGCTTCTGCTGCTTGCCAACGGTGCCCAGCTGTCACATTACAGGCATTCAGCAGAGGCTCTTATCCAGAGCCACGTACACAACTTTTTACACAGCATTTACACTGCATCGTTTGTACAGCTGGGCATATACTGAAGCAATGCAGGTTAAGCACCTTGCTCAAGGTACAACGGCAGTGTCCTACTCAGGAATCAAACCTGTGAACTTGTGACCTTTAAGTTACCAGTGACCTTTAGGTTACAAGACCAGTTCCTTATTCACTATACACACTGCAGCTGTGGTCCTGGAGAGCCACAGGGCTCACAGATTCTGTTCACCCCTCAAACTCCACAGCCGGTTCACGCCCAAGAAAGCAGGTGAGGTGTGATAACTGCGTATCCAGCTGCTTTAACCAGCCAATTAGGAGCTGAATGAGAACAGAAACCAGCGGCCCTACAGCTCTCCAGGACCAGGGTTCCAGCTGAGCCCTGTGCCCGGGGGCAGTATGCGCGGCGTCCGGCAGGGGGCCCTGTACCTGCTGACCCAGGCATTGGTGATGCCGTGCACGGCGAACAGCGTGAACTGCAGGTGCTCCGTGGTGCCTGAGGCCTCCCTGCTGGCGCCGCCCTCGCCTGGCTCCCGCTCGGCATGCTGGGTAGTGACGGGGCAGAAGGTGCGCAGGAAGAGCTTCACCAGCTGGTACAGCGCGGAGGTGAGCTCAGCCAGCGCATCCTCCACAGGGCTGGGGTTACCTGGGGTCATTCACACATCATATACATCCCATTAATTACATCACATTACATTCAACAAACCATATACATCCCAATCACATTATATACATCACATACACATCACATCCTATCCACATACATCCACATCACATTCTATACATCACACATACATCACATCCTTATATCACATCACATCACATCATGTACATCACATTAGTTATATCACATCCTATTCATTTCACACCATACACATCCCATCACATTATTTACATCACACCACATTCATCACATTATTATCAGTTCCTAAGCAGACACCGTTATCCAGAATTGCCCAAACTGAATTGAACTGAATTACTGAGTTGAATTAAAGAGTGTCTTTCATTTCTTGCACATAAAACAGGAATAATCAACACTCATCACAAGTGAGTTTCATCACATTTTCACAAATATTCAAAAGACACGTCTATTGGAGTGTTTTGGCTTTGACTGTAGCTTGCAATGCTAAGAACACAGAGCTGATTATCTGGTGAGCCAAAAAAATAATCTTTGCCTTAAGCAACTTCTGTCAAAAGGAAACCTTGTGATGACTTCCTCCCTCAAAGCACTGCAACGTAGAACATTTTTCAGAATAAAAGCGCGAGTGCTTACCATTTGTTGAAGCACCGGAAGATTGTGAGGAAACCTGAGAGAGAGAGAGAGAGAGAGAAAGCTCCCTGTCATTAGCATGTATAATAAAAGGGCGAAGAGTTCTCACTGATCCTCAGGATTACCCACCCCCCCTCTCCCCGGCCAAGCTAGCTTTGTCACTCAGATCACGGGCTTGTGCTCTCTTCTTGATTGTTACTTTGGCTAAGACAGACTGGATACTGAATTGGAGGGCGTGCCTGCGTGTCATGTGTACAAACGGAAGCCACGGATGATGGATCCACTGCCCTCTGTTTGATTACTACTTGAGTGAAATGTGCCTGAAGTACTGCCTGAAACTCACGGAGAGGACCTGTGTGGCTGTACAGGTAAACCAGGTAAGCCCTGCACAGACTCACCTGCAGGGGCGTGGCTGTACAGGTAAGCCCTGCACAGACTCACCTGCAGGGGCGTGGCTGTACAGGTAAGCCCTGTCCAGACTCACCTGTGGGGGCGTGGCTGTACAGATAAGCTCTGCACAGACTCACCTGTGGGGGCGTGGCTGTACAGGTAAGCCCTGCTCAGACTCACCTGTGGGGGCGCGGTCCGCGGGACGCTGGCGGCGTGTTTGACCCTCTTCACCGCCTGGGTGATGGCGGGCGTCTCCACCTCGTCCAGCAGGCTGCACAGGCTCTTCGCGGCGTGGATCAACGCGATCCACCGTGCGATACTGCGTGTCCTGCAGGGGGCGCTCACCGTCACTCACCCACAACCCACACATCAGCTCTTTCATTACTGAGGCAATGCCAGGAGGTCTCAGGGACAGAAAGTTATTAAATATACTGAACTGCATTTCTGTTACCATATAAAACACAGGTGTATAAATTTGTTTTCTGAGGGATCATTACTAATGTCCATTTAAAAGCAAGGAAGTAGAATTCCTCCATCTCATCATGACAGATCTACTGACGGTAAGCATTTGCCTACTTTAGAGCTCTTCAAAATATGAAACAGATTTGGGTTTTGGCCTGGGTGGGGCTGGATGATTTTTAAGGCAAAATATTTCAAAGCACTTGTGAGAAAGAGCCACTGGGTCAAGCTGCAAATTAATTCCTGAATTATTCTCTCATTTCATTTAACCATACAGCCTACTGGGAAGGCTTTCAATCTGAAGATTACCAAAACAGAAAAAAGCGATCATATAAAAAACTGTCAGGCCACAAAACATGTACATTTTTGTTGGTTAGGGTGGTTCTGGAAAATTAGAGCAAGTAATTTTCTCCTCCTGTTGTCCACAATCCAAATGACAAATATCAGGATTTACTTGGATGAAAAACCCAAGTTTTTTGGCCCATGAGATGGTCTACAGTCCGTTTTGCTCGGTCACCATGGAAACCACCCCATGCTGTAAAAACCCACCTCGTTCTGTAGACAGGCCTTGACCTGCTTGTGGTAGCCCTCCAGCAGGCTGACCAGGCCCTGCCTGCGAAACACAGCACAGAAACAGGAACAGGAAGTCAGACCCACGATCCCCCTGCAGTCCGAGAACACTGCACCTGTGCTGTAACTGACCGGGCAGGGACCCTACCTGGTCACGGTCTCTTTGAAAGGCCTCTCCACCTGGTCCAGGTGCTTCTCCAGATCGATAGGGGAGGAGTCAT
Source organism: Anguilla japonica (assembly GCA_025169545.1). Lineage (NCBI taxonomy): Eukaryota > Metazoa > Chordata > Actinopteri > Anguilliformes > Anguillidae > Anguilla > Anguilla japonica. Next base: position 44,583,761 of record CM045898.1, read on the forward strand.
CCTCAGCCTACGTGAGGGTATGAAAAAAAAAAGACAGAACACCTCAAACACTAGTGGTTACAGGGAGCATGCTCAGTGGAGGATGGGGAAGGAGGATAAGGAGGAGGAGGATGGAGATGAGGAAGGATGATGAGAAAGGAGAAAGAGGAGAATGAGGAAGGAGGGTGAGGCAAGAGAAGGAAAGAGGATGAGGAAGGAGGAGGAGGAGGAGGAGGAGCAGGAGGAACTGACCGTGCGGGCCAGGTCCTTGCGGATCGCGCTCCTGCTCAGTAGCTGCAGCTTGATCTCCGTCTCCCACTTCCTGCAGTTCTGCACGTGCTCATGACAGCCCAGGCTGTGCTGACTGAGAGGAGAACCACATTCATAAAAACACCCTGATCCATACAGGTACACCGAGTCATACAGGCACATACCCCACACCCCAGTCATACAGGTACACCCCCACCCCAGTCATACAGGTACACCGAGTCATACAGGCACATACCCCACACCCCAGTCATACAGGTACACCCCCACCCTAGTCATACAGGTACAACCCACCCTAGTCATACAGGTAAACCTGACCCCAGTCATACAGGTACACCCCACCCTAGTCATACAGGTACACCCCCACCCTAATCATACAGGTAAACCTGACCCCAGTCATACAGGTACACCCCCACCCTAGTCATACAGGTACACCTGACCCCAGTCATACAGGTAAACCTGACCCCAGTCATACAGGTACTGTTTCACAGGCCACATGTCCAGTGTGCAGGATGACTGAGCCAACAGGACTGAGGAGTAGCCTGAGAAAGGCTGCAGTGTGAGCGGGGCCCATGTAAAGGGCTGTAGAGCATCCAGCGAGAGATTAAATAAGGTCTATGAGTGAAGGCAGACAGGCTCAGTGCTGTGAGCTGAAATCGTTCTGTGTGCCTCCCTGTATATTTGTTTTCTAAAACAAAAACATTAGAAACTATGTACTGGGTGGAGGGGTGGGGGTGGGTGGGTGTCAGTTTCCAGAAACTCCCAGAACTCCTTGCAAAGCGAGGTTAAACAATGAATACACACGCACGTGCACGCACACACACGCACACACACACACACACACACACACACACACACACACACACAGAACTGTATTACAGCACGACAGAAGCATCCACATAAAGTGAGCAGGACCACTCGGCAAGGAAGGAGAGGAGTCACAGAAGAGCTGCTTCACTGCTCACATCGTCTTTCCAAACACTTATTGGTTTGGCTAATATAACTGCTGAAAGACAAAAGGAAACTTCTCCCAACACGTCCCTCCACATCCCTCCTTCTGCCTTGCCCAGGTCTCCGGAATGTGTCTGTAGATGCAGTGCATTGTGGGCAGTGTGCAGTTTTTCCATGTATGTGTACTCGCTGTTCCTTTTACATGTATTGCATGAGATGAAGCTGAAGATGTACTTCCAGGTAACAGTAAGATCATATCCTATTGGCTCTCTACTCCCCACTCCCCAGAGGTCATGGGGGTTATGTCTGTGGATAATTGGGGTCTGGTTCTGGTTCGCGGGGGGGGGGGGGGGGGGGGGGGGGGGGGGGGTTCTGTCGCTCGTGAGGAGGAGCATCGACTTACTTCTGGAGCACTTCCTCCTGGCCGCAGACCTTGAGGACGTAGCCGCTGATGTCCACCTGACTGAGATCGTCGTGAGCCCAGCACAAGGCCTGCATGATCAGCAGCTCCACTGGGGAGCTCACTGCGAGGGGGGGGGGGGGGGGGGAAGCGAGAGGGTGTTGAAGGGTGGAGGGGGGGGAGAAGAAGGAGAGATTACATTCTTTCCTTCTTTCCTTTTCGTGTAGGAATGTCCTTTTCTGACACAAAAGCAAACAACTTGGAAGTGGTCTGTTTCTTCCACCAGTGCCAGTGCAGGGTCTGCCCCTCCAGTCCGTATTGAATACCGACACACAACGCAGACCAGCCTTCGAAACAGCAGACGTTACCCCACCCAGTCCTGGAATGGGCCTCGTGGCTGGGGCAGGGGGCCAGGATGTACAGTTTTTTGGGCTGTTACATTCAGTGTGATTAAACATCCCTCATGCACACACCCACCCCCCCCCCTTGGTGAGATAATGAAGAAACAGGTTTTCCTCTGTAGGGTGCTGAAGTAGAGGTGTTTGCGAAGCTGCAGCAAAGGTCTGTTAGCATCAGAGGGGCTTTTATTTCCATGTATATTAATGTTTTTTTCCCCCCCACTGCTGTGACCCAAAGCACACACGCACACTTGGCAGCCAGCAGGAGCCTGAACCTGGGGGTTTACAGTTCAGTATGAAGAATGAAGAAACATAGGCAATTTTACAAGGTGGGGTACGTTACCGTGGAAACAACACCATGCCTAAACTAGCCCCAGAGTGACATGCCGGAGGCTCGACGCCCAATTAGCCATCAGATAAGATTGGAGCACACCCCCCCCCCCCTGACAGAGCAGGGCGCTCTGGAAGGACGGAAAACTCCGGAAACAAAGAGGAGCTTTATCCAGCCTCTACTGGTGGACAGGAGAGAGAGAGAGATGGAAAGAGAGAGAGAGAGAAAACAGAGAGAACAGATAGAACAGAGAGAAAGAGGTCGGCCAGCGATCTGAAGGAGGGAGTCACCCTCTGACCAAACACGACCCCCCCCCCCCCCCCCCCTCCCCTCCATCATAAACTCAGGCCAGCTGTCAAAATCCCATTCTATGCATTTTTCAAGTGAGAGCATTCCAAGATTGATACCTCAACGTATGCGGTTAAACCTTTGGCTGGGCTTAAACAAACGAACAGTAAATCTCTTCCCAAAACCGAAGCCAAATCCGAGCAGCAGACTAATTTTTTTAAAGAAAAGGGAATCATTTACATAAGGATGAGGACGAACGACGCAACTGCAAAGGGCAGCTCAGCTCGCCTCCCGTCAAACTCCCAGAAGGACCCCCCTGTTCTTTAGATTAAAGCAGATGATGTAAGCAGGGGTAGAAGCCCCCTCCCCCATCACTCTGGGGGGGGGGGGGGGGGTGGGTAGAACACGGCATAACAGCAGAATACTGTGGGGGGGGGGGGGGGGTTGGATGTGCTCCCTTTTGGATTCCTATCTCCTATCTCCCAATCTAAGCACGACCAACTGGGTCACTGCACAAGAGTGATGTTGGGGGCGGGGCAGGAGGGGGGGGGGTAAAATCCTGTGTCTTTAAGGTCTGCAGGCCCGGTTCTGAAAGGCCAGGGGAGACGCACATACCAGCGTAATCAGGCTGGAGGCAGCGGAGGCCGGCCCCACTTCCTGCCAGGGGAACAGGAAGCAGCGCGCTTACGTCCCAGCCGGGCCGCGGCCCAAAATCCGCTACTTCTGAGGGGAGCGCGGGCGGAGTGGGCCCATGGGGTCCCGGACACGCGAACGAGGGGCCTGAAACCTGCGCAAGGGGGGGGGGGGGGGGGGCTCCGTCCACGTGCTGGGCATGTGGGACACAGCGTGTTTCCCAAAAATGTGCAAACCCTTCCAGAAGCTCCTGACCCATGCTCACATCTGCCTTGTGGCCGGCCTGCTGCGCTGCTCTGCAATTCCTTCTACAGACCCTCAGACACAACGCACCAGCCAGGCCTCTCCACTCTGCAGCCTCGGGCGCCTGGCTCCTCCCTCCACCTGCCCACAATGCATTCTGCAACCCCCCCCCCCCTACCCACCTACCCACCCACCCAGTGGTGGAATGAGCTTCCAGTTGCAGGTGGAACAGCAGAAACCCTGCCCACCTTCCGAAAACAGACAGAAATCTCACCTCTTCAGACTGACCCAAGGCTCATCAGAGCCTCTTTAGCTACCCTCTTTCTCTTTGATTAATAATATCATTGGTGGGGCTGTGGCAAGATGGGTAGCTGTGCAGGGGTATTTACTTTTGTTTACAATACTAATTGTTGACTAATTGACAAGAGTGCCTGCTGAGTAATTCTAATGTAAATGTAATGTAATGTGATAGGCGGGGTCTTATCGTCACAGGTAAGAGGAGGTCTTGCTGTCACAGGTGAGAGGGGGGTCCTTGCTGTCACAGGTAAGGGGAGGGGGGGGGGGGGGGGGGTCTTACCGTCGCAGGTGAAAGTGACGGGCTCCTGGGATTCGGAGATCTCGATGGACACCTTCACCCCCCCTGCGCTGTCGCTGTGCGCCCCCCTCTGAGAGAGGACGGGGCTCAGGATGAACCCGGGTTGGTCGCCGGGTCGTCATGGGGAAACCGGGACCTCAGACTGAAACAGATAAAATCAAACGTTTTCCACCGATAATGACATTTTTAAAAGATTTATCCCCCTTTTTCCCCAATTTGGAAGGCCCAGTCACATTTATCAGCACCCAAAATGCAAACAGTGTGGGCTCTCCTCCAAAGCATGTGACGTTAGCCGCTGCTTCCTATCCCACCGCGTTCACACAGACAGGAGTCAGAGGAAGACCCTTCGTGTGCAGCTCAACAGGCTGACCTGCAGGCTCCCAGTCGGCCAGTGGCTGGACAGGAGGAGACGTTTTAAAGACCCTGTGCACGCTGTGCTCTGACCGGATACTGCCCTGTGTTTACACAGCACAGAGAACCTGTGCAGCTGTGACCGAAGCACAGTCAAACTGCGCTATGACAACCGGGTAGGTTAGAGGTCACAGGGCTGAGCACCAGTCCTTCGCACAGGAAGTGGAAACTGCTATGTGCTAGGACATCACTGACCTGGGGGGTGGGAGAGTGGGCTGTGGTTCTGTGTGAACGTACACTCCCACGGGTCTCAACTCACCTTGCGACTTCTTCACAGAAGGCGACGGTCTCCTGGTTTTGAGTGTCCCCACCCTGCACGACGTCCCGCACAGACCCAGCCTGCCCACTTCCCTCGTCACACTGGAGAACAAGGGGGGGCAAACGCAGGGGTCAGGGGTCAGAGGTCAAACACATATGTATGTGTAGCACACAGGGACACAATAACACTCCAACAGGAACAGGTCATTCATCCATCTCAGCCATCTACGTCCAAACTGCCTGACACCTGAAAGGTCAATAACACCTGTCTGTCTTTAAAAAGGAGGACACAGAGATGCCACGGGAGGGATGTGCTTCATGGGTGACAGGGGTAGGGACCAGGAACACAGAACACAGAATTCTGGGAATGGTTTTTCACCAGGGAGGAAAAGCTACTCCAAAAAAACAGGAAGTGAAAGCAGCTGTGACATTTTCCCCTCAGGACAGAGAGTTCTTAATCCTGCCGCAGAACCTGATGACATCACAGCGATGATTTCCAGTAATACATCTGGGCAGCTCCTAGCAGTGGGGGGGAAGGGGGAGGCAGTGGGGGTGGGGGGGTGTTAACAGAACACTTGTAACTTCAAAAAGTGTATGTTATAAAGATACAAGATACCCTGTTAATTCCAGCTTCAAAATGCAAAAAAGTAAATTAAAGAACAATATATTGGTCACACAAAATGTCTGTTACCCAAAAAAACAGTTGAAATTCGAATTAAAACCCACGGAATTCCCGAGTGACATCACAGCCACAGTCGCGGCAAAACCTCGGCCTCCCGGCCAAGAACGCCGCTGAATTACGAACAACAGCCTTGTGGGTATTTTTAGACGGGGCTTTGGCTTTGGCTGCCGGATGGCTAATTAAGGACAGCTTTTCCCTCCAGGGCTCCATTTCGATAAGGGGGCCACCTGATGTGCGCACCGCCGGCGGCGCGGCTCGAACGCGGCGCAGCCGATAACGCCGCTCAGCGCTGCGTCCCGTATGGGGAGCGGCGGGCCTCCCAGTCGCGGGCCGCCACGAGGCCACCGCGTATTTACGGAAAAAACAGAAACTCCGCGCGCGACGTAGACCTGCACGCCGCCTGGGTGTTAAGCGAGTTAAAGCATTTCACACGTCTGCCTGACACAGGGTGTACAGAGGAGGTAAGGATGGGCAACATACGTCACTGCGGCTCAGGAACAGTCCTGCATATAGGATGTTAGCGTTGGAGTAAAGGGACTGTGTGTCCCCCTCTGAGACAGTGTAGTATAATCTGCTAATGTGCTAAATAAATAAATGCAAATGTAACAGGTAAGGAACTGGTCTTGTAACCTAAAGGTCACAGGTTCGATTCCCAGGTAGGAGACCTGTCGTTGTACCCTTGAGCAAGGTGCTTAACCTGCATTGCTTCAGTACATATCCAGCTGTATAAATGGATGCAATGTAAAAAGTTGTGTAAGTAGCTCTGGATAAGCGTGTCTGCTAAATGCCTGTAATGTAACGTAATGTAATGAACCTCAGCCTCAGGAAAAATACAGACGATATCCTCATGAGGCTTGGCTCAGTATTTTAATTTTTTAATTTAACACAGGCATCTTGGATGACAACCACGCATGTCAAAAGTACTACTTAAGAAATATTATTTTTTTTATTTTTATTGAATGGCCCTTGGAGTGTAGGTTTCAGCATAGCAGGATATATGCTTCTTGAGATTAAGGGACCGTGTTCCCTACAGGGGACATAAATGAAGGGCTCGGGTCTTAGGAGGATAAAGCAGCCAAATTCCCACAAAGGAAACGGCTTCACCAAGCTGCAGATCCATAACCACAGAACAGACATACAGACAGACAGACAGACAGAGACAGACAGACAGACAGACAGACAGAGAGACAGAGAGAGAGAGAGAGAGACATAGAGACACAGACACACAGACAGAGAGACAGACAGACAGACCGACACACAGACAGAGAGACAGAGAGGCAGACAGAGATGTTTCTGTGTGTACGCTTTGGCAATAAGTACAAGCGTATTTCATGCCAATAAAGCATTTTGAATTTGAATTTGAATTTGATAGAGACACAGACATACAGATAGACAGACAGACAGACACACAGACAGACAGAGAGAGACACACAGACAGACAGACAGACAGACAGACAGACAGAGAGACACACAGACAGAGGGACACACAGACAGACAGAGACAAACAGACAGAGAGACACACAGACACACACACACGGACAGACAGAGAGACACAGACAGACACACACACACACAGACAGACAGACACACAGACAGACAGACGGAATCTGAGAGGGACAGCTCGCGTTACCGCCGCCCCCAGCATCGCGCGGCGCAGGTACAGCGTGTCGCCGAAAACAAGACGAGCGCCCGGCGCGTGTTCCCCTCTCTGAGCTCAGGGGTTTAACGGAGCCGACGGGCAGGTGGAGGTGTCCGGTGTCCCGACAGGCAGGGGGCCATCCCGCACTCGACACGGGACAGCCGAATTTTCCACCCTCGCCCATCTCACCTTCTCCTCTGACGCGTGCGGCGCGTCCATGGCAACGCAGGCCTGCCCTCGTCTACTCTTTCGGCTCATTGGATGAGACCTGGCGGAGTGCCAACTCCGCGACGGGCATGCATGGACACCCCCGACACTCCAGTGCCCCCCCCCCCCCCCCCCCCCCAAAATATGGTGTCCCTCGATGTACGACCCCAAGCACACTGCTTTTGTTTATTTTCACCCTAACTGACCTTCCTAAAACACAGAAGACCCAGGAACGAACTACAAGCCAACAATTCAAAGACTACAGAAAAAACAATCATTTCTAACATTTTTTGGGATGAATGTCACCCCCCCCCCCCCCCCGTACACGGACACCCCCCGCGCAACGGACAGGAAATAACTGAGCGCAGCGCGTTCTCCGGTTACGGTTATTAGAGGCTATGTAACAGAAAGTGTGCTTTCTGGGAAGAAGGCGGGACCTAGCTGAACTGGATATGACCTCATGAACAGCTCCTCGCTAGAAAGCGCTTTGTTTGAGGGGTGGGAAGAGGAAAGTCGATCGAACCCAAGCAGTGAAGCACTACACATGACTGAACACCCTACACTACTGTACACCTCACATTACTGAACACCTCATATTACTGAACACACTACATTACTGTACACTTCACACTACTGTACACCTCATATTACTAAACACTCTACATTACTGCACACCTCATATGACTGAACACTCTACATTACTGTACACTTCACACTACTGAACACCTTATATTACTGAACACTACATTACTGCACACCTCACACTACTGAACACTCTACATTACTGCACACCTCACACTATTTTTTTCCTTTGGAAAATTGAGTATATTTTAAAATGCATTGAAATAAATACTAGCATTCTACTACAATAGGCCAAATATGGATAAATATATAAATAAATGCTGCTTTAAGATACTATAAGTGAATATATTGCAATAAGTTACACTGATGTGGAAAAAATCCCCAAATGTGCAATATATGCAGTATATCCAATTTCCTCATTTAGCAATTAGCCGTAGTATTTAAAAGCAGAGACAGTACCTGGCTGCTCTGGTCAGGCTGGGACGACGTTGGGTGGATGTTGAGGGAGTGGCTCCGGGTCAAGCCCACACCCCTAGGGGCCCTCCTGGGCTGTGACGGGACGGGGCGCTGGAGCCTCGCCGGAGGGGCGGGACTGCTGGCTCCGCCCCCTCCCCCGTCCCCTTCGTCCAGCAGCACAGCATCCCAGGGGTCCCCCGCTGGCCCCGCCTCCTCAGGCTCAGGGGGCGGGGCCTCTTTAGCGTCGGCCTTCCCCATGCTGAGGGGGTCCAGGTCCAGCCACTCGATCCTGCTGGCAGTGGGCGGAGCAGCGGGTTTTGTCGGGGGCGGGGCAAGGGGCGGGGCCAGAGGCGGGGTCAGCTGTTCCCGGTCGCCCCCGGAGGAGGGCCTGCCGTTCTTCAGGAACTTCGACGTGCTGGCAATCTGGTCGAAGAGCTTAGCCAACTCCGGGGAAACGGCGGGGGAGGGACCGGGGGTGGGACGAGCAGGGCCCTGCAAGGGGGCAAAGGTCACGAAGGCGGGGCTTGTCGGGAGACTGAGGAAGAAGGGCGGGACGGGCGCGGGGAAGCCGCTTTGGAAGGGGGGCGGTTTGGGGAAGATCGCAGAGGGGACGACGGGGCCCCGCGGATGGGAGGGGGTCCAGGGCCCCCACTGGTGAGGGGTGGGGTCGAAGGCCTGGGACCCCGGGTAGGAGGCGCTGAGGCTGCACCCCAGCAGAGCCGAGGGCCGGGAGGCGCAGCTGCTCCCCGCGGAGTCCTGCAGCAGGAGGCGCTCCAGCTCCTCGCTGCTCAGCTTCTCCTCGCCCCCGCCCCCGCCCCCGTCCCGGTCCCCGTCCGCCCCCCTCCTCTCGCCCTCCGACTCAGCGAACACGATGAGGTCCGCCTCCGGCGCGCGGTCCGACCGCGGGGCCCCGCCCTGCAGCTCCCGGGCCAGGAGGACCGCGGCGGTCGCCGAGGGCGACGTCGCGGGGAGCGAGTGCCTCTTCCTCCGCTGGTGTCTGGCCAGAGCCTCGGCCTCCATTCGCAGCGCCTCCTCTTTACCCACAATCCCCTTGGGCCCGTCCGCCGCCCCCAGGGAGGGGGACAGGTCCTGCGAGTAGCCGCTGGATATCTGGGCCATGGCGTCAGCTGGCCGGGGCCATGTAACCGGGGGCGACGGCTGCTCCGGTGCGTCTGAAGGTCGGCTCGTCAGTTGGAAGGGGTCAAGCGTCTGTCAGGGCGCAGCAAACAGGCTGGGTGAACTCTCCCTTGCCAGAATTTAAAATGTCTGAGGCCACAACGCTCTTCTGTAGAGGCTGCAACCTTTTCAAACACTACTTCCACGCCGCTGAGTCAACAGGAAATTTCCTCCACCTTATTGGAAATGAATGTATTTCAGGGGTATTGGAGGGGAAAGGAAGGGAGAGATTGGGAGAGGGGGAGAGGGAGGGGAGGAGAGAGAGAGAGAGAGAGAGAGAGAGAGAGAGAGAGAGAGAGAGAGAGAGAGAGAGAGAGAGAGAGCATAAACACAAACTCAGTGCCCTCCTCTGTGTCACTTGATTCCCTGTGCAAACTGAACCATGAAGGCCCTGCAGGCACAGCCAGCCACAGCTCGGACACATCAAAGCCCGCTCGCTGACACAGAGGCAGCCTGGACCGACAGAACGGCAGCCAGCGATGAAAATCGAAACCGATTTCAGTTGGACGACTTCGGAAATCGACGGCGTGCCGTCCGCCTGGCCGACTCGGCTCCACGTGAGCGTGACACAGCCGGGCCTCGCCAAACCCACGGCAAAAAAAAAAAAAAAAAACGTTTCAGGACAAACCCTGGCAACGGCAGGAATCCTCTCACGACTGTCAAAAAAAAAAAAGTGCTTGTGCAGAGGAAGGGGCGATAATTCTTCGGATTTTCGGCTTGGTTTCTGTTACGGTCAGAACCGAAATCGGAGATTCCGTCTCATAATTACGCCTAATTACGTGTGGAACTGGAGCCAGCATCCAGTATACTGGGGATTTAACGGATACCTTTCACCACAGCCTGACGCCTTAACCTGGAGCGGGCAACAATATTCATGCAAATCACCGTAACTGAAACCTGTTTAGCTCCTAAACAAAAAAAAGAAAAGAAAAAAAAAAAAGCCGACTCAGACTGATATCACTTTCGGCATTCACAGAAGCCCCAGGGGGCTCTGACTCAAAGGCACGCACACAATCAGGAGGAGACAGGGAAATGGGGCCGAACCACAGAAGTTTTAGTCTGTACCGTCCGGACAAAAAAAAGAAAAGGAGACTAGAAAATGTGGGTTAGGCAACACAATGGAAAAAAAAAAAAAAAAACATCTGTGAGTCACTTGGGAAAACTTAAGACATCTTTCTTAGCCTTGTGGCAAAACAAGACAGTGATTTTTTTTGTAATGGTGCTGAAGGGGGTGGGCAGTGGATAAACAGGCTGACCTAAAAATGTGCAATCAGTTAACTTTCTTCCAGGGATGATTATGAGCAAAATATGCCTGGAATTTTGTTGTTTCAAGAAAAAGAAAAAAAGACTTTTTTTTTTTTTTTTTTTTTTTTTTGCTGGGACTTAAACCAAACTCCACATTAATGGGAATGACCCAGATTCACAGGGATCTGCGGAAAACATTGAGCGATAGGAGAACTCAGGCCTGAAAAAGTGGCTAGCCAATCGTTCTGAGGCAACAAGGAGGTCAGGCAGAGCCCCAACACAATACCCCCAAAAAGCCTCCCCCGGCACGCGGACAACGACTGCACACGCGCACTCCGGAGGCCACACAGCAGCCCCACTTCCAGACCTGAACGTAGTCACTTTCCCCTCCTCTCTTCCCCCCCCCCCCCCCCCCCCCCCCCCCCCCCCCCCCCCCCCACCCCCCCCCCCCCCGCCTCTCGTCTTCGTCACCCTCATGAACCACGCGATCGCAAACGCAGCGAACCCACACACAGAGAGGAAGCGTCTCAGAGCTCCTCATTCCATTTCACACCAAACAAAAGCGGGCAAGACTGAGTAAGGCTGAGTCAAACGTGCGTCGCGATCAGAGGGGAGGGTGGTGGGAGAGGGGGAGAGGGGGAGAGGGGGGGAGGGGGGTGGGGGAGGGGGAGAGGGGGAGAGCAGGGGAGGGTGGTGGGAGAGGGGGAGGGGGAGGAGGGGGGAGAGCAGGGGATGGTGGTGGGAGAGGGGGGAGGGGGGGGAGGAGAGGGAGGGGGGGGGAGGGGGGAGCAGGGGAGGGGGTGGTGGGAGAGGGGAGAGGAGGAGAGGGGGAGAGCAGGGGATGGTGGTGGGAGAGGGGGAGAGGGGGGGAGGGTGGGGGAGAGAGGGGGAGAGCAAGGGAGGGTGGTGGGAGAGGGGGAGAGGGGGAGAGGGGGAGAGGGGAAGGGGAAGGAAGGGGGGGCCAAACCGCAGACGCTTCCAGTAGATTCCGGGAATTTTGTTTAAAGGATGTGATGTGTGAATGATGTGCGCCCCACCCCCCCCCCGCGTGATGACCTCGCCCCGGCAGAATGCACGGCGAGCCTCCCGCCGTCCCCGGGCAGCGAATCAGAGCCGCTCTTCCCGTACGGCGCGGCGGAACCTCTTCCTCCGTGGCGTAACCGTGCCAACGAGCAGAGCCCCTGCGTGTTTATCGCATGCGCGGCAGCCAGACTGGGGTACGATAACACCGCCTGGGGGGGCGCGGGCCTTGTCCCAAAACTTATCTGCTGAGCTGAAGGGGCCCACACAGGGGTGGAATCCATGCATTTTTGGCACACTTCAGACAATTAACGCAGCCATGAAATCCTAACATTTTTACTGCACTTCAGATAATTAATGCAGCCATGAACTGTACACTCATGGGAAGATTCCCAACATTCGGGAATAAAATGTATTTCTGTATATGCCTCCAGCTTCTAACTGGATGAGTCGCTAAGAAGGTGGGCAGTCATTGCCATTTAAAAAAGACGATATTCTCACCGAGGTCGCGAAGATTTGCGAACCTTTGCCCCCGTAGGCCTACTTAACACTAGGGAAACTTAGTTTTTGCGCAGCATACTTCAGAGGCACACTACACGTTTGGCTCCAATGAGTCACAGTTGGGCTTGGAGCGCACTTCTAAAGAAAAGAAGCTTGCGGGGAAAAAAGGAAGGGCACCAACCGAGTGTGACAAGACGAATGTACTTTGCATTCGAAACTACAATCAGCTCGGCGGACTGTGCACCATTACGCACACATGAGGCCCTGCCAGCTCGTCGTGCCAGTGATTACGCTTCGCCAAAAAAGAAAAAAAGCCCTAAGCTCTCTGAGATGGTGAAGACCAGCAGGGGACATGGCAACACCATTTACTCTTCCTCTCGAATATCAAACGGTGTGCGGCCTAATCGGTGTTGTAAATTCCGTTTTATCACGTCAGGAAGACAGGAACGATGGAACACGGCGACATTTACACTTATTACTGACCACGGCACAAAGGGCCTCAACTCTAATGGCACGGTCTGAAAGCAGTTTGAGGAAAGTGATAAAAATGAAGAGATAACAGGCCCAGTGCTATCGCCTTACCTTCGTCCGATAAGAATTGAGATTAAAAACAATGTTAGGAATTCCGTCAGCCCTGAACAAAGTGACTTGGAACAAAAACAGTACCAGAATTGTTTTTGCTTCCATTTTATTGGAAAATCAGACCCCACATTAGACACCTTTACTCAAACACACATTTAGAGATCAAATACGAGTCAGCAAAAATGAGCTGCTATTAATATTAAGAGTAGCCCATTTAAAAAAAAAAAAAAAGGAATAAACATTTTCCCACAACAATGCTTACTTGACCATACAAATTTGATGCTTTCCCAAAGAAGGGCCTCATTAGTGTGAAAAACAGTAGCAATTTCTTCAGACTGCCAGATCACAGGCTCAGAGCAAGAGGCTAATTGTGTAGCTTGTTACTCGTTAGTGAAAGCCCACACCCACCGAGTCAAAACACTTTAAGCAAGCGACTGCGCAGCTGGTCGAAAAGCACAAAAAGCATCTTCCAGACCCAGAAATGAATGACTAATTCATGCTCATTTGTACTGCGCTGCCCTTTCACTCTGAGCTTCCATCTCTTCTGGGAGATTACAAGACATCCAAAGATAAACAGAACCGGGGAGAAAAAAAAAATTGTGCTCGTCTGAAAAACAATCCAAAACATTCTGCATTCCGCTTGCTTCTTACTACAATAAAGCTCTCGCAGTATAGGGTTGGGGGGTGTGCATGCTGCAGTGAAACAGAACGGTCTCTGAGGCGCCCTAAATAAAGCTAAATAAGAAAAGGTTTCTCTGTGCCTGTACAGCCTGGCTTCGGTGAGGGTTTGTCACGCATCATCATGTAACTTCATGTAACGTCAGCTTCACTAACTTTAAAGATGTTCTTCAGTTTGATGTGGGCCCTTGGGTCCAGGGTTAGATCGTAAACATGGATAACTTGCATGGAGTTATATTACAGGCCAGGGACTGTGCAAACCATGCGTTTCGTAAGATAACCTGGCAATACCTCTAGGATGACAGTCTGATCCACAGTAAAACTTCAGTTATATTAATGTTCGGTGACACCCATAGACTGTGCAGTTCACTCCAAACTTAATAGCAGACACCAGATCAAACTCTGTTCCCTTCTTTGGATGATTGTTAATTGAATTCCACCATCTCTCAATTGGCCCACAGTAAAAGAATAAGGCTAGATCAGAAAAGGCAGACCAAGCAATACCTTCTGTGGACCATCAATGGTTTATTTACAACATACCTACTAATTTAAAGTGAATAACGTTTGATAGGCCTATTCAAAAACAAATAATCAATCTAAGCACCACATTCAAATATTTTCAAAACATGTCGTTTAAAAAATACAGTGAGCGTAGGTTAACGGCAGTCATTGACTGATCTTATTTAATTAACACCCAGCAGTGAAAAAAATGCGACACTAAGGACCATTTGTCCCATTGACTCGGCTAATTAAGTATCAACAGTAACGGAATGTTATGTAGGCTAATGTAATGGAAATATCGGTTTCGGTTGATAACGTTTCGTTGAATTGTTCATTGAAAAAAAGACTTAAAATACTTTCTTTTGAAAACTGACAATTCCATATGTTCAAAAATTATGATTAATACAGAAGCACCTCGTGCCATCCAGTTGCCGGTTATAAAGTGGCTGAAGATGCCGATTAAATTTAGTTTCCTTCACCGACTCCAACTTCACACAACAGTGAGTGAATAATTTCATCCATCAGGAGTACCCGTCCGGCAAAGTGAAATACGAGGAGGAAAGAGCTCGAGTACTTCCAAAGCAAGGTCCGAAGAGATCAAACACATGTACTAAACGCAGTTAGTTTGCTGTCCAAACTTTTGCACTTCGAAATATTCAAGGAAAAATGAAATATTCCCACCTTTCAAACTCGCCGACTTCTGGGGCCATTTTCCAGCGGCTGGAAATCTATCCATCTATTCAGAGACACAACGTCAGTTCCTGTCTCAAAAGTGCTCGCTTTCAGCCCATCAGTCGGGACACGGTATTACAGTGACACACCGCGACCGCTTGCAATAAATTACCGCAGCATTTTACAGTTTATTTATTTATAACATAAATTCCACACAATCGTCACAAAATATGATACTGGAAATAACGATTATAACATATGGAAGTATCCGGTCTCATTTTAAGACGCAATGTATTTTAAATATATTGAAATGTATTTAAATGTATTTCCAAGATTAGTTATAACTATTGAGATATTGATATTTATTAACGAATTTTGAGAAGTCAATAGGGTTATCTAAAAAAAAACCCAATAATTGTAATTTTCCTGATGCCTGTGAAGATGGCTTAGACAGAGTTGTGACACAACCTGGTTACAAACTGAAAATGTGTTGAGTAGGCCTACATAAATGTTGAAATTTTTCACGTGAATGTTACATGTCTTCTATTCGCTGCTATTGAAGTCAGGAAAAGGAAAATCGGTTCTTTGAAGTGTCTGAGCGATTAGGAGCATGCTGAATGGGTTTAACTGTACGAGTATAATTTCACTGTACCAGCACCGAATCCCGATTACAGTTCTAGCCTACTATAAAAGTAAACATATAGGCCTAATCAAGCAAATTATATTTTGCAAACAATACTGAAAATTACTCTGGGCGAATAGGCTACCTGTAACGTCGAATTAGAAAACGTCTTTGTACAGAAAGTGTATTATTATTATTATCCGATCTTTCAATTAAAATAGTAGCCTAATTATTTAATTTCGGTTGCTTTAACCACACCCAGACAACATTAAGTACGATTCAAGACATGATCCAAAAATCTTTGAAAACACTTTCCCAAAAGCATGCCAGGTGCGTTAATCCCAAATAAACATAACTGTTCATAAAAGCACCGGACTCACACACGGTACTACATTTACAGCAGACTGGCTGCAAGCATAGACTATATTTTACAAAGTGTGCCTGGAGGTATTTGTCCACAGACGTGACGTAGCCTACGCTCAGATACAGGTGCAGATAAATTATTGTGTAGCCCATCCCTTGCTGTTTCTCTGGAGATCATGGGTGCAGAGTAAATTATATGTTTACAGTGGACATAAATTACATTCTCCCAGTTGGCCACTTGACTGTGTAGCCTATTACTCCTGATAAATTCAACACCAGGCTAGCCGAGGTGAGTAGCCTACACATATATGCTTTGAGCACAGCCTCCACACAGCCTTTCTATTTTTCTGTAAAACATCATGTCACCGACCAGTTATTAAGAACCACGCCCGGGAGTTTATATTCCTACTATGAGGCACTGCACATGTAGCTTGAAAGATGCAATGAATCATAAATAAACATTGCACTTTAAACGTACAATAGAAGATTCTAAATATGGATCGTTTTTTTTTTTTTTTTTTTTAAAAAGAACAATGTTACAAATTTTGAGGATCTGAGTGCCCTCTGTATGACTGTGTATCACTTATTTCCGCAAATAGCACACTGACATATATGGCATCTGGGGACCTTAGATGACACTTGCGTATATTTTGAATACATGTTCATACTGATCTTAATAAATTTGGTTTGTAAAGTTGGTTAGTCTGAGCAGGTTTAAAGTGCACGTTGGCTACACATGCTGTGCCGCCGATCAATTCATTCATAATTGATGAACTGTATATTTAGTTAGCCTACGCGCAGGATGCTGAGCAACACCTTACTGACATCACATTTGTTCAGGGTTCCTATGAACGCCACGTACATTTCGCTGCAACAGAACTTGATGAGGAAATTTCCTCGCAGAGCTTTGACGGACAAAGACACTGCCCAATCAGATCCCGAAGTAAATATTTAAATGCACATAATAGAACAATTCTGTCCAATTATCGTTGTCAAAGGCGGGGGTTTTTATGGTAGCCTTTTCACGGGTTGGACTCAAGAAGGACAAGCTAGGTTGAGTATATCAACTAAAAACAGTAGCACCCGTCTGGAAAAGAGGAACATTGGTAGTGAATGAAATATAAGGTACCCCGTTGCGGAAGACTGAAAACAGCCTGACAGCAAGCTATCTGACAAAGTAAGTATACATTTGGTCAGATTGCATTCGCTTCTTCTTGCCCGTAGGTAGGTACAATAACTTTCACACACTTAGCAGCTGGTCGGAATCGGCTGCTGTCAAGCAACATTCATGTTAGCTGACAGGACAGCGCTAGCCAGTAAGATAAACTAGCAGGCTGTGCACACACTGGAGTCGAGAGCGCATCGTTTTAGGAATTATTGAAGCCGATCAAAAGTGTGACGTTTCCCCTTTAATTACTGGCAGCACGGTGTCTTCATCGCTCCGTCGCTGCTTGTATGATTTCACTTCGGAGTGACCGTTGGCAACACGAGTTACCGGTATGGAAAGCCGATTAAAGAGTCTCTGCTGCTAGCTAACGTTTAGTAAGGTTAGCATTAGCTTGCTGAGATTAGCTGAGATGCTAGCCGCTGGCTGGTTGGTTTTGAGCACGTCTTTGACAGATCCACCACGGTCTCAACCAGGCGTAAAACACTGCGATGTGCAACACCTTTAACACCAAACTGGTAGATCGTTTACAGCAAAAGTGTGGCTAGCTAACGCGGGTAATGATAATTAAAGGCGACCACATATGTTTAGTCCAGTTGAGCTTGTTAACCAACGATCATAAGGTCAGAGTGCGATAATTACAACTGAGACTGTATCTTTATCCAACTTGGATGCCTAGTCTAAACGAGTCAGACACGTATGAGTCACTCAGAAGAGCTTCGCAGTCCACTCGTTTCCCTTCAACCAAATATACGTGCGTGACCGTTACTCATATTTACTTATTCATTTGATAAATGGCATCTCGAAAGACTGAAGTACAGGAAGCACAGCATATGTATCCTAACGCACAAATACCTACAAGGTAACTAACGTCTGAATGCAATACAACTTCAATTTGAAATCGTAAGGAAATTATGCAGCTGGTTCAAATATTGAATATACACCCCAAATCAAATGCGAATCATAACTGCTAGCAGTCTAATATATCATTAAAGCAACATATTAAAGTCGCATTTAGGCCCCTCCTCCGGTAACCGTCAGATATTGGTTCCAATTCAGGTCTCAGGGCGAGTGGTCTACAAAGGCTTTTTTTGCGTTTGTTTGCAGATGTGGTGGAGCGGGGGATCGTGTCCCCAGTGCATATTGCTGGTGAGTTTGTTCGTATGGACGGACGCAGTGCCTATCAGTGTCGACAAGACGAAAGTCACCATTCCTGAGGAGAAGGTCCAGGAAACTCCCCAGAGCGTGGTGAGTGGTCCGGCACGCGTGTAGTCGGCCTCCAACACGCCGCATTCGACAGGCGCTTCATAGCGCTTCATATCGCTCAACACCACAGAACTGTTCTGTGGCTAACACGTAAAAGCTCAGGGTCACAGGTCATATCTGAGGTCATGATGGATATATATATATATATATATATATATATATATATATATATATATATATATTTTTTTTTTTAAACTCATAAGCCAAGTTTTCCCACGTTCTCATTTTCAGAGAAAATGAACTCCTGGACAGGGGAATGATTTTGGACACCACGTAAAAACTGGGCAGATAGTTTACACAAAAACAGAGAGATTAAGAGGAAAAGCACAGGAAGTCCTGCTAGCTTGTAGCACAAATGCTTTGGTGTAGCACAAAGTTTGCGGGTTAAAAAAAATCCCCTCTGGCTGTTTTTTTTTTTTTTTTTTTTTTTTTACCAACCACTTTACCTCGTGTCATGTCTTTATGCTGTGGCCCTGTGCGTTAGGACACCGGGCTGCACTATGACCGCTACCTCAGGGAAGTCATCGATTTTCTGGAAAAAGACGAGCATTTCAGAGAAAAGCTCCGCAACACAGACATGGAAGACATAAAGGTATTTTCACAACGTGTGTGTTCTTGGTTTTTTTTTTTTTGTTTTTTTTTTTTACTGGCTTTTATTTTGTTTTTTTTTTTTCCCCTTGCTGAAAGCTGCATGAGAATCTAATGACCAAACACGTTTTAAACAGCAAGGGAAACTGGCCAAAGAGCTGGACTTTGTCAGCCATCACGTGAGACCAAGCTGGACGAGCTGAAGAGGCAGGAGGTGAGCAGGCTGAGGACGCTCATCAAAGCCAAGCAGGACCTGGAAGGAGGGAAAGGTGCAGGTAGGGGGCAGCCTTGCGCACACCTGCTCACCATGACTCTTATGAGCACGTCCAGGAGCTAAAAACAACTGGGTCAAATTCTCAGTTTTACAGATGAGAGGAAACATTTATTTCTTTGGTTCACGTGTGAGCGGATGCACGTGTGTGCACACGTGCATGCTTGTGTGTGCGTGCATGCAATATGAGCACGTTTTTAAAACAGTACTGTGTTGGTTCTGAGTAAACACAGCGTGCAGTAAATGCGGGTGGCCGTAGGTGCATTACCCATAGTCCTCTCCAGGGATGACAGGATGCTAGCGTTGCCGTTGGCGCTGGGGGAGACGTGCAGGCCTGTCGGTGTGAAGCTTCGGCCAGCGCTGTCCGTTTACACGTCTGTCTCGTCACGCGATTCCCACTCGCGTTAAGCACACGCGGTGCTGGGGCCTGCAGTGGCAGCTCCGCCCCCTGAGCCTGCTCCCCCTGAACGCCGCTCCCCCTGAACGCCTGTCCCCCTGAACGCCTGTCCCCCTGAACGCCGCTCCCCCTGAACCCTGCTCCCACTGAACGCTGCTACCTCTGAACGCTATCCACACTGAACCCTGCTCCAAATGAACGCCAATCCCCCTGAACGTCGCTCCCCCTGAACGCTATCACACTGAACCCTGCTCCAAATAAACACTGGTCCCCCTGTCTCCCCACAGGCATGGCAGTGGACCACCAGGCCCTCCTCAAGCAGTTTGAGTACCTCAATCACATGAACCCTCACACCTTCGAGGTGGAGGACCTGGACAGACTCATTAAATCGGTAAGCAGCCGTTTCATAGCAGACACAGGGATGGGGAAATACCCCCCCCGCCCCTCCCCATCCGCCGGTTGATCCAGAAAAGCATTCACCATCATGTGTAAGTGCTTGTAATGAACCAGAGCCTCTCCTCGTAGACGTTGAGTCTGTTCCCTGTGGTTTACCTTGCTGGAGAAGGCCAGTTTATGAGAGGTAAATTCCAAATTCATTCTGACAGAAGGAACAGCTGGGGGTTGTGTGCAGGCATTAATCAACCAAGGATAGCCTTTCCTGCCGCTGACGAAAGTAAATATGTCTCCATCTGTAATCCTTTATCCATAATCAAGCGCACCTATCCGTGTCTTTGATTAATTTTATTTTAATGCAAGAAGCTTCCCTCTCCATCTGTGTACTATTCTCTAAACTCCTCTACTTTTATTACCTGTATGAATGACTTCTGAATAATTGTAGTCTAGCATTTAAAAAAGTGTGTAACCAATCCACTAACTTCAACGGTTTGATTGTACTGAACGTGTATATAAACGCTTCTAACAAATTTGATACGGTTTTTCATCTTATTATTTTGAATAAAGAATATTTTAATCGAAACAAATTTACTAACAAATCTACGGTGTTTCTTGTGGTAGCGGGCAGTTTTTCAGTTATTGAAGCTGTGGGAGGCATTTAGTGAACAGCTGGGATATTGTGATTGTGTAGCTTCTGGGGAGTGCTGGGCAGGGATGGGATCAATTTCATTTTAGTTCAGTCAAGCTTGACAAATAAATTTAATTCAGTTTCTTTAATTGAAAAATTTCCCATAATGTTCAATGAGGACTTTTAAACTCAAGACCTGAACTTCAGCTCTTGGCAGATCACAAATTGCGCAAATTCTTTCAGCGAATTTACTGATCTGTAATGGAATTGACCCCTAGAACTCTGGGACTGGGGTTAAGTGTAATCGTCAACCAGTAGGGACAGTGCTGGTATACTGCTTTGTACAAGCTCACTGGAGGGTGGCTCTGTAGAATGCCAATTGGACGGCGCTCGTGACTGATTAAGGGACACTGGGCTGCTTTTCACTCAGACCATGACGGCCACAGTTCTTTTGGAATTTGCACAGTACTCTTCGTCCTCCCACCCCCCTCCTCCTCCTCCTCCTCCAGGCGACCAGCGACCTGGAGAACTACGACAAGGAGCGCCACGAGGAGTTCAAGCGCTACGAGATGATGAAGGAGCACGAGAGGCGGGAGCACCTGAAGACTTGGACGAGGAGGGGAGGAAGAAGGAGGAGGAGCACTACGAGGAGCTGAAGAAGAAGCACGCCGACCACCCCAAAATCAACCACCCGGTAAGACCCTAAACCCTACCAACGACCTGGTAAGACCCTAAACCCTACCAACCACCCGATAAGACCCTAAACCCTACCAACCACCCGGTAGGACCCTAAACGGTCATATCAGCCGCCCGGTAAGACCCTAAACGATCTTATAAACCACCCGGTAAGACCCTAAACGGTCACATCAACCACCCGGTAAGAACCCCAACGGTCATATCAACCACCTGGTAAGACCCTAAACGATCTTATAAACCACCCGGTAAGACCCTAAACGGTCATATCAGCCGCCCGGTAAGACCCTAAACGATCTTATAAACCACCCGGTAAGACCCTAAACGGTCATATCAGCCGCCCGGTAAGACCCTAAACGGTCACACCAACCACCCGGTAAGACCCTAAATGATCTTATAAACCACCTGGTAAGACCCTAAACGGTCATATCAACCACCCGGTAAGAACCCCAATGGTCATATCAACCACCCGGTAAGACCCTAAACGGTCACATCAACCACCCGGTAAGAACCCCAACGGTCACATCAACCACCCGGTAAGACCCCCAACGGTCACATCAACCACCCGGTAAGACCCCTAATGTGCAATTATCATGCTGTTAACAGGTGAAAATAAACCACCTATTAAATCCCAGAGCCACGTCTAAGATTGTTTACTCACCAGATACTCAGTTCCTGCGTTCCTTCCTCCTCTCTGTTTCTGAAATATAGGAGGTTCTGGTTGGTAACAGGAGGTTCTGGTGTTGCATTATAGGTTAGGGAATACCCATTGCCCCAGTACTGTGCTTGGCCACGCCCCCTAATGAATATTCAGATGAGTTTAATCAGAACATTTCGGCTTCAGCAGCAGGGAGGCAGAGCAGCCTTCGGAACACAGAGCTGAAATCCTGGTGCGTCTGGAGAATCTGTGACATCGTCCCCTCGGTAACCCATTGTGATGCGATGCTCTGCATACTGAGCCCCGCCCATGTCCTGTGATGATGTACAGGGCAGTCAGGACCAGCTGAAGGAGGTGTGGGAGGAGGCCGACGGCATGGACCCCGAAGACTTCGACCCGAAGACCTTCTTCAAGCTGCACGGTGAGCCAGGGTCACGGCCAAAAACCACACTGGTCCCGCAGTGCTACTACAATAGGGCTGCGGTGACCCATTCCAGGAGGGCCGTGTGGGTTCTGCTCTGTGTTCCAGTCATTCTGACTGAAATTTCTGAATGGATGTAAACGGCAGCGCAGGTTCAGACCACATGAAAACATTCTCGGCAGGCATACAGACACAATCTGCGGCTGTAGCTTCTGACTTTCAAAAAAAAAAAAATCTGATTAGATAAATGATTGGGTGAATTGGATAAAAGCTATAGACTGGGGCAGCCCTCTTAGTGCACACCTGCGCTACGTGCAAAACCAGGTGAACCTGGTCACAGTCCCCTTCTCTCTCCACTGCAGACACTAACGGTGACGGCTTCTTCGATGAGCAGGAGCTGGAGGCGCTGTTCACCAAGGAGGTGAGTGTGTCCACTTGCCCACACACACACTTGGCACACACTGCTGTACTCACACCCACTTAGCGCACGCTGCTATACCCAACACCCACTTAGCACACACCCTGCTATACCCACACCCACTAAGCACATGCTTCTATACCACACCCACTTGGCACACCCACTGGAGTCCTCAGCTACTTAAAATACAACCACGTTAAGAACATTTCAGACTGGTTATGACACTACATACTGTAAGACTAACACTCAGCCAGACTGGTTATGACACTACATACTGTAAGACTAACACTCAGCCAGACTGGTTATGACACTACATACTGTAAGACTAACACTCAGCCAGACAAGACTCCTGCTGCTTGATTACTGCTAACAAGAGCCTGAAAGCCAGGCTGAAAAACTCCCATCGTTCCGTGTTCCTGTGGTCTTAGCTGGAGAAGATCTACGACCCCACCAACGAGGAAGACGACATGGTGGAGATGGAGGAGGAGAGACTGCGGATGCGGGAGCACGTCATGAACGAGGTGGAGACCCTCCGCCAGCTTCCACCCCATTCTCTCACCCTGCCCCCACCTTTTACCCCATTATTACCCCTCCCGCACCTTTTACCCTCTTCTCTTACCCCTCTTCCTTTACCCCATTCCCCCAACATCTGCCCCTCTGTGAGACTAACTGGCAGTCCCGATTGTAATCTTGCGATTGGGAGACGGAGTCATATTAAGTGCATTCTTTGAATTCAGGTTTTCTAGACTGTTCTGACATTTTTTCCCCAAGTGAACTGACAGTCCTGGTTCCCCTCTGCCTCCAGGTGGACACCAATAAGGACAGGCTGGTCTCCATGGATGAGTTCCTCGTGGCCACAAAGAAGAAAGAATTTCTGGAGCCAGAGAGCTGGGAGGTGAGGTACATCCTCCTCATCATCATCATCATCATTGTCATGGTTACTGATATCAGTGCTCTCCACACAGCCGGGGTCACACACAGAGTGCTCAATGCTGTGAGCCTCGGGGGGGGGGGGGGGGGGGGGGGGGGTAAAGGCTAATTAGAGCTCGTTAAAGCGGTCGATTGACGGTCCCCCTCACTTCACCCCGTCAGACGCTGGAGCAGAACCAGGCCTACACGGAGGAGGAGATGAGGGAGTTTGAGGAGCATCTCGCCCGGGAGGAGCAGGACCTGAAGCACAAGTCGGATGAGCTGCAGAAACAGAAGGAGGAGCTGGAGAGACAGCAGGAGCAGCTCAACGCACAGAAGCAGGAGCTCCAGCAGGTAGGAGGCGATTAACCGAGGGGGTGGGGATGGGGGGGGGGGGGCAGGGACTCTGGCTACAGCCCGTCACAAACCACCCGGGGGGGAGCTAATGCTGCAGCTTTTCACAAATCATCTGGGTGGGGGGGGGGTGGTTGCTGGGTGACTGGAACTGGAACTGTCAGGCTGTCAAGGCACCATGTCATGTCAGTAAGAACAGTTTTCTTCAGTATGCAAAACAGCTCCTCGATTTGCACACATGCACGCACGCAAACACACACACACACACACACACACACGCACACGCACGGAGTCCAGGCTTGTCTGAACGGTGCCGGTGGCTGAGCTCATCGGCGTGTAAAATACCAATGCTACGTGTGGGTGTGCGGTTTCTCTCGGTGTTTAGGGATTATGCAGTAATTGCATGCCTGAGGCCAGGCTTGAGCGTGGGGATGTTAAAGTGCACGCTGAGGGTGTGGACGTCCCTGTGATATAATCAGCAGCTTTTCACCGTGCTCCTCTCCTCTTTCCCAGGCTGTGGAACACATGGAGAAATTAAAAACCCAGAGAGTAGAACCTCCTCCAGAGATCAAAGGTGCGTACAATCTCACTCTGTCAATATTTTCTGCTTTTAGTGAACTGGCGTGGTTACAGCTGACACTGTTTCATTCTGTAGCAGCAAGTGTTGTGAAAGGGCAAGTGCTAACAAAAAAATGTTAAAAATTGTCACTTATATTTCAAGAACTGATTTTTTTCTCTCTCTCCAGTGCCCCCTGCATCTCTGTACAGATAAACTCACGTTACGATTCCCACTTCTGCTCAAGCATTGAAAAAAGCACAGAGTGACAGAAAAGCTCACTCATTTGAAATGTAGAGTTCAGCCTTGTGCAACTCCTGGTTCCTACTCTCTGGCGGTTGTGTAAATGCATAGCTCTCTGTTTAGCCTCTCTGTGGCCGTGACGACGTTCAGATTAACTAACGCAAGAAGGATCGCATTGTTGCGCCAGCATGAGCTGTTGCCGGGTTCAGCGCGGCGGTTGCCATGGAGTTGCTCGGGCAACTCACTGAAAAACGGTTACAGCCAGCCACTCGCGCGACAGTTAATGTGAACGAACGACGACGGTGTACAGAGCGGTTTAACACGCGCAAGGAGCTAAACCGAGCTTTTGTGAAACGGCCCGTTTTGTGTGTTTTAGTTCTGGACTCGGACGGAGGAAACGCGATCCCACCGGTCCCCGAGAACAGCCAGCCCCTGCCGCCCGGCCACCTGCAAGACACGCCTCACTCGTAGCCAACGAGAGTGCGCGCGTGCCCGCAGAACCACACCCCCTTGCAAACAACCAGCAAACCAATCAGAAGAGCGAATTTAATTGTGCCCCGCCTCCAGTCACAGCCTGTCGATTTCATGCTCGTCAGTGGAAAAGTTTGGAGACACCAGCTGATCACTGGGAACAGAGAGGTGCACTGAACCAGTGGGTTTTTATCTCCTGTTTGCACTGGTTTATTTTAGAAAAAAAAAAAAAAAAAAAAAACCTCAGTATTCGCAGCACAGCACTGTCAGATGCTGGACTCTGATTTATTTAGTTTTTTAAAAATAATTTTGTCGTTTTAATGTGAGGATGACAGCAGTTATTCTCCCAGCTACGGTCACACAGTGACTGTACTGAAGGTAAATATGGTTTGGATCAGTTCAGTGTAATGATGCATTTCGTAAGCACTGTCAGCAGGATGAAATATACTGTATTATGAAATGGCTGAGTAAGGCTGCCCTTGTGTACTGCTGTAAATTACAGCACGACAATGCTTCATGGTTTTCTGTCCATAATTTGAGTTGATGACAGATGTTTTTTTTTTTTTTTGGGGGGGGGGGAGGGATGTTTCCTTTTTTTGTAAAAATACAAAATCATGTGACCACTTTTTTTTTTTTGTTCAGCAAGAACATGTTGACAAAGCTGGCTGTGTTGAGTGTGACTTTAATTTAAGCACCTTTTCTTTATATCCATGTTTTGTACATAATTATCATAATTATTTTAATCTTGGTTTCATTTTGAGTTCTGTTGTGTATAAATGGACACACACAATACTTTGTCAGACTTGGTCTACTTCATCCAGTCTAATTTATATTCTGTGCGCATTTTGAGTTCAGGGGAGAGGGAGTTAATAAAATAAAGGGGTTTTAAGAGCATGTTTGTCAGAAAGCCATTGACAAAACGACAGTTGCAATCTCAATTACTCATGGTTAAAAAAATAAATAAATAAATAAGAAGAGCAATTTTACTCAAAGAAAATACATTTGTGAAAGGGCTGATGTGCTCAAAAAGACAGACATGTTCCAAGTCTTAAGTGGGATGGTGAGAATGCTGTACGATCACTTGCGTGAGATTTTTTGTCTTTTCTTTAAGTAAGTGTTCCACATTCTTACATTTACTGGGATGGTTAGCTTCACAGTTCAGTGAGGATGGAGGGCACTACCATGACCTCAGTTACTCATAGCCAATCAGTGTTTAACTTAGCAGAACCGCGAGACAGAGCTCGCTGTAGATTCACCCGACAGGAGATTAATGAACTCATGAACTCTCACTCTCTCCCTCGCCGGTGTTCAGACATCGCGTTAAGGAAGCCGTGCCGTAGCGTAAATATGCGCAGCCCTTTCGTTTCCGATGTCGCTTGTATTAGTCTGCGCGAAACCGCTATACCGCGCGCGAGTGGAAGAGAATAACGATACAGTCGTAACGATGCCGTTCTCCCTCGTGGAAAAAATTAAGTGGCTACATTTGGGCAAAATAAATGTCTTCTCAACTGCACATTTCAGAAACAGCTGGGTTACGTGTGCTAAGGGATTGTGTGTGAATCTGCCTAGCCCCCCGTACGGTTTTAGGTGCAATGGTTTAAAAAAAAAAAAAAATTATATATATATATATTTTTTTTAAATTTGGTTTCTTTTTTGTTCACCATTCATCTGAAATGAATCAACATGGCTGTACTTGGCTCAAGGGAAGATAAAGCAAATTTAATTCAAGGCCTCTTTTCCTCCTCTGTCTTTTTTTCTGTTTCCAACAAATTACATTTTAGATCATCGGGATTTAAAGGGGAACCTCCACTGTTACAAAAAGCAGCAACTCTAAATACAGAGCATGGGAATTAACAAGCATTCCTCGTTTATCTCGTGGTTAAAAATAGCTCACATTTATTAATTTATTTTATTTTTTAAAAGCTCAAGCCTACCTTCCTGGGGGTTCACTATAAGAGTGCACAACAAACGCATTACATTCCTTAGATTAACTGATACATTATCTAGCACTGGAAGGCAATAGGTAGTGTCATATTTAAATTCATAATGTTACATTTCAATTTAATTAACTTGCAAAGTCGGGGCTTAAGATTTTTTTTGCATCTATGATAATAAGACGGAGAAGTAGACTGCCCTACAAAGGGAAAAGACCTTAAACCGCCAGAGTGTAGAACTGAGAAAAATGACTTTAAAGTTGTTTTGTTGTCTTGCCAACTGAACTGTGGGCAGAATATTGGAAATGTGGCAATTCTTTGTTTTTGTAATGAAGTTATTTATCTACATAAAAATCTTGAGCTCAAACTTGACCTTTGACCCTTATTTGGAAGTTAATGTACTCTGCCTTTGCATTGTCTGCAAAATAATAAGGGGTCATGCAAAGGCAAAAGGCATTAACTTCCATTTGATCGCTCGTTTGGTTGCTGATCACTATATAAAATCAGTATATGATAATAATGATAACATCTACATAAAATCTAGTGATCATGGCACAATTAGGCTTAGATTCGATTCATTGTTTTTCTGACATGTAGACACAGATGACATCGATCAAACAAAATAGTTTTGCATGGGGGAGGACAACGTTTTGCAATCAATTTATTGAGTGCAATGTTTACTAACGCAACGAATAGTAAAGGATACAAGACTCGTGTTTTGGATTTAATTGGATGAATGCCAGAGCAGGATACTCAAGGACGACTCATGTTATGGATTTAACGTGTTGAACGCCAGCGAGTAATGCTCAAAACTCATGTTGTGGATTTAACTTCTCAAAGGATGTTGTTTGCAACAGATTTTTATCAGGTTACAAAAAAAGGTAGGCTATCTATTTAACTGTGAATTGTTACTGCTGAGCTCGTGTGTGTGTGTGATTAGGCTATTTAGGAGGTGTGTCGTGTGTATATGCGAGCCCACTCACGCTGTTTCCCTGGCTGTCAGTGTCGGGCTGTCACAGGCTGGCACTGACTAGCCTGCATGACACGAAAAATGAATTAATTGCGTATGATATGCGATTACTTATAGCTGGCAAGCCATCGAGTTATTGTTTGTTTCCAATGCTTTCTTTGCATTCTGATCGCATATGGGAGCAGTTTGGTTTTGTTTGTGAAGTAGTTAGCCTAAGCTAGCTAACGCTAGCTCGCGCTAGCTATCTAGCTAACATGTAATTTGAGTAGACTGTCTATCTATCTATCAGCATAATCTTTCTTACCTTGGTTTTGGTGGGTGCGTTTCAAAGCCATCTCTACCAACATTTTCCCTCGAGAGCAATGGGCCATCCTTAAAAGCTAGATGCAATGTTAGTAAAAACAACCACTGCAACACTATATTTGCTTTACACTTTATTCAAGCTGTGTGTGTCTCAGAAATGCTTCGATGACACACAGGCATAACACCGTAACTCCAGCGCGATAAACAGTAACTTCACTTTGATGCACAGCAAAACAAAGGCAGAGTACCTTAAGTTAAGGCTTAACTCAATTTGAGCGTTCCGGAGTGCAGCGAAACAAAGACAAAGAACTGTAACTGATGTTACGGGATTCTACTTTGGCTTCTCTAGGGCTTTGGAAGTTACGGCAAAAACAACCCACTATTTTCTCCAAAAAACAACAAAATTGACTCAAGACATTTGTCCACACGATAAAGCAGATCTTTAATGTTCCAAAAATGACAATAACTTATTTTCAACCAAAATTGAAGTTACGGCCTTTTGCCTTTGCACGGCAGTAGAGCTCTACTTTTTCCCGTAGGAGTGGCTGAAGCGCTCATTAAGGTAGTCCAGGGCATTTACCGGGGGGTATTTGTCCGATCCGTCGGTACATGTTATTAGGGAGTCATCATTCGGGTGCAGAAAGAAGGCAATGGACTGTCTTGTGCTCATATCGTCCAGGAGGTGGCAGCAAAACTCTGTGCATCTGAAAAAAATAAAAAATAAATAAAAACATAGGCGCATGAAAATGAGGCCAAACTGTTTCATAAGGGAGCGTGACCAGTACTTTCTTGTACTTATTTAACCTTTAATATTGTCAGATTAACATTTTATTGAATGATGGCTGAAGCTGGTCTTTCAGCCCATGGATTACCTACAGATGGGATTGTGCAGAGAATGTCCAGCACTGCCTCAACGCTGGATTTTACCACCTCCAGGGACTCTGCTTTACTGCGCGACCTCTCAGGATTAACAACCAAGCGTTAAGTGACGGAAGCGTTTGGCTGAGACGTCTTTGTTTTCCATTACATTACATTACAGGCATTTAGCAGACGCTCTTATCCAGAGCGACTTACACAACTTTTACATGGCATTTTTACATTGTATCCATTTATACAGCTGGATATATACTGAAGCAATTTCGGTTAAGTACCTTGCACAAGGGTACAACGGAAGTGTCCTACCTGGGAATCGAACCTGCGACCTTTCGGTTACAAGCCCAGTTCCTTACCCACTGTGCTACACTCCGTCCGTTTTCCGAAACGTCTCGTCCCTCGTGACGGACGAGGAGAAGGACGTGGGGAAAGCGCAGCTCGATGAGTGCAGGGTGGGCGACGGCTGTCGGCCGCGCCGAGGGACTCACCACGGAAACGAAGACGTCGGCCGTCCAGCGCTGCATCAGGTCGCCGATGTTGATGAGGACGGTGCCCGGAATTCTGGGGGCGTTGATGTAGCTTCCAGTGCGATCCAGCACCTGGTGGGGAGCACAGACACTGTGAGGCACCGACCGACCGCACCACGCACACACACTCACACACACACACAACAATCACACTCACACGCGCACGCGCACACGCACACACACAACACTGAGAGACAGTATTGCAACCTACAGACAGTACAGAGGCACAAACAGCACCACACACACAGCACTGACAGACAGCAATGCAGCCTGCAGACACTACAGAGGCACAGACAGCATCACACACAACACTGACAGAGAGCAATGCAGCCTACAGACAATACAGAGGCACAGACAGCACCACGCACACAGCACTGACAGACAGCAATGCAGCCTACAGACAGAAAAAGGGCACTGACAGCACCGCACACACAACACTGACAGACAGTAATCCAGCCTACAGACACTACACAGGCACAGACAGCATCACACACAACACTGACAGAGAGCAATGCAGCCTACAGACAATACACAGGCACAGACAGCATCACACACACACTGACAGAGAGCAATGCAGCCTACAGACAATACAGAGGCACAGACAGCACCACGCACACAAACACAAACGCACACACACGCACAAACACAAACAGACAGACAGACAGACAGACACACACACACACACACCTGCAGGGGGCCCCCAAGGCCCTGGAACAGCATGGTGATGGAGCCGTAGTCGGAGTGTTCCCCACAGCGCACCTGCCCCTCTTTCACAGACTCCGGCTCACTGGGGGGTAGTACAGGAGGCGCAGCGTGGTGCGATTCTGCTCACCTGAACAAAAACATACCTTTTACATTCACCTGTATCTGTGCACATACACCTGTATCTCCCCACATACACCTCTATCCACATACACCTGTATCTCCCCACGTATACCTGTATCCACATTCACCTATATCTGTCCACATATACCTCTATCCACATACACCTGCATCTCCCCACATATACCTGTATCCACATTCACCTATATCTGCCCACATATACCTCTATCCACATACACCTGCATCTCCCCACATATACCTGTATCCACATTCACCTATATCTGTCCACATATACCTCTATCCACATACACCTGCATCTCCCCACATATACCTGTATCCACATTCACCTGTATCTGTCCACATATACCTGTATCCACATACACCTGCATCTCCCCACATATACCTGTATCCACATTCACCTATATCTGTCCACATATACCTCTATCCACATACACCTGCATCTCCCCACATATACCTGTATCCACATTCACCTGTATCTGTCCACATACACCTCTATCCACATTCACCTGTATCTCCCCACATATACCTGTATCCACATTCACCTGTACCTGTCCACATACACTTCTATCCACATACACCTGCATCTCCCCACATATACCTGTATCCACATTCACCTGTATCTGTCCACATATATCTGTATCTGTCCACATACACCTCTATCCACATTCACCTGTATCTCCCCACATACATCCACCTGTATCTGTCCACATACACTTCTATCCACATACACCTGTATCTCCCCACATACATCTGTATCTCTCCACATACACCTGTA
The DNA here is from genome assembly GCA_025169545.1 of Anguilla japonica. Lineage (NCBI taxonomy): Eukaryota > Metazoa > Chordata > Actinopteri > Anguilliformes > Anguillidae > Anguilla > Anguilla japonica. Next base: position 44,615,097 of record CM045898.1, read on the forward strand.
TCTCTCCACATACACCTGTACCTCCCCGCATTCACCTCTATCTCCCCACACACACCTGCATTTCCCCACACACACACACACACACACACACACACACACGTATCTCCCCACACAAACCTGCATTTCCCCACATACACCTGTATCTTTCCATATACACCTGCATCACACCTAAACTACCTCATATACCACACTGTCAGCCAGACCACTTCAAGTACCGGTACCAAGTGTCCTCCCTCTCTGAGTTGGTGCCCTTTCCTTAAAATTCCCTGTGTTCTGCTAGCTATCTAGGTAGCAAGTTAACTAATGCGACAGTGTCAAATCAACAGTGAAGTGAAGAAGGAGCTAGAAGTCTTCTAGCTGTCCTGTTCTGAAATATCTTCACTTCAAAAGGACACTTTATACATTTATATATAATACGTAATTTAACAGAGGTAAGGCCACTGTAACCAACATTACAACTGCAGGATACGTGCATGGTGAAGTCCAATAGAGCTACACAATAAAGACTGATATATACTTTTACAACCATCAAGCGGAAATAACTATCAGTGTCTATTATATAGCTGTATTGGACTTTACCGCCATTAAAACAATCTGCATTTTTAACCTCAGTTACCCTGGAATTCCCCATAGCTTAATGAAAACTCTCCCCTTCTTTCTTTTTACCGTTAAGTAAATAAAGAAGTAACAGGGTCCACATTTCATTCAAATGTCGACATACTGTAGTAGAGCTGCCAAGGACCCCTTTCTCACAGTGCCCGGAGGGGAAGACGTGAAATAAAGGATCGCTAAGTGGGCCAGCATGGCCGTTCCAGTGCCGCCTGAGGACACGTCGACCCGCACAACACCACTCGCACAACCGCGGGGGCAGTTCATTCCACCGCTCCTGCACTGGGGCTCTTAGGGTCTGCAGCCTCATCTGGCCTCCAATCAGAACCAGACATTCAAGCACATGATACACACACACAGAAGGAGACTCACAGGGGCCACATGGATGCATGCCAGAAATGTGAAAAGGGGTTGCTCCCTGTGGAGGAGTTTCAGATCCGAGTCAAATAATGATTCCAATAAGGGGCCGTCTGAGTAGTGCAGAGGTAGAAACACTCGCCTACTACCGCAGAGACCCGGGTTCAATCCCCGGCAGTGGTACTTCCGGCTTGGTCAGACATTCCTACGAACACAATTGGCAGTGTTCGCAGGTGGGAAGCCAGTGTATGAGTCCTGATTGTTGCATTAGCAACCCTGACCCGACCCTACTTATTCCCAACCCTGATTGTTGCATTAGACTGGACACTTATCAGAAATCATGCATTAGCAACTCCTACTGGTTGGTCGGGGCGCCTGTTCAGCAAGGAGGGGATCTGGGGTAGATAGGGTGAACCTCCGCATGCGTTACGCTCTCCCAGTGAAACTCCTCGCTGTCAGGTGAAAAGACTCCACATGTATCGAAGGAGGCATGTGGTAGTCTACACCCTCCCCAGACTGACAGAGGATAGCGCATCGACCAGGACCGTGATACACAAGGGGAATTGGTATATTGACTAAATTGGGGAAAAATATCAAAAAATAAAATAATAATGATTCTAAAAGCTTTAACCCTTTAGACACCAGTAAAATTGCTGCACATTGCTGACAGTTTTCAAACATCTATTTATTTCCAGCAATATTCAGGTGTTGACACTAGCCAGAGGACTGTACTCCGTGGTGAGCTGGGGTGGGTTTAACTACTATAGAGCCGTTTTTGCAGTACAGTGGCTTTGGCCAGTGGGGTTACTCCCTATAGTTGGGTCTTTGAGTGGGAGTAAGCAGTGGGATTATTACCTATAGATGGGTCATTGAGTGGGAGTGGGATTATTACCTATAGATGGGTCTTTTAGTAGGAGTGGGCAGTGGGGTTATTCCCTATCAATGGGTGTTTGAGTGGGAGAGGACGATGGCTGTAGGCCAGGACAACTTGCTACAGATGCTACAGTATGTGCCATAGGGGGGGTAACTCACCCCCGACCGGGTGTTACTCACCCCCAACCCTGTGCTACTCATCCCGACCCACCTGTACTCAAGCAGACCTGCCCTTACTCACCCCTGACCCAGCCCTACTAACCCCTGTCCTGGCCCTACTCACCCCTGACCTTGGGTTACTCACCCAAACCTGGCCCTACTCACCCCCAACCCAGGGTTACTACTCACCCCCAACCCACCACTACTCACCCCCAACCCAGGGTTACTACTCACCCTGACCCGACCCTACTTATTCCCAACCCAGGATTACTACTCACCCCCGACCCACCACTACTCACCCCCAACCCAACCCTACTCACCCCCTACCCTGCTGTGTTTGCCAAGAAAGACGTCTGGAGCCACACCCAGGCTGAGCTCCAACACTCGTAGCACACGTAGAGAGAGGTCTTTACAGCGCTGGAAGAAAGAGAGCACCTTCTTCCGGAAATCTGGAACCACGTCATTTGAGGGCCACTCCTGCCACACACACACACACACACACACAAACACACACATCTTAATCATACAGGTTACCATTCACCTACTCTTCATAACACGGGACTAACAAAAACTGACACAGGTTTCATAAAAACCAATAATCGTAAAACCAGACAATGACAATATTAACAATCAATAGCAACGATGGTAATTGTTATTATAATTATAATCATACTAGGTTGAATGACAGAAACAAAAAAAAAACAGGAAATGTGTAATGGAGATGAAATCTGTAGTTTTCTATAATTATTATTAGTATAACAGTTCGGGGAACTGGGCTCCTGACATGAAGGTTGCAGACATTGCCCTCGTGCCCATTCAGGAAGGTTCTTAAGCTGAACTTGCTTCAGTAAACATCCAGCTGTGTAAATGGACACATGAATCATGCCAAACTTGGGTGGGTAAGTCGCTCTGGATAAGAGCTTCCGTGAAATGCCCGTAATTTTAATGTAGTTAGATTCAGGGGTTGTTACCACACTGGGATTTAAGGACGTGACGTTGAAAGCCTCTTTCAGGTCGGAAGGGCGCTTGGGATTTAACCTGCGAGATCATGAGTGAAAGGGACAACGAGAACAGCTTTAGGACATATTATAGGCTATTATTATACAATCATGGTGTATAATAGTATTTTTATATTGAAATGCGCGACCCGACGCAACTAAAACGATCTGCTGAGAAGCACGTGCTCTCTCCGTTACGAAGAGAGGGCCTGACAGATACCTTTCGCTTCCGGCGCATACCCAGCCGTGGTTGACTTCGGAGTAGTTTCCCCTGCGGAAAGGCATCTTCTTTTCGTCAGGCAGCAGGAAAAAATTCTTCGAAACGTCCATAATGGCATCAACCTCAAAGAATAAACAACAACAACAACAACAATAAACGTAATATTTATGCGAATGGCAGGTAGGACATGCCATCCCGCAAAGGTATTTATTGGGATGACAGGTAGGACATCCCGCCAAGTTACGGCCTATGCAGCAGCACGGAGTTTTGCACTTTTCAGGGTTTCAAACAGAAAAAATGAATGACCACTGACTCTCAGCCTTTAGAAACATTAACTTCTGTACTTCTGACCTGATTTAAACAGACAGAATACACAAGCAACGTCACGTACGCACAACACAAACCCCCAAATTTAGGAGATTTTGCGTTTTTAAAAATGTATTTATTTTTAATTTTTTCACGAACCATTGTCTATTATATGGACGGTCTGTGCAGTCTGAAGTACAATTTAATACTGCTAAACTATATATTATCTGCGTAAATTAGTACATACATACACATAGGCTACACGCGCACGTAAATTAGCCTTGTCACAAGTCGTTTACCTCTTCTTGAGAAATGCCGTTATTTTTCAGGTACACAAATCCAACTTCAGTAAAAGCCGTTTTCAGCTCCTTGGCCAAGACATCCAATTTTTCATCCGCTACATCGTCCACTCCAAGCCTGTATACGTCGAAGTCAACTACGGGTAGGCCTATATTCATTGCGACAAAGACATTTTAATATAAATTGAAATCGAAAATAAAAAGTGGTCCAGTCTATTCTCACAAATACGAAAGCTACCAATTAATAGTCTGTGGATGCACAGAAATAGCCAGATACCACTTGTACTCCGTGGATTATTTACAGAAAAACTTTCGGGACTTTTGGCATCCGTTCAACTCCAAGAGGCACGCGCTGCTACTCGCATTGTGCAGCCATTCTGCGTTAAAGATGAAAGTCAAACAAACCCAACCAAACTGAACATATGTATCACTAGATATTATTCTAGTGTTTAAATAAGAGAGCCGAATAAACTCTGCGCGGCAAGCACTCGGCTTTAGAGAAGGAGCAGCTTTTGTGGGGTTGCTAATCTACCAGTACTGCATGCGTCTAAAGACGTCTAGACGCCAGGCAAAGCTACTGTAAATGTCATCGGTCAAGCCGCAAACATCGCTTTCGGAACGCTGGTAAATACGATTATACACACGCAAAACCTTCACCAGGAGTTTTTTCTAAAAAAAAAACACACAATTTATTAATTCTGCCTGTAGGTCACTTTACAAAGAATTTCCAACAAGAGGGATGTGAAATATATTCAGGAAAGAACTAATAAAACTCAATAGGTTAAATCCAGCCAATGCATTGTTTGCCCAAATCATATGATATAAGCAAATCGATCGTCGACCCCCCTCGATTCGCGTTGACATGAAAACATGCAGGTGTAATCAAGTATGATCATGTGACTGCGTGCCTGGCTTTTATTTGCCAAATTTACCATTTTTGTCGTTCCCCTGTTCGTCCTTCCCCTGTTTCTTCGCCTTGTTCTGCGGCTGCTCCGTTTTGGTTCCGTCGAGCTTCCTCTTCTTACTGTGGATAACAGGGCAGGGGTTAGAAAATGGCCGGTCAGAGTGGACACTGCTCAAACCCCATCTCTCATGTTACAAATCACACAACTGAGTTTCCCCCCTTTTACATCTCAATCCAAGCATGTAGTATGGCAGCGCAGTATAATATAATGGGTAATCTAACAACCTAAATGGTCGCAGGTTCGATTCCTGGTTAGGACACTGAGCAAGGTACTTAAACCTGCATTGCTCCAGCATATATCCAGCTGTATAAATGGACGCAATGTAAATGCTATGTAAAAAGATGTTTAAGTCACTCTGGATAAGAGCGACTGCTAAATGCCTGTAACAGACCTGCCAACCTTAGGAAAATATTTTGAGTACCACAATAGTCAGTGTAATGCTTAGTTCACATGCTTTCGCACCACTTCACTTTGCACGCACACACAAGCCTTTCTTCATAACTCTAGTTTTGACTGTTGAAGTGATCAGGCAAAATTGTACAATTTGACCTGTTTTTAAATTATCACTTGCACTACATTGGGCTATATTATGATACACTTGCAAGTCAAACGTTCGAGTACGCCTGCTTAAAACAATTTTTTCATGATTAATATTTCGTTAGCCTATATGATGTGTGTGCTTATACAAACTGATAACCATCAGTTAAGTGAATTGCATTCAATTATTTAATAAAAATGGAAATAATTTATTTTGTACATTGTAACATGTTTTCATTTAAGTATTTACAGAAACTTATGTTGTAATGTAAAAAAAAAAAAAAAAATTTTGTTGCGATGTAAAACACTGTCTGAAAAATAGTTTACTGTGCTGGTGAATGGATGGTTCAAATCACTGTGGAGAGTCGGTCAGAACTCTGGCTTTGCTTATTGGTGGGGTTCCAATGACCAGGCCGTAGTTGCAATGAAGGGTTTTATTGACATTGATCAAGGTGCAATAGCTTTGTATCTGAGGGTGTGTGTGTGTGTGGTCTCTACAAATATAAACAAAATATAAAATACAGAATTAGCTGTACATAATAGACCCTTTCCAATATACATGTTGCCAATAATATCTACCTAAACATAACATGTATATTCACTATTAATCTACTTAACCTACAGTCTGTAAGATAACCTATAAAATACACTCCCCAGATCCCTCTCTGCCTAAGAAGCGATATTCGCATACAGTCCACGAGACTACAGTATGCACCTCCGCGTGCAAGGCACATGGGCGCTAAATGCGCATGCGCAGGTGACCAAAAGTAGGCCAACCCCCCAGATTAACGTACCTTACTTAATAGGCCTATTTCGATTTCCGGGTATGTAAACCGGATGTAGGGGTCTCTCATTTCCGGTTATCTTAACAGCCACCAAAACAATGGCAGCGACGAAGAGCTTTTTTGTTTTGTAGCGTTCCCCTGTGTACCAGTTCGAAAAAGAATTTATTTGCCCTTTCACAGCTTTCCCACACATTTACTCCAAAATAAGAAAAAAAACTTGCTAGATAACATGCAAACTAACATAAACTAACTCATTCATTACGATAGCTAGCTAGTTAGGTACTGCTTTGTGAATAAGATTAGACTCGATATTAAACTTTTCTCCTCGCATACATTTGAGTCTAAATGTCTGAGTCCCCTACCAACTCCTGTTTTTTTTATTTATCATTCATTGAGAACTAACGCAGTTTCAGTCATGTGGTACTTGTTAAGAATGTCATAAAATCAGTTAGCTAGCTATATTTTATGTTATGATTAGCAAATTACGTTTTAGCCAGCTAGCTTGTTAGCAAGCACATATTTGGATATTCAATGTTGAAATTGCAGGTGCAAGTTTATTTTAGTTGTTAATTGTAATTACAAAATGTATTGACGGACATCGAGAAGCCTACTTAAGATATATCAGCTGATTTAAAAATGTGTGGGTTGTTTTTATCAGCGATGAAAACAAACAGCTCGGTAGTGAACTGAACACCGGCATTACACAGGCGATTTGACAAGCAATATAAATCTTTATTAGAACAAGTACAGCACAAACAACATGTCACAAAATAGTAACGGTAGTACAAAACTTAGTTCAGAGATATTTCACTTCGGTATAACATAAGTAATTGTATGGAGCCTAACACATTGTACTTACATAGCGCCTCCCCTACTGACCGTCAACGTTAACAGAATCGCTTTTCCTCACAGTTGTCAGGCTCCCTAATAATTCATTTTCGGGACAACCGAGAGGAACAGAGACGCTGTTAACGGACAGCAGATGTTGCTTCACGCTACGAAAACACAATAGAGTCGCCTCCAGAAAATAATTTATGTTATGTCGAAGTGAAATATCTCTAATCGGCTAACTTGCTGTGGTTAGCAAGCTAGCTATTTAGCTTTCTGGCGAACCAGAGCTAACGTTATACTTACCTTCATAACCGAATATAAACTTCTCAAAAAAGAATTTATAGCCCGTGTCTAGTTTAGACCGCTTAACATTCACTGGCAATGCTTCGACAATGCGGATAACATCGGACATAGTGAACTTTGGCAGACTGTGAGAACACGTCGCTGTTTAGGCTCAATTTTTCGCTGTCAGAAATGGACTTGCGTCCGTAAACAAAGTATCCCTACATCCGGTTTTGGTTGCCATCTTGTGAAATAGGCCTATGGCACTAGCGATAAACTAACTAATAATACTAATTTCGCTTCCATTATGCACATCCATAAACATAAATACCTCACAAAAAGGCGATCCATTTACTATATAAAATCCTAAGCATTATTAATAATCTTTACGCCATCTAACATTAGTCAATGCACACGGTAAACAGGCTCAAACCGATTACAACGGCACAATGCTTAGTTACAGTTCTAAACAGTAAATGCAACGGCCCGGAAACCCGGAAGGCAACTTACGGTTTCATGACGCACAAAACACCTTAACTAGCCTTATTTCAGAAAACAGAACAGAAAACTGTGGTATTAAACCGTTCAGCAAAAAGTTCTTGTGAACTTGCGTTCGGCTATGCTGTACCGGACCGCCCGTTTTTTCCTCTAATTTTCTTCTCGCGCGATTCAGGAGGCACTCCCAGTGATTGGCTAATCAGTCCCCACATCTTAAAGGAACAGGGCAGCCTTTTAACACGGTCAATTATGAATAAAACCAAGTTTCTGTTCATGATTTCCATTTTTATTTAATAATTAAATAATTGAATCAGCTTATATAGGCACACATCATATAGGCCTAATGAAAAAAAAGTATTCAATTGAAAAAATTATCTAGGAATGTAGGCCTTTGTAACTAGAGGTTCAGCTAAACTATTACCTGAAGCTCCTTGGTGGCTAATGTCAAAATCATAAAGGCGCGGCCATTGCTCCTGATATTTTACGAGGAACGTCTGGGGGGCATTGACTCGCTTCTTTTTAGTAGGTCTGCTGCTCTCTCTCTCTCTCTCCTTGTTAGTATCCTCGTCATCTGACGTCATGATTATTTTCTAACTGCAAGGCTGGTCGGGTGACTGGCTGCAATAATGGCAATAATTTGCTACGTTAGCAGTCCATATAGTAAAACACCTTTGCAATGGTCACTTTGCTCCAACAGAGCGTGCGCGATTCAAATTTTGAACAGGGAGTCTCCGTAGCGTTTGAGTTACTGCAGCTAAATTACTCCCATCAGTTATTCGCACGTCTCCTAACGAGGCTAAATCGTATGCGAGCTATTACTACGGCTAACTATATACACAAATTTCTCTCATTAGGATATACCCATTGAAGGTTACCGAACATGTTTTAACGTTTTATATGTTAACATTACGGTTACATTTTGTGCTTCATTATTACTCCCCACTTCCCATTTTACCTCAGCAATGCAGCGTTACGCCTAGGTGGATAATAAAGTACCGCTGCGTATCAGTGGATGTTGAGTGGGTCGGGGAGGGGTTACAGAACCACAAGCACATGGTCGTAGCATCTGGTTCAATCCGAGGGATGTAGTTTAAATACCGAATAAATGTACGGTATTGTTTTGTATTAATTGATTGTTTTCCGTAATTAAATTACAATATTTTTTGGATTTCGTACCTGCGTATTTTGACCAAGAATTGCGTGGTTGGTACACAAAATGCGTGCAGGTTGGCAGGTCTGCTGTAATATAATGTAGTACAAGAGCCCAAGCTAGGAATCTGTGATGTCACAAACAGGCTCACAATCTGTGATGTCACAAACAAGTTCATAATCTGTGATGTCACAAACAAGCTCACAATCTGTGATGTCACAAACAAGCTAGGAATCTGTGATGTCACAAACAGGCTCACAATCTGCATTGTCACAAACAAGTTCATAATCTGTGATGTCACAAACAAGCTAGGAATCTGCAATGTCACAAACAGGCTCGGAATGGGTCCCTGGAACAGACATACACAGCTGACAAAAATGAGACAACTTTAAATGCTCTGCCCTTGCTGTGTGACTCCGCCCACTGTGCACTTACTGCGAGACTCCGCCCACAGTGCACTTACTGTGTCAGGTCCATCTCCTCGATCTGCTCCATGTCTTTCTTGTGCTTCTCCTGGAACTCCTTGGCAGCCTCATCCTGTGAAAAGTCCAAAGGGAGTTAGGGTTCGGGGGGGGGGGGGGGGGGGGGGGAGGGGGGATGCTCACATGCATATTTCCGTCCTCCCATCAGCCCATTCTCAGAACGTACCAGGTCCTCGCTGAGCGTCCGGGCGGTCGGCTCCATGGCGATTTCCTTGGACACCGCCATCTCTGCTTCTACGGCGCTCTCCTGTACGCTGTTGAAGTACTGTGGAGGCACGAGCACTTCTGTTCATCAACAATTCACTTCTGTACATTTTTAGCTCATCTGGGTGCACTGAAATAAATCCAAAGCTACCCAAGTTCATTTACACACATATGATGGTGCCACAAAATGCAGACTAATTATAAAAGCCACAAAATGCAGACTAATTATAAAAGACACTTCAAAATGTGTGTGTGCGTGTGTGCGCATGTGAGTGAGTGTGCGTGCGTGCGTGCATGCATGTGCGTATGTGTGTGAGAGAGTCAGGATCTGTGTGTGCGCGCGCATGTGTGTGAGTGTGTGTGAGTGTGTGTGCGTGCGTGTGTGTGTGTGTGCGTGCATGCATGTGCGTATGTGTGTGAGAGAGTTAGGATCTGTGTGTGTGTGTGTGTGTGTGTGTGTGCGCGCATGTGTGTGTGTGTGTGTGTGTGCGTGCGTGTGTGTGCATGCGTGCATGCATGTGCGTATGTGTGTGAGAGAGTCAGGATCTGTGTGAGTGTGTGTGCGCGCATGTGTGTGTGTGTGTGTGTGTGTGTGTGTGTGTGCGTGCGTGTGAGTGTGTGTGCGCGTGCATGCGTGTCTGTGCTCTCTCTCACCTGCATCACCTTGCGGATGAGTCGGTTGAAGAGGCCCATAATCTGGCTGCTGGGGAGCTGTATCTCTTTCTCCAGCTCATCCACAGTCTTATGCTGCAACCCTATTCCCAACAGGAGCGCCTGGAGCAAGCGGATACTGTGTTATACACACACGCAGACCCACACACGCGCACACAAACACGCACACACACAAATCCTCACTCTCTCCCTCACACACACACATAGATCCCCACTCTCTCTCTTACACACACACACACACACAAATCCTCACTCTCTCCCTCACACACACACACACACACACACACAGTGCTGACAGACTTACACACTGAGCAGTGGACAGGGAGATGTCCCCCAGCTGTTTGAGGAAGAACATTCTGGCGACGGCAGGGATCATGTCCATGACGAGGTGGTAATCCACCATGTTCCTGGAGTACATCTCCACCTCTTCAGATCGTAGGGGCTGAACTGAGCGGCTAGCTCAGGGTTCGAGAGTGCTGGGGGGGGGGGGGGGGGGGGGGGGGGGGGGGGGGGGGGGGGGGGGGGGGGGGGGGTAGCCTTTCCTGCCGCTGACGAAAGTAAATATGTCTCCATCTGTAATCCTTTATCCATAATCAAGCGCACCTATCCGTGTCTTTGATTAATTTTATTTTAATGCAAGAAGCTTCCCTCTCCATCTGTGTACTATTCTCTAAACTCCTCTACTTTTATTACCTGTATGAATGACTTCTGAATAATTGTAGTCTAGCATTTAAAATGTGTGTAACCAATCCACTAACTTCAACTGTTTGATTGTACTGAACGTGTATATAAACGCTTCTAACAAATTTGATACGGTTTTTCATCTTATTATTTTGAATAAAGAATATTTTAATCGAAACAAATTTACTAACAAATCTACGGCGTGTCCTGTGGTAGCGGGCAGTTTTGCCGCTGACGAAGTTGTGGGAGGCATTTAGTGAACAGCTGGGATATTGTGATCGTGTAGCTTCTGGGGAGTGCTGGGCAGGGATGGGATCAATTTCATTTTAGTTCAGTCAAGCTTGACAAATAAATTTGAATTCAGTTTCTTTAATTGAAAAATTTCCCATAATGTTCAATGAGGACTTTTAAACTCAAGACCTGAACTTCAGCTCTTGGCAGATCACAAATTGCATAAATTCTTTCAGCGAATTTACTGATCTGTAATGGAATTGACCCCTAGAACTCTGGGACTGGGGTTAAGTGTAATCGTCAACCAGTAGGGACAGTGCTGCTGGTATACTGCTTTGTACAAGCTCACTGGAGGGTGGCTCTGTAGAATGCCAATTGGACGGCGCTCGTGACTGATTAAGGGACACAGGGCTGCTTTTCACTCAGACCATGACAGCCACAGTTCTTTTGGAATTTGCACAGTACTCTTCTTCCTCCCACCCCTCCTCCTCCTCCTCCGGCGACCAGCGACCTGGAGAACTACGACAAGGAGCGCCACGAGGAGTTCAAGCGCTACGAGATGATGAAGGAGCACGAGAGGCGGGAGCACCTGAAGACTCTGGACAAGGAGGGGAGGAAGAAGGAGGAGGAGCACTACGAGGAGCTGAAGAAGAAGCACGCCGACCACCCCAAAATCAACCACCCGGTAAGACCCTAAACCCTACCAACCACCCGGTAAGACCCTAAACCCTACCAACCACCCGGTAAGACCCTAAACCCTACCAACCACCCGGTAAGACCCTAAACCCTACCAACCACCCGGTAAGACCCTAAACCCTACCAACCACCCGGTAAGATACCCCCAACGATCATATCAACCACCCGGTAAGACCCCCAACGGTCATATCAACCATCCGGTAAGAACCCCAACGGTCACATCAACCACCCGGTAAGCAAAACAATGGCAGCGGCGAAGAGCTTTTTTGTTTTGTAGCGTTCCCCTGTGTACCAATTCGAAAAATAATTTATTTGCCCTTTCACAGCTTTCCCACAGATGTACTCCAAAATAATGCTAGGTAGCATGACTGTCATAATGTTGCAAACTAACATAAACTAACCCATTACGATAGCTAGCTAGTTAGCTACTGCTTTGTGAATAAGATTACACTCGATATTAAACTTTTCTCCTCACATGCATTTGGGTCTAAATGTCTGAGTCCTCTACCAACTCCTTCGTTTTTTATTTTATTTTTTTTTATCATTCATTGAGAACTAACGCAGTTTCAGTCATGTGGTACTTATTACTCAAGAATGTCATAAAATCAGTTAGCTAGCTATATTTTATGTTATGATTAGCAAATTACGTTTTAGCCAGCTAGCTGTTAGCAAGCACATATTTGGATATTGAAACTGCAGATGCACGTTTATTTTAGTTGTTAATTGTAATTACAAAATGTATTGACGGACATCGCGACAAGCCTACTTAAGATATATCAGCTGATTTAAAAATGTGTGGGTTGTTTTTATCAGAGATGAAAACAAACAGTTCGGTAGTGAACTGAACACCGGCATTACACAGGCGATTTAACAAGCAATATAAATCTTTATTAGAACAAGTACAGCACAAACAACATGTCACAAAATAGTAACGGTAGTACAAAACTTAGTTCAGAGATATTTCACTTCGGTATAACAAGTAATTTTGTGGAGCCTAACACATTGGGGGCGACATAGCTCAGGAGGTAAGACCGATTGTCTGGCAGTCGGAGGGTTGCCGGTTCAAACCCCGCCCTGGGCGTGTCGAAGTGTCCTTGAGCAAGACACCTAACTCCCAACTGCTCTGGCGAATGAGAGGCATCAATTGTAAAGCGCTTTGGATAAAAGCGCTATATAAATGCAGTCCATTTACCATTTACCACATTGTACTTACATAGCTTTGCCTCTCCTGCTGACCGTCAACGTTAACAGAATCGCTTTTCCTCACAGCTGTCAGTCTCCCTATTCATTCATTTTCGGGACAACCGAGAGGAAGAGACGCTGTTAACGGACAGCAGATGTTGCTTCACACTACGAAAACACAATGGAGTCACCTTCATAAAATAAGTTATGTTATGTCGAAGTGAAATATCTCTTTAATCGGCTAACTTGCTGTGGTTAGCAAGCTAGCTATTTAGCTTTCTGGCGAACCAGAGCTAACGTTATACTTACCTTCATGACCGAATATAAACTTCTCAAAAAATAATTTATAGCCCTTGTCTAGTTTAGACCGCTTAACGTTCATTGGCAATGCTTCGACAATGCGGATAACATCGGACATAGTGAACTTTGGCAGAGCTATTAGGGATTGTGAGAACACGTCGCCGAGCTTCAAAACGTGTTTTAGAGACCCACGGAGAGGCAATGGGTGACGTCACCCATTGTCATGGTTACTGATATCAGTGCTCTCCACACAGCCGGGGTCACACACAGAGTGCTCAGTGCTGTGAGCCTGGGGGGGGGGGGGGGGGGGGATGTAAAGGCTAATTAGAGCTCCGCTCGTTAAAGCGGTCGATTGACGGCCCCCCTCACTTCACCCCATCAGACGCTGGAGCAGAACCAGGCCTACACGGAGGAGGAGATGAGGGAGTTTGAGGAGCACCTCGCCCGGAGCAGGACCTGAAGCACAAGTCTGAGGAGCTGCAGAAACAGAAGGAGGAGCTGGAGAGACAGCAGGAGCAGCTCAACGCACAGAAGCAGGAGCTCCAGCAGGTAGGAGGCGATTAACCGGGGGGGGGGGGGGGGGCAGGGACTCTGGCTACAGCCCGTCACAAACCACCCGGGGGGGAGCTAATCCTGCAGCTTTTCACAAATCATCTGGGTGGGGGGTGGGGTGACTGGAACCGAACTGTCAGGCTGTCAAGGCACCATGTCATGTCAGTAAGAATAGTTTTCTTCAGTATGCAAAACAGCTCCTCGATTTGCACACACGCACATGCACGCACGCACACAAACACACACACACACGCACACGCACGGAGTCCAGGCTTGTTTGAACGGTGCCGGTGGCTGAGCTCATCGGCGTGTAAAATACCAATGCTACGTGTGGGTGTGAGGTTTCTCTCGGTGTTTAGGGATTATGCAGTAATTGCATGCCTGAGGCCAGGCTTGAGCGTGGGGATGTTAAAGTGCACGCTGAGGGTGTGGACGTCCCTGTGATATAATCAGCAGCTTTTCACCGTGCTCCTCTCCTCTCTCCCAGGCTGTGGAACACATGGAGAAATTAAAAACCCAGAGAGTAGAACCTCCTCCAGAGATCAAAGGTGCGTACAAACTCACTCTGTCAATATTTTCTGCTTTTAGTGAACTGGCGTGGTTATAGCTGACACTGTTTCATTCTGTAGCAGCAAGTGTTGTGAAAGGGCAAGTGCTAACATGAAATGTTAAAAATTGTCACTTATATTTCAAGAACTGATTTTTTTTTCTCTCCAGTGCCCCGTGCAGTCCATTTAAATGCAGTCCATTTACCGTGCATCGTACAGATAAACTCACGTTACGATTCCCACTTCTGCTCAAGCATTGAACTCGCGCGACAGTTAATGTGAACGAACGACGACGGTGTACAGAGCGGTTTAACCCGCGCAAGGAGCTAAACCGAGCTTTTGTGAAACGGCCCGTTTTGTGTGTTTTAGTTCTGGACTCGGACGGAGGAAACGCGATCCCACCGGTCCCCGAGAACAGCCAGCCCTGCCGCCCGGCCACCTACAAGACACGCCTCACTCGTAGCCAACGAGAGTGCGCGTGCCCGCAGAACCACACCCCCTTGCAAACAACCAGCAAACCAATCAGAAGAGCGAATTTAATTGTGCCCCGCCTCCAGTCACAGCCTGTCGATTTCATGCTCGTCAGTGGAAAAGTTTGGAGACACCAGCTGATCACTGGGAACAGAGAGGTGCACTGAACCAGTGGGTTTTTATCTCCTGTTTGCACTGGTTTATTTTAGAAAAATTAAAAAAAAAAAAAAAAAAAACCTCAGTATTCGCAGCACAGCACTGTCAGATGCTGGACTCCTGATTTATTTAGTTTTTTA
Source organism: Anguilla japonica (assembly GCA_025169545.1). Taxonomy (NCBI): domain Eukaryota; kingdom Metazoa; phylum Chordata; class Actinopteri; order Anguilliformes; family Anguillidae; genus Anguilla; species Anguilla japonica. Next base: position 44,630,281 of record CM045898.1, read on the forward strand.
AAAATAATTTTGTCGTTTTAATGTGAGGATGACAGCAGTTATTCTCCCAGCTACGGTCACACAGTGACTGTACTGAAGGTAAATATGGTTTGGATCAGTTCAGTGTAATGATGTGTTTCGTAAGCACTGTCAGCAGGATGAAATATACTGTTTTATGGAATGGCTGAGTAAGGCTGCCCTTGTGTACTGCTGTGAATTACAGCACGACAATGCTTCACGGTTTTCTGTCCATAATTTGAGTTGATGACAGATGTTTTTTTTTTGTTGGGGGGGGTTCAGGGGAGAGGGGAGTTAATAAAATAAAGGGGTTTTAAGAGCATGTTTGTCAGAAAGCCATTGACAAAACGACAGTTACAATCTCAATTACTCAAGGTTAAAAAATAAATAAGAAGAGCAATTTTACTCAAAGAAAATACATTTGTCAAAGGGCTGATGTGCTCAAAAAGACAGACATGTTCCAAGTCTTAAGTGGGATTGTGAGAATGCTGTACGATCACTTGCGTGAGATTTTTTGTCACCTTTAAAAATCATATTTTGAGGAACTTCATAGATTTCTTTCTGGGAAAGTCTGTGTCAGAGCAGGAAAGAAACTTGAAAAGAAGAAAAGAAGGCTTGATTCAGTGAACACCTTCTTCAGTTGGCCTCACCCTCCACTGTGTGAAAAGTATATCAAATATTCAGTTCACTGCACAGTGAAAAACTGCTGTACCCTGATAATGTGCGTTGCTTCGGTTTCCTAAATCCGACATGTAATGTAATCAGCATTGTTATATATTGAGGTAAAACCATAGGATTGTGTATGTTCGGGGCTGTGGGTAAACTGAAATGGACCAAAATGTTCCCCATGTCTTTACGTAAGTGTTCCACATTCTAACATTTACTGGGATGGTTAGCTTCACAGTTCAGTGAGGATGGAGGGCACTACTATGACCTCAGTTACTCATAGCCAATCAGTGTTTAACTCCGGTTAGCAGAACCGCGAGACAGAGCTCGCTGTAGATTCACCCGACAGGAGATTAATGAACTCATGAACTCTCACTCTCTCCCTCGCCAGTGTTCAGATATCGCGTTAAGGAAGCCGTGCCGTAGCGTAAATATGCGCAGCCCTTTCGTTTCCGATGTCGCTTGTATTAGTCTGTGTGAAACCGCTATACCGCGCGCGAGTGGAAGAGAATAACGATATAGTCGTAACGATGCCGTTCTCCCTCTTTTCTGGATCTGAACTCCCTCGTGTAAAAAATTAAGTGGCTACATTTGGGCAAAATAAATGTCTTCTCAACTGCACATTTCAGAAACAGCTGGGTTAAGTGTGCTAAGGGATTGTGTGTGAATCTGCCTAGCCCCCCCCGTACGGTTTTAGGTGCAATGGTTTTAAAAAAAAAAAAAAAAAAAAAAAAAAAAAGGTTTCTTTTTTGTTCACCATTCATCTGAAATGAATCAACATGGCTGTACTTGGCTCAAGGGAAGATAAAGCAACTTTAATTCAAGGCCTCTTTCCCCCCTCTGTCTTTTTTCTGTTTCCTTTCACTGATTCCAACAAATTACATTTTAGATCATCGGGATTTAAAGGGAACCTCCACTGTTACAAAAAGCAGCAACTCTAAATACAGAGCATGGGAAATTAACAAGCATTCCTCGTTTGTCTCGTGGTTAAAAATAGCTCACATTTATTAATTTATTTTACTTCTTAAAAGCTCAAGCCTAACTTCCTGTGGGTTCCCGATAAGAGTCCACAACAAACGCATTACATTCCTTAGATTAACTGATACATTCTCTAGCACTGGAAGGCAATAGTTAGATTCAGAAAGGTAGTGTCATATTTAAATTCATAATGTGTTACATTTCAATTTAATTAACTTGCAAAGTCGGGGCTTAAGTTTTTTTTTTGCATCTATGATAATAAGACGGAGAAGTAGAGCTCTACTTTTCCCCGTAGGAGTGGGTGAAGCGCTCATTAAGGTAGTCCAAGGCGTTTACCGGGGGGTATTTGTCCGACCCGTTGGTACATGTTATTAGGGCCTCATCATTCGGGTGCAGAAAGAAGGCAATGGACTGTCTTGTGCTCATATCGCCAGGAGGTGGCAGCAAAACTCTGTGGATCTGAAAAAAATAAAAATAAATAAAAGCATAGGCGCGGGTGAAGGGTGGGCAACGGCTGTCGGCCGCGCCGAGGGAGGGACTCACCGCGGAAACGAAGACGTCGGCCGTCCAGCGCTGCATCAGGTCGCCGATGTTGATGAGGACGGTGCCCGGAATGCTGGGGGCGTTGATGTAGCTTCCAGTGCGATCCAGCACCTGGCGGGGAGCACAGACACTGTGAAGCACTGACCGACCGCACCAGGCGCGCACACACGCACACACACACACACACACACACACACACACACACTCACACTCACACTCACACTCACACTCACACACACACGTGCACTCACACGCGCACACACACACACGCACTCACACGCGCACTCACACGCGCACACTCACGCGCACACACACTCACACTCACACGCACACGCACACACACTCACACTCACACTCACACACACTCACACTCACACTCACACACAACACTCACACTCACACTCACACTCACACTCACACACCTGCAGGCCCCCCCCAGGGCCCTGGAACACCATGGTGATGGTGCCGAAGTCAGAGTGTTCCCCACAGCGCACCTGCCCCTCTTTCACAGACTCCGGCTTCACTGGGGGGTAGTACAGGAGGCGCAGCGTGGTGCCATTCTGCTCACCTGAACAAAAACATACCTTTTACATTCACCTGTATCTGTGCACATATACCTGTATCTCCCCACATACACCTCTATCCACATTCACCTGTATCTCCCCATGTATACCTGTATCCACATTCACCTATATCTGTCCACATTCACCTGCATCTCCCCACATATACCTGTATCCACATTCACCTGTATCTGTCCACATATACCTCTATCCACATTCACCTGTATCTCCCCACATATACCTGTATCCACATTCACCTGCATCTCCCCACATATACCTGTATCCACATTCACCTGCATCTCCCCGCATATACCTGTATCCACATTCACCTGTATCTGTCCACATTCACCTGCATCTCCCCACATATACCTGTATCCACATTCACCTGCATCTCCCCGCATATACCTGTATCCACATTCACCTGTATCTGTCCACATATACCTCTATCCACATTCACCTGTATCTCCCCACATATACCTGTATCCACATTCACCTGTATCTGTCCACATACACCTGCATCTCTCTATAGACACCTGTATCTCCCCAAATACATCTGTATCTCCCACATACACCTGTATCTCCCCACACACACCTGTACCACCCCGCATTCACCTCTATCTCCCCACACACACCTGCATTTCCCCACATACACCTGTATCTCCACACACACACACACACACATGTATCTTTCCACATACACCTGCATCACACCTAAACTACCTCATATACCACACTGTCAGCCAGACCACTTCATGTACCGGTCAAGTGTCCTCCCTCTCTGAGTTGGCGCCCTTTCCTTAAACTTCCCTGTGTTCTGCTAGCTATCTAGGTAGCAAGTTAACTAATGCGACAGTGTCAAATCAACAGTAAAGTGGAGAAGGAGCTAGAAGTCTTCTACCTGTCCTGTTCCGAAATATCTTCACTTCAAAAGGACACTTTATTATTTTACCCTTTATACATTTAAATAAATACGTAATTTATCAGAGGTAAGGCCACTGTAACAGAGGTAAGGCCACTGTAACCAACATTACAACTGCAGGATAAGTGCATGGTGAAGTCCAATAGAGCTACACAATAAGGACTGATATATACTTTTACAACCATCAAGAGGAAATAACTATCAGTGTCTATTATATAGCTGTATTGGACTTTACCGCCATTAAAACAATCAGCATTTTTAACCTCAGTTACCCTGGAATTCTCCATAGCTTAATGAAAACTCTCCCTTTCTTTCTTTTTACCGTTAAGTAAATAAAGAAGTAACAGGGTCCACATTTCATGCAAATGTCGACATACTGTAGTAGAGCTGCCAAGGACCCCTTTCTCACAGTGCCTGGAGGGGAAGACGTGAAATAAAGGATCGCTAAGTGGGCCAGCATGGCCGTTCCAGTGCCGCCTGAGGACATGCCGACCCGCACAACACCACTCGCACAACCGCGGGGGCAGTTCATTCCACCGCTCCTGCACTGGGGCTCTTAGGGTCTGTAGCCTCATCTGGCCTGTAGAGGGTCTGCAGCCTCATCTGGCCTGTAGAGTGTCTGCAGCCTCATCTGGCCTCCAGTCAGAACCAGACATTCAAGCACATGATACACACACACAGAAGGGAACAGGGTGTCTTGTTCTCACAGGGGCCACATGGATGCATGCCAGATATCTGAAAAGCAATGGAAACCTGGGTGTTGCTCCCTGTGGAGGAGTTTCAGGTCCGAGTCCAATAATGATTCTAGGGGCCGTCTGGGTAGTGTAGAGGTAGAAGCACTCGCCTACTACCGCAGAGACCCGGGTTCAATCCCCGGCAGTGGTACTTCCAGCTTGGTCAGACATTCCTACGAACACAATTGGCAGTGTTCACGGGTGGGAAGCCAGTGAGGGTATGAGTCCTGATCGTTGCATTAGCAACTCCTACTGGTTGGTCGGGGCGCCTGTTCAGCAGGGAGGGGATCTGGGGGAGATAGGGTGAACCTCCGCATGCGTTACACTCTCCCAGTGAAACTCCTCGCTGTCAGGTGAAAAGAAGCGGCTGGCGACTCCACATGTATCGAAGGAGGCATGTGGTAGTCTACACCCTCCCCAGACTGACAGAGGATAGCGCATTGACCAGGACCGTGATACACAAGAGGAATTGGTATATTGACTAAATCGGGGAGAAAATGGGAGAAAAAAATAAAATAAAATAATAATGATTCTAAACGCTTTAACCCTTTAGACACCGTTACTATAGAGCCATTTTTGTAGTACAGTGGCTTTGGCCAGTGGGGTTACTCCCTATAGTTGGGTCTTTGAGTGGGAGTGAGCAGTGGGATTATTACCTATAGACGGGTCATTGAGTGGGAGTGGGATTATTACCTATAGATGGGTTTTTTAGTAGGAGTGGGCAGTGGGGTTATTCCCTATCAATGGGTGTCTGAGTGGGAGAGGACGATGGCTGTAGGCCAGGACAACTTGCTACAGATAGGTCTACAGTATGTGCCATGGGGGGGGGTAACTCACCCCCGACCGGATGCTACTCACCCCCAACCCAGTGCTACTCATCCCGACCCACCTGTACTCAACCAGACCTGCCCTTACTCACCGCTGACCCAGCCCTACTCACCCCCGACCCAGCCCGACTAACCCCTGTCCTGGCCCTACTCACCCCTGACCCAACCCTTCTCACCACAACCTGGCCCTACTCACCCCCAACCCAGGGTTACTACTCACCCCCGCCCCACCACTACTCACCCCCAACCCAGGGTTACTACTCAACCTGACCCGACCCTACTTATTCCCAACCCAGGATTACTACTCACCCCCGACCCACCACTACTCACCCCCAACCCAACCCTACTCACCCCCTACCATGCTGTGTTTGCCAAGAAAGACGTCTGGAGCCACACCCAGGCTGAGCTCCAACACTCGTAGCACACGTAGAGAGAGGTCTTTACAGCGCTGGAAGAAAGAGAGCAGCTTCTCCCGGAAATCTGGAACCACGTCATTTGAGGGCCACTCCTGCCACACACACACACACACACACACACACATCTTAATCATACAGGTTACCATTCACCTACTCTTCATAACACGGGACTAACAAAAACTGACACAGGTTTCATAAAAAGCAATAATCGTAAAACTAGACAATGACAATATTAACAATCAATAACAAGGATGGTAATTGTTATTATAACTATAATCATACTAGGTTGAATGACAGAAACAAAAAAAAAACAAGAAATGTGTAATGGAGATGAAATCTGTAGTTTTCTACAGTTATTATTAGTATAACAGTTCGGGGAACTGGGCTCCTGACATGAAGGTTGCAGACATTGCCCTCGTGCCCATTCAGGAAAGTTCTTAAGCTGAATTGCTTCAGTAAACATCCAGCTGCGTAAATGGACACATGAATCATGCCAAACTTGGGTGGGTAAGTCGCTCTGGATAAGAGCTTCCGTGAAATGCCCGTAATTTTAATGTAGTTAGATTCAGGGGTTGTTACCACACTGGGATTTAAGGACGTGATGTTGAAAGCCTCTTTCAGGTCGGAAGAGCGCTGGGGATTTAACCTGCGAGATCATGAGTGAAAGGGACAACGAGAACAGCTTTAAGACATATTATAGGCTATTATTATATAATCATGGTGTATAATAGTATTTTTATATTGAAATGCGCGACCCGACGCGACTAAAACGATCTGCTGAGAAGCACGTGCTCTCTCCGTTACGAAGAGAGGGCCTGACAGATACCTTTCGCTTCCGGCGCATACCCAGCCGTGGTTGACTTCGGAGTAGTTTCCCCTGCGGAAAGGCATCTTCGCTTCGTCAGGCAGCAGGAAAAAAGTCTCCGAAATGTTCATAATGGCATCAACCTCAAAGAAAAATGAAAGAATAAACAACAACAACAATAATAATAATAATAATAATAATATTTCTTAATTTTACTCATCAACGTGTTTAATCTTAAATGTGTGCAGCTAATAATAATAATAATAATAATAATAATAATAATAATAATAATAATAATAATAATAATAATAAACGAAATATTTATGGGAATGGCAGGTAGGACGTGCCATCCCGCAAAGGTATTTATTGGGATGACAGGTAGGCCATCCCGCCAAGTTACGGCCTATGCAGCAGCACAGAGTTTGGCACTTTTCAGGGTTTCAAACAGAAAAAATCAATGACCACTGACTCTCAGCCTTTAGAAAAATTAACTTCTGTACCTTCTGACCTGATTTAAACAGACAGAATACACAAGCAACAAAGCCCCAAATTTAGGAGATTTTGCGCTTTTATTTATTTATTTTTTAATTTTTTCACGAACCATAGTCTATTATATGGACGGTCTGTGCAGTTGCGCGACAATTTCCTTGACAATAAATTCTTAGAAAAAGGTGACGCCAATCCGAGATATTTCGATGTTTTCGAGTAAAGGGCAGAATGGAAACCTAACTTCCGAACTTAGAAACTAAATGTTGTGGAAAGTCGCCAAAAATGTAGCGCTTGATAAATGCAACACGGCCAAATACCTCAATGTACAATGCGACTAACCTACTTCAGGTCTGTACATTTGTAATTGTTTGCAGTCCTCTACTACTACCTCCTAAAAGAACGGATCAACATAACCTCTGCGGGAAATATTTCAAATCAGACATCGTTAAAAAAAAATGCATTTCTCCTTGAAGCGTTATTGTGATCTCGCAGTGTATTCTACCGGGAATTGGATGCTAGGTGACCAAAAAACATGATGTCCCTTTGGACAAAAATGGAACAGCTGTTAGTTATGTCGACTCTGACTTGCCATAACCAATGCCGTGCTTTTAAATTTTTTTTTTTTTTTTGCAGTTATAGGTTTACAGAATGCCATCTAGAAAACGAGGGCTTCAGATTCGGAGATGAGGGACACTAGATGGTGTTGAAAACCATCTATGTGTGTCGTTTTGGGGAAACCTTAGGAATTTTAAATAGTGTTTAATATTTCTTAATTTTACTCATCAACGTGTTTAATCTTAAATGTGTGCAGCTAATTTGCTTGCTGTGTTGACACCCTCATCCTCTGGATCCTCCAAGCGGTTAAATGGAAGGTAAACAGCCACCTGCTCCCAGGTATTTATCAGCACACACCAGACAGGTCTGTAAAGTGGACTATTTGCTTTGTAAAAAACTTACTCGAGAGTTGAGAAACAAATGAAAGTAGCTTTCCTTCATCAATTTGAGCGATAAAATGCACTTCATTGTAAGTTATGAAGTTGCTTGTGCGTGCCTGATCACGCGGTTTTTTTTTCCATGAATAATTTCATCATTTGAGGATTTGGCTGGCCTTATGTTACTACTGGAAATGTGTTTCCTTGATTAACATTAGTATGTGCAGAAAAAAACCAGTGTAGCCTAGTGAATGCAACTTAAGCGGCTACTAACTGCCAAGTCTGAAGTACAATTTAATACTGCTAAACTATATATTATCTGCGTTAATTAGTACATACATACACATAGGCTACACGCGCACGTAAATTAGCCTTGTCACAAGTCATTTACCTCTTGTTGAGAAATGCCGTTATTTTTCAGGTACACAAATCCAACTTCAGTAAAAGCCGTTTTCAGCTCCTTGGCCAAGACATCCAATTTTTCATCTGCTACATCGTCCACTCCAAGCCTGTATACGTCGAAGTCAACTACGGGTATATTCATTGCGACAAAGATATTTTAATATAAATTGAAACTGAAAATAAAAAGTGGTCCAGTCTATTCTCACAAATACGAAAGCTACCAATTAATAGTCTGTGAATGCACAGAAATAGCCAGACACCACTTATACTCCGTGGATTATTTACAGAAAAATCAACTTCTACTCTGACTTTCTTCCCGAGTGTGCTCGGCTGAGCGCCTTTCGCTGCCTATAAAAACGCATCTAGGTGCACTCACTGACTCAGAACTAATCGCGTCACACATAAAACGCACGGACTAGATCAACTAAACCAACTTCCGGATTTTTTCAGTGTTTCAAAAGTAACGTAACATTACTAGCCGCGACCCAGTTTGGTACGGTCCGCTAGATTTGTGATGATATGCAGTTTGACTTGATGTCCTAGAAAGAATAAGGACTTTCTGTTGCGTTCTCGTGAACTCCACGAAAAAAAGGGGACTTTCGGGACATTTGGCAGCACGCGCTGCGACTCGCATTGTGCAGCCATTCTGCGTTAAAGATGAGAGTCAAACAAACCCAACCAAACTGAACATATGTATCACTAGATATTACTCTAGTGTTTAAATAAGAGAGCCGAATAAACTCTGCGCGGCAAGCACTCGGCTTTAGAGAAGGAGCAGCTTTTGTGGGGTTGGTAATCTACCAGTACTGCATGCGTCTAAAGACGTCTAGACGCCAGGCAAAGCTACTGTAAATGTCATCGGTCAAACCGCAAACATCGCTTTCGGAACGCTGGTAAATACGATTATACACACGCAAAACCTTCACCAGGAGTTTTTTCTTTAAAAAAATCATAATTTATTAATTCTGCCTGTAAGTCACTTTACAAAGAATTACCAACAAGAGGGATGTGAAATATATTCAGGAAAGAACTAATAAAACTCAATAGGTTAAATCCAGCCAATGCATTGTTTGCCCAAATCATATGATACAAGCAAATCGATCGTCGACCCTCCTCGATTCACCTTGACATGATCATACTTGATTACACCTGCATGTTTTCATGTGACTGTGTGCCTGGCTTTTATTTGCCAAATTTTCCGAATTTGCCAAATTTCCCCTTTTTGTCCTTCCCCTGTTTCTTCGCCTTCTTGTTCTGCCACTGCTCCATTTTGGTTCCGTCGAGCTTCCTCTTCTTGTCACTGTGGATAACAGGGCAGGGGTTAGAAAATGGCCGGTCAGAGTGGACACTGCTCAAACCCCATCTCTCGTTACAAATCACACAACTGAGTTTCCCCCCTTTTACATCTCAATCCAAGCATGTAGTATGGCAGCGCAGTATAATATAATGGGTAATCTAACAACCTAAATGGTCGCAGGTTCGATTCCTGGTTAGGACACTGAGCAAGGTACTTAAACCTGCATTGCTTCAGTATATATCCAGCTGTATAAATGGACGCAATGTAAATGCTATGTAAAAAGATGTTTAAGTCACTCTGGATAAGAGCGACTGCTAAATGCCTGTAACAGACGTGCCAACCTTGGGAAAATATTTTGAGTACCACAATAGTCAGTGTAACGCTTAGTTCACATGCTTTCGCACCACTTCGCTTTGCACGCACACACAAGCCTTTCTTCATAACTCTAGTTTTGACTGTTGAAGTGATCAGGCAAAATTGTATAATTTGACCTGATTCTGAAATATCACTTGCACTGCACTGGGCTATATTATGATACGCTTGCAAGTCAAACGTTCCAGTACGCCTGCTTAAAACAATTTTTTCATGATTAATATTTCATTATATGATGTGTGTGCTTATACAAACTGATAACCATCAGTTAAGTGAATTGCATTCAATTATTTAATAAAAATGGAAATAATTTATTTTGTATATTGTAACATGTTTTCATTTTCAAGTATTTACAGAAACTTGTTGTAATGTAAAAAAAACAAAAAAAAAAAAAAAAAACTTATGTTGCGATGTAAAACACTGTCAATTATGAATAAAACCAAGTTTCTGTTCATGATTTCCATTTTTATTTAATAATCAAATAATTGAATCAGCTTATATAATAAAATTATCTAGGAATGTAGGCCTTTGTAATTAGAGGTTCAGCTAAATTATTACCTGAAGCTCCTTGGTGGCTAATGTCAAAATCATAATTGCACAATGTGCAAAACGGACGTTTTGAGGGGCGGAGGCACACCCATTGCTCCTGATATTTTGCGAGGAACTTCTGGGGGGCATTGACTCGCTTCTTTTTAGTAGGTCTGCTGCTGCTCTCTCTCTCTCCTTGTTAGTATCCTCGTCATCTGACGTCATGATTATTTTCTAATTGCAAGGCTGGTCGGGTGACTGGCTGCAATAATGGCAATAGGCCAAACTACGTTAGCAGTCTATAGTCAAACACCTTTGCAATGGTCACTTTGCTCCAACAGAGCGTGCGCGATTCAAAGTTTGAACAGGGAGCCTCCGTAGCGTTTGAGTTACTGCAGCTAAATTACTCCATCAGTTATTCGCACGTCTCCTAACGAGGCTAAATCGTATGCGAGCTACTACTACGGCTAACTATATACACAAATTTCTCTCATTAGGATATACCCCTTGAAATGCACCATCTCGTAAAGTTACCGAATATGTTTTAACGTTTTATATGTTAACATTACGGTCACATTTTTGTGCTTGATTATTGCTCCCCACTTCCCATTTTACCTCAGTAATGCAGCGTTACGCCTCGGTGGATAATAAAGTACCGCTGCGTATCAGTGGATGTTGAGTGGGTCGGGGAGGGGTTACAGAACCACAAGCACAAGGTCGTAGCATCTGGTTCAATCCGAGGGATGTAGTTTAAATACCGAATAAATGTACGGTATTTTTTTGTATTAATGATTGTTTTCCGTAATTAAATTACAATAATATATATTTTTTGCGTAGTTTCAGCTGGCATTTCGTATCTGCGTATTTTGACCAAGAATTGCGTGGTTGGTACACAAAATGCGTGCAGGTTGGCAGGTCTGCTGTAATATAATGTAGTACAAGAGCCCACGATGTTCCTAAAGATGACTCTTGTTAGGAATATTCGGTTGATCTAATCTGCTTCAGTATGCCTGGGTGTTGACTTGAATGCACGCACACACGCGCACGCGCACATGCACACTCACACACACATGCATGCACGCACGCACGCGCACACAGGTGACAATGACCACTTGGTTAGTGTAATCAGCATCAGTGCACATGAATGCTGATTTGGGATACACGTGTCAGAGATGTGAAAGCACACAGGGGGGAGCACTGAGAGTCCATTAAAAGGGAGCAGATGTGCATACGGAGCTACATGACCATTAGGTTAGCTGCCTCCTTACTGGTACATTTTGTTCTGGGAAAGGGGTATCGAGCTGGTGCTTGAGCAACACAGTATTGCTGTAACTGATCTACCTTGGTTTTCATCAGCATGTTTCATGCTGCAATTAAGTCCACACTCGCTTTGTTAATAAATTGCTATTGTTCTAGACTTTGGAACAAAAAGTTCTTATTTTACAAAGGAAATTCCATACGCTCTTTCTTAAAGAACACGGGCCTAATTTCAACATAGGGTGAGACAAATTCTTTAGAAAAAATTCTTTAGAATTTGGCATTCAGTCTGTCAGAGAATCGGATTAGTCTCAGCCACACCCACTGGTGGAGAGAACACGCGCACCTGGTTCATGTTAAGCGATCAGCCCAGGTGCTCAAAGGGTGTGTTCCACGGCACAATGTGGGGGCTGAGACCGGGAGCACAGCAGACACAGAAAAAGAGCGCTACTGAAGAGCTGGCCAGCTAAGAGCAGTGAGCTCAAGACTTCTATGACAGGAAGCCTTGCTTTAGTTCCATTTGCACAGATGGCTTGCTGAAGGTCAACTTGCCTCTTTATGCTGACGATGGCGGTTTGGCCAGCCTTCTTCAGCACCTGATCCCACTCCTCATCATCGCCCCGGATCATGTACCTGCACATGGGAGAGCAGCATCACTCTCCAGAGCTCCGTCACAAACAGGCTCATAATCGGTCAGGTCACAAAAAGGCTCACAATCGGTGATGTCACAAACAAGCTAGGAATCTGTGATGTCACAAACAGGCTCACAATCTGTGATGTCACAAACAAGCTAGGAATCTGCTATGTCACAAACAGGCTGACAATCTGCGTTGTCACAAACAAGCTCACAATCTGTGATGTCACAAACAAGCTAGGAATATGCAATGTCAAACAGACTCAGAATCAGTGATGTTACAAACAGGCTCAGAATCTGTGACATCACAAACAGGCTCGGAATGGGTCCCTGGAACAGACATACACAGTTGACAAAAATGAGACAACTTTAAATGCTCCGCCCTTGCTGTGTGACTCCGCCCACTGCGCACTTACTGCGACACTCCGCCCACAGTGCACTTACTGTGTCAGGTCCATCTCCTTGATCTGCTCCATGTCTTTCTTGTGCTTCTCCTGGAACTCCTTGGCAGCCTCATCCTGTGAAAAATCCAAAGGGAGTTAGGGTTCGGTCGGGGGGGGGATGCTCACATGCATATTTCTGTCCTCCCATCAGCCCATTCTCAGAACGTACCAGGTCCTCGCTGAGCGTCCGGGCAGTCGGCTCCATGGCATTTCCTTGGACACCGCCATCTCTGCTTCTACGGCGCTCTCCTGTATGCTGTTGAAGTACTGTGGAGGCACGAGCACTTCTGTTCATCAACAATTCACTTCTGTACATTTTTAGCTCATCTGGGTGCACTGAAATAAATCCAAAGCTACCCAAGTTCATTTACACACATATGATAGTGCCACAAAATGCAGACTAATTATAAAAGACACTTCTAAGTGTGTGCGACATGTTATGAAAGTGCATGCACTTCATATGTGTGAGAGTTAGGATCTGTGTGTGCGTGTGTGTGTGCGCGCATGTGAGTGAGTGTGCGTGCATGCATGTGCGTATGTGTGTGAGAGAGTCAGGATCTGTGTGTGCGCGCGCATGTGTGTGAGTGTGTGAGTGTGTGTGAGTGTGTGTGCACGCATGTGCGTGCGTGCGTGCGTGCGTGTGTGTGTGTGTGTGTGTGTGCGTGCGTGTGTGTGTGTGTGTGTGCGCGCGCATGTGTGTGAGTGTGTGAGTGTGTGTGCGTGCGTGTCTGTGCTCTCTCACCTGCACCACCTTGCATATGAGTCGGTTGAAGAGGCCCATAATCTGGCTGCTGGGGAGCTGTATCTCTTTCTCCAGCTCATCCACAGTCTTATGCTGCAACCCTATTCCCAACAGGAGCGCCTGGAGCAAGCGGATACTGTGTTATACACAAACACGCACACACACAAATCCTCACTCTCTCCCTCACACACACACACAGATCCCCACTCTCTCTCTCTTACACACGCACGCACACACACACACACACACAAACACACACACACACAGATCCTCACCTCTCCCTCACACACACACACACACACACACACACACGGTGCTGACAGACTTACACACTGAGCAGTGGACAGGGAGATGTCCCCCAGCTGTTTGAGGAAGAACATTCTGGCGACGGCAGGGATCATGTCCATGACGAGGTGGTAATCCACCATGTTCCTGGAGTACATCTCCAGCCTCTTCAGATCGTAGGGGCTGAACTGAGCGGCTAGCTCAGGGTTCGAGAGCGCTGGGGGGGGGGGGGGGGGGGGGGGGGGCAGAGAGAGGGGGGGGGGGGGGAGGGGGAGGGGGAGGGGCTAATCAACACCTTCCTTCCACTTTCAGATAACACTAAGAATAAATGCTTTGAGTTTCAAGGACGTAATTCCGGTGGATTGGTTTCCTGGGTGGGCTGTGGGTCCGGCAGAGGGGCAGCGGTGCGGTTAAGGGGGACCCACCTGATGGGACGTCCTGCTTGGCGTTCCTGTTCTGCAGGATGTTGAGCGCCAGGCTCGGGGGGAAACTGCGGAACTGGTAGGACAGCAGAGACAGGAAGCGCCGGCGGAAGTCTGCGGGACACAGGATGAGGGGGTGCTGTCAGCGTTTCGGGGGGTGCAGCGTTTGGGTGGGTGCAGAAGATTAAGGTGGGAGCAGCTGGGGGGATTGGCGGGGGGGGGGGGGGGGGGGGGGTAGTAGGATGGTTGTGCGGACTCCCAGGCAGGGACCCACCAGACCCTGAGCTCAGTATTTTTATGTCCCGCCCCCTGCCCAGTACAGTAATACAGCACCAGAACCTCCCATTACCAAGCAGAACTGTCCGTCATTAAGAAGCAGAGGGATGGAAGTTTACGAAAGCTGTGGCACTCCTCACCCTTCCAGAAAGCGGAGAGCCACTGGCCCTGTTCCTCCTCAGAGTTCAGCTCCTTCAGCATCACGCACGAGTGCTCCCCCGTCAGGTCATTCTGAGGAATTACACCCATTTACATTCATTCATTCATTCGGAAAAGCCTCTTACAGAAAAGCTCACATGACAAGGCCCCGAGAGAAAAGCACAGGCAACAGAGTGACACTGTTTCACATTTAATATCAACAAAAAGGGTTACATTCAGGCACCAAACTAGAACAAGTCGATCCCTGTCTGAGAACATGAACAAAGCAGAACAAAAAAAAACGTGCACAACTGCCCCATCCTGCAGGTCATTCTGAGAAGCACACAAACACAGTGAAAGCAGGTGTGTCCACAGAACCTTCCGCAATACACGTTCACCCCTCCCACACACAAACACAGGCGTGCACCCCCCCCCCCCCCCCCCCAACAGCAGTGAAGCGGGTGCCTTAAGATATCACAAAGACCCGCGCTCGCTTTTTGGCAGAGCAGCTGGGCCAATCAGAGTTGGGGAAACCGGCGGGACTTACAGGGGTTTGGCGCAAATACACGGGAACAAATCCGGCCCGCTTCCAGAACCTGGGAAAAGGACAGGACAGGAGGGCTGAGAAAGTTCCTGACGAAATACCGGGCTCCAAAGTTTTTATTCTTATCATTTAAATCTATCGTTCAGTCAAGCAGGAAATCTAATCTCCCTAAGGTAAAATGTCTTTTTCATGATGGCAGAACATGAAAACAGGGTTTTTCCACAGGGTTTTTAGAAACACTCGACGGCAGAACTCCGCAGAGACCCGTGGGAGGAGCCCGGATGCGTGACTCACTTGAGCAGCTGTGATGTCAGACCGTAGGACACGCCCAGGTAGTCCAGCTTCTCGGCCGGACGCTCGTTCAGCTTCAGCAGCAGCGGGGGGAGGTGCTTCCTGGGAGAGACCACCTCCTCCAGCAGACTCACCGCCTGAGTGTACATACACACACACGCACATATAACACCCACACACACACACACACACACACACACACACACACACGCATGTAACACACACACGCAACGTGCACACATGCGCACACACACACGCCATGCACACACACACGCACATAACACCCACACACACACAACACGCACATACACACGCAACGCGCACGCATACACACACACGTACAGACACACACACACACACACACACAGAGACACACACACAGAGACACATACACACGTATGAGCACAGGACAGCCCTCCTACATACCTCTCAGGGCTTCTCATCTGATTCCAGATTAATATGTAAGTGTGGGGCAGGGTACCCCACAAACACTGCGCATAATTAATGTGTGAATGCAGGACAGGGTAACTAGCGCCTCAGAGCTCACCTCGCTGCACACGGGGGTGATCTGGCTGGCAGCCGTCTGCGCAGACTCCTCCAGGCAGGGGAACTGGCCCTCGTAGTACAGCTGCAGCTGCTGCAGCGCGCGGGAGCCGTAGCCCATCTGCAACGCAGACGCAGACGCAGGCGTGCCGTCAAACACACGGGCCCGTCCCCTCCCGCCCTGACCAAACAAATGCCCGAACGGAAACGCCCGAGGTGCGGCAGGCTCTGTGCGCGGGTGTGCAGAGGTATGGGGGTGTGGGTGTGTGGGGGTGAGGAGGGTAAGGGTGAGTGGGGGAGCAGGAGTGTGCGGGGGGGGGACTTACCCCCTGATAATCGGGGTTCACGGCGATGCGGACCACCCTCCCTCCAGAGAGGCTGCCGAAATCGGGGTCCTGGAACTGTGGGGAGAGCACAAGCTGACTGACTGACACAGCGAGCAGCATGTCACACTGGACAGGGGACAGGGAGCCCCAAAAACGAGACGCTGGACAGGGAGCCCCAAAAACGAGACACTGGACAGGGAGCCCCAAAAACGTGACACTGGACAGGCAGCCCCAAAAACGTGACACTGGACAGGGAGCCCCAGAAACGCCAAGGGCCACACAGGTGATAAAGTAATGGGACTGCGCCGTACCTCTTCTGTAATGGGACATGCTGTAACTGTTCCGAAATGGGACTGCGCCTTACCTGTTCCGAAACGGTCCAGGGGATGAGGTCCCCAGAGGCCTTCTTCCCCCGGGACAGGCTGTTCATGATGGACTGGCGAGAAATCTCCCCCTCCAGGCACACCTGGGGTGGGCGGGAGGGACGGAGGGAGACAGGTGAGATCCAACCCCCGGTCCACTAACGCCCCCCCCCCAAAATACACACCCCCTCATTACAGCAGTCAGCGGCAGCTGGCACTGTCACAGGACAGATGCTGAACCATGGGACCCATCCACACACTGGACCAGTGTGTTTAGAGCCCCCCACACAAACTCAGCTCCTATGCATGTTCAGGCCCAACATGTCTGTCAGTGTTGAGGGAAGAGGCCTCACCTGTACAACCGCCAGGACCTCAGGCAGTGAATTCTGGGTGGGCGGGACAGGGGGCAGCAAGCAGAAGAGGTGATGGGCGGGGGCGTCGGAGAGCATCTGGAGATCGTTGGGGGAGTTCTAAAACCCGGAGAGAGAAAATTCAGCGAAAACATCCACATCCATCCTCACTTACTCCGTATTTAGATCCCAGTGTTTGTTCTATTTTAATGCTCGTTTAGAAGCGTAACACTAAAAACCTGAGTGGTGTAAATGCTGTCTTTGAGCTTCAGGTGTACGGCAGTATACAGGTGCCATTTGTGCTTATCGTTCACCCATTTACCCTGGCCTAACAAAATTCCGGTTAAAACTTGGTGGAACCAATCAGATTGCAGGAAACGGAAAGCCACGCCCCTCCGCGGGAGCACTCACCTTGTAGTGCGAGGCCACGTACAGGGCCATGAGCCGCTGCAGGAAGGTCTCGGAGGCCTTGTGGTAGCAGAACAGCGTGTCCCTGTTCACATAGTATCTACACCAGGGGGCGCTAAGGAACACAACGGGCAGCTCGGATGGAACACGTCAGTCACAGGATGACTACTATACACTTTAGAGACACAGAGCACAAACTTAGAGACAGTCTACAACAACGAGGAGGAGGATATAGGAGACACAGAGAGACACTTTAGAGACAAGAGAACTAAGACTTTAGAGACACAGAGACTACTGTAGGAGGAAGAGGACTACTGTAGGAAGAGGACAGATGAGGAGGAGGACACTTTAGAGAAGAGAGACAGAGACACAGAGGACTGAGGAGGACAGAGGAGGACTGAACAGAGCACAGACGTGTAGGAGAGGAGGAGGAGGAAGAAGAGGAGGAGGAGGAGGAAGAGGAGGAGGAGGAAGAGGAGGAGGAAGAGGCAGATGAGGAGGAGGAGGAGGAGGAAGAAGAGGATGAGGAGGAAGAGGAGGTGGGATATAGCGCCCCGCGCAGCAGGAGGATACAGGTCGCAGGTCTGGGGGAGGGGGCAGCCGGAGATGATTCGGGGGACGCTGAGGCAGTCCAGGCAGAGCAGGTCGTTCAGCCACTTCTCCACGGCGTCGCCGGGGGCGTATCGGATCGACTCGTGGAGGGAGACCTCGTGGAGCGTGCGGGCTGTGGAGCAAAGGAGCAGCAGAGCGCCACACAGCTACTGCGGCCGCTAGCTATCACCACAAATACAGCTTTAGCTAATACACAGATACTGTGGTTGCTAGATAACATAACACACACACTCACACACACACACACACACACACACACACACACCAAATACAGCTCAAACACACAGCTACTGCAGCTGCTAGATAACATAATACACACACACTCAACACAGCTCTAACACACAGCCACTGCTGGATAACATAGCACACAATGTTGGGGCGGTGGGTGACTCGGGGGCGGTGCTGGGTACCTGCTGCCAGCCGAGCGGAGGTGGAGGTCTTGTTTTCGGCAGAGAGGCTCTGTTGGCTGTCTGTGCTCTGCTGCCGGAGCTGCTGGATCAGTTTGAGGGAGAGAGAGCGACCCGTCCCCTCATACCTGCGGGGGTACAGGAGCACCCGTCAGCCAGGCTGTCAATCACAGCGAGGGGCCTGTCAACCACACTGAAGGGCCTGACAATCACACCAACGGACCTGTCAGTCACACTGTCAGCCTGTCAGTCACAGCGAGGGACCTGTCAGTCACACTGTCAGCCTGTCAGTCACAGCGAGGGGCCTGTCAATCACACTGTCGGCCTGACAATCACACCAAGGGAACTGTCAGTCACACTGTCAGCCTGTCAGTCACAGCGAGGGGCCTGTCAATCACACTGTCGGCCTGTCAGTCACAGCGAGGGGCTGTCAGTCACACTGTCGCCCTGTCAATCACACTGAGGGGCCTGTCAATCACACTGTCGGCCTGACAATCACACCAAGGGACCTGTCAGTCACACTGTCAGCCTGTCAGTCACAGCGAGGGGCCTGTCAGTCACACTGTCGGCCTGTCAGTCACAGCAAGGGGCCTGTGAGGGACCCATCAGTCACACCGAGGTCCCTGGCAGTCAGGAGGCCCCATCGCCCACGCTGGGCGGGGCAGGGCGCGGCTCACTGACCCGTTGATGGTGGAGGACATGAACACCAGGTACGGTCCCAGCAGCCTCTTCACCAGCGGCAGGGGGAATGGCCGCCGCCTCGTCGATGGCCAGCAGCTCCGCCTGCCCCAGCTTCACCGCGTCCGCCGGGTGGATGTACTGGGGGGTCAAAGGTCACAGTTAGGCCACAGGCCCCCTGCTGGAGTCCACACTGGCATTCTAACCCTCCACTGTCATGTACACATGAACAATCATAAAGAAAATTCCAATAACAACAACATCATAAGTACTAAAGTTATTACCATACCATCATAACATAACACACCAATAATGATTCTCCTAGTGCCCAATGTGCTAATAATAATGATAATTTGTCAGTGTAGCGCATTCTATGCAAAGCCTTGTAGCCAAAGAGCTTTAGAGGTGAACCTGAGACTGAGGAAACAGAAGCCCACACTGGAGCACGGGGCTGACATACAAAGACCATGGAAACAGCATCTGTCGCCATGGAAACAGCAGAGGGCGGAGCCTGCGCGTTACCTGGATGGTCTGCCGATGCTCTTTGAAGATGTTCACTCTCACCACGGCCTTGTTAAACTCGGGGTTCAGTGACTGGATGATCTCATAGTCCAGATGCTCCTGTGTACAGAACACCACACATCCAGCTTGTCCACAGCTTGTTTCTCTTCTCTTGAAGAGAAACTTATGAGTACTATTTAACAACGATGTGTGTGTCTATACGTGAATAGAAACCCCAAACCCATTTTTTCCCCCCAATGGAAAACTGTACAGAGAATTTCTACGGACATAAAAATACATTAATGTGATGAGTGATTACATACACACATGCACACACACAGGCACACGCACATGAGCATGCACAGACAGGCACATTACCTGGTACTGAAGGGCATCGAAACCCTTGAAAATGAACTCAAACAGGGTGTGCAGATTGTCGGGACTTGGTGACGTCACAAAGATATTAGAGTATCTGAGGAAGTGAGGAGAAATGTGTTACAGCACTCACACTTCAAATCATTTGACCCTTTTCATTAACACAAACTGTATCTATGAATGTATGATATCCAAAAGTTTCTTCATGCATAATAGCCAGGGACTATGTTTACATGATAAAGTCGGTTTTCCCAACTAGTGTTGATTACAACATTTTCTAGGATTTTCAAAATACATCTTCATGACACACAGGAAGGGAGAAGGGGAGGAGCTTACCCGAACGCCACGGCCCCAGCGATAGCCAATCCCAGGGCAGCGGACTTGCCCCGCCCACGGGCGGCAGTGAGAGCCACGGTACTCCGCAGGGTCTTCTCCGAAATGGCCTCGATGAACTTGAGCACCGCCTTGGCCTGGGCACGGACGGGGGGGGGGGGCAAAGGGCAAAGCAGTCAGCTCAGCCGGGAGACCGAGCGGCCGTAACACGTGTGTAATGGGCGTGTGTAACGGGTGTGTAACGGGTGTGTAACGGGCGTGTAACGGGCGTGTAACGGGCGTGTAACGAGTGTGTAACAGGGTGCTGCCGCTGTAACCAGTGTGTAAAGGAAGCGTAACGGGCATGTAAAATGCTGCTGCTGTAACAGATATAAGGAACAGTGGACATGGTGTAGCTGTAACAGGTAGAGGAACAGCGGACATGGTGTAGCTGTAACACGTAGAGGAACAGTGGACGTGTTGTAGATGTAACAGGTAGAGGAACAGTGGACGTGTTGTAGTTGGAGCAGGTACAGGAACTGTGGACATTCTATAGCTGTAACAAGTAGAGGAACAGCAGACGTGGTGTAGCTGTAGCAGGTATAGGAACAGTGGGTGTGCTGTAGGTGTAACAGGTGTAGAAACGTGTGCTGTAGATTTAGCAGGTACAGGAGGGTTGCTGACCTGGTCCAGAGTCTTGCAGCTGTCCACCAGGACCCCGACCGGCTGCGTGTCCTGCAAAGACTCCTTCAGTCTTTCAGCTCCAGTTCCCGTGGAGACAGCCCGTCCTCCTGTTACCACAGAGCAAGACAAACCTGCACTGAGGACGCTTCACACAGGAAACCAGCTCGCCGCGTGCTCCTAACACGGGTAGGTCTGCCACACACTCTATTCCCCCCGCACACAGCTGTACGTTTTGGTCACTACCGCATTCAATGAGGATTCTCAGGGATACGCAGGAGCATTTCCACATATTCCTGGAGTATAAAGAGGCACACTTTTGGGAGTATGAATATGACCCAGGCCTGGCATTACCATACCGTTTCACTCATCTTGCTCTTTTAACCCAGGAGCAGTTATACAGAGAATCACAGCACAACCATTCCACAGCTCCTCGTGGGACAGAGGGCCTATCTTTGTATTGGGCAGTGCCCACCTCTGATTTGGACGGGGCCTCCCTGTGTATTTGGCAAGGCCTAACTGGGATTTGGACAAGGCTTACCTGGGTATTTGGCAAGGCCTAACTGGGATTTGGACAAGGCTTACCTGGGTCTTGGGCGGGACTGGTTTGATGTTGGCAATGTGGCTGGAGACGGGCAGGACGTTGAGCTGGTCGTCAATGACAACGCAGGTTTTGCAGGAGGAGAGAGATAGAATGAACCTGGAGAGCACACACAGAATGTTGTCAAGGAAACAACCAAAATCCTCTCAGATCTAAACATCTCCCAGATCAACCCATTCTCTAACTAACGGGGACCTTTATAACATTTCCTACAAAGCACCACAGATTGTCACTCTCACTCTGCAACCCCCAGCTGAGCTGCACAGTCGCACTTCATGAGCTCCTGGGTGTGCCAGACCAGAGAAGGCTGAACAAGTCACATTAAGCCCCTCCTCCACTGATTATCCGACAGCCAATAACGCGCTGACCTGCAGGGCTGCCAACAGCTGTGGCCGCCCGCACCATGAGGACTCGATACCGGACCTGGGGGGGTGCGTCACACGCAAAACCCAACACTGCAGCTGGGCAAGCCACCTTCAGGCAGCCTTCAGAAACAAGGCGCTTAACACCATCCGCAGCTTCTCCGTTCATAGCAATCTGGGGGAAAAAAACCCACCTCTCATTGAATCTCCCGACAACATCCTGGTGCGCTTCTGTCCGATAGCGAGAGTGGACATCCTGAGAAAGCACAGGTGAGATTCAGACAGGGAAAAACAATCATCCTAAAACTCTCAAATATGCCAAATGCACCACTGTGCTGCTGATGCCAGTCAACGGACCATACCATTGTCATTGTGTACAGCTGCTTCAGTGAGTTCATGGTCCTCAGCAAAATGACCACAATTCCCCCTCCTTCTACAGTCTCAATGGTACGTGCCAGTAGATTGGGAGTCAGGGCTTCAAAGTCCTTTAGGAAGATTGAAGACAGGAAAACAATCGTAGCTTTAACCCCCAGAAAAGCACACCTTCAAAAGCTCAGTTGTGTAGCGCACGAGTAAGTGAATCACCTGCAGGATGCACATGCCGTAGGTGTTTCCCAGGATTTTGTGAGTCTCGTTGTAGTAGCAGTAGCGGATGTTGGTCGCGGCGATGAACAGCTCAAATGGGTCATCCTGCTTCAGGTTGAGGGTACCCGTTTTAATCTTTTTCTGGAGCTGTCGCATCCGCTTCTTGCGGTGACTTTTAACCATTTTTTTGGGGGGGAAGAGAAGAAAATACCGAACGTTAGTGACGCTCACCCCTGCCTATGGCAAGGCCTATCCAAAAACGCAAGATAACGCACGTGCATACGGTGACCATACACCTAATGCACTCCGCACGAGCGACAACACAACTGAAGTTCACCTGCTAAAGCCCAGCTCCTTCTTGTAGCACCACAAGACCGATGGTCGTGCTCTGACGGTTGCCTTGGAGAGCATGTGATGGAGAATGACGACCTGAAGCGCAGAAGAGTGGTGAGACGGTTAGGAATGTACGCGAGCACTGCGCAACAAGACCTTAAAAAATTTCTACGATTTCACCAAGCGAAGAATACGCCATGGCTTCACCTGATCTCTGCCATGATCGCCGACTACAACGAATAAGGTCCGGTGGTGTTCCGCCACACCATTCTCGATCTGGACGCGGATCCGATTGTCCACCTTCTTCCGAAATGCTGACATTGTCGTGACTGGAGAGCTGCCGGCAATGGAGACACGACACAAGCATTAACGGAGGGCGGTTAGACCTGTAACAAACCCAACAAACAAGCCAGCTCCCCACCTTGTGTACTAAAATAAAACGCTGTGCACGAAACGGCACGAATGCGTGGGTGATAAGACAGGAGAAAAGCTGTCTTGTCTAAACTACAGGCTAAAACACAAGCTGGCAAGTAATATGCATCATTTAGACATCAAGTCAACTGCGTCATATCAGCTCGCTACAAACGCCAATTTCTGCATGCAGCATTAACCAACACGCACTATCGTGTACTTCATCAGACGTACCTCACTTTGCCATCCACTAAATACGATGACGTTAAAGAAAATCGTTAAATGAAGTAGATTTAAGACCCAGTTCAAAAATTACAACATAATCCTCCAGCTCTTTACCAGACTCACGTGGAGCAACATCACTTTTAGGACCCAACACGATAAAGGACCCGTAAGGTCCTACGCAGCTGTCCGTAGCGATTGCCTGACAGAAAACAAGATGAAGCTGGTCACCGCGAGGTACTCTCTACGCTGAGATGCTAACTGAAACGGAAACAGCCCTAGCGAAGGGTATTCTATAGCACTGTAAATAATTATAGCAAATTCTCTTGTCGTCGATATACGCCGTAGACATTCTACTACACACAGGCCTACATTCAAAATATCTAGGGTAGCTGTTAATGGGGCGATTTTGAATTTGCATTTACGTAATTTTTCTTTCTGAACATAATTCCAAATTTGCATGACAAATACAAATTAAACGAAGATAAAAGGTCGACCAAAATAATAAATACATAATGAAGTTATTATGAGTCTGGGTCGTGAAATGTGAACACGCGTCTGCCACAGAATGTGTTTTTAAAGGCAGCACTCGTTTTTGTTTTCTGGTTTCACAGCTGTGTCCCAATTTATGCAGTTCTTTTTATGTTATAATGGTAAGTTGCTTGACTATTTTTTGTGTTGGGACATTGCTGTCGTAAGGCTACTTCTGGTTAGCGGAAATGAGCGGGTGGTACGGTGTTTAGGTATTGGTTGGCATCACAGAACTGGTTGGCATTTGTGACGAGGTGCCAGGAATGATCGGGGTCAGAGCATCCAAAAGCTTGCGAGTAGTGGCGCTATTTCAGCCGGATCAATTTTGCATTTCGATTTATGTCTCAAAACACAAGATTATTATACAAAACATATTTATTGTTCTTTACACCACAAGATGGAGAGATTAGGAATTCCAAATAAGACCAGTTCGAACAGCAATCAAGGAGAAGTGACCGTTGTCCAGACCAAGACGTGACATAATTTGTCCGTAAAATGTAGATTATGAAGCAGGTCACACTGGATCACAAAGATAACCCTGTGCAGTTTGTTAATAAAGATAACACGTACATGTAATCTGACATTACTTTGTGCTAGTAGATGGAGGAATTAGTACATCCGAGTTATTATTTTTCATACTATCGTCACATTTCATCGCTGCAAAACTCCTGGGTACTTTTGTCTAATGACACAATCTGTTTACTTTAAGCATACAGTCTTCAGTCTCCAAAGGCCCATGAAAAGCATTGAATAGTTGTTGTACAACACAGTTCTATCAAGTGGCCTTCAATAAAAAAAATGTTTAACTGAATATTTTTTTCATCCGTAATAATGAATGAGAGGGGGGAATACAGTTAATCCACACAAACAAAACAAAACAACCGCGTGCTGGTGGGGAGGGGAGACGCACGTGATTGTCCCAAACTATGGCTATATTCATAATAATTAAAATGTAAACAGACACACTCCTGTGAATCGGCCTATGTCTAAAGCAGATGACAACAATGCTCAAAACGGGTAAAAATAAAATCTAATCCGAGATTAGGACCATATGTATACCAGCTTTGGATAGATGCCAGTTCGCATCGAGATGATTATTTCAATCAAGAGGAAGACTGGACTGATACACACACCTGCACGTCACAGGACCAAGGCTGAGAAAACGTGAAAAATTTTTTCTTTCTTTCCAAAAAGAGAGTGTACAGAATGTTGTAAGGCAGTAGTCTCAAAACCCGTTGCCGTGGAGGGCCGTGTGTATGCAGGTCTTCATTCCAACCAATTAATGCTGCCTTAATCGAGTGCAATTACTCATTCAGCCATATGCATTTAACTGCATTGAAGCACAGAATATAAGCAAGTTTTTATTTAGACAATGCAGGTCACCACAGACGTCGGGTCACCACTATGTGCAAACCTGCATCCCTAATTCAGCAAATAATTAAACTAATTATATAATCAAGATCTGAGGCTGGAAAAAAAACCAGCATACACACAGCCCTCCATGGTACTGAGTTTGAGACCACTGTTGTAAGGAGTTCTTCCAACCTGACTCATCGGCATTTTAACTCCACTGAAGTACGAATACTAGAAGCCGGGGGGGGGGGGGGGGACAAACCGCTTGAGTCTGTTGGAAAAACGAAAACTAAATGCGGGTTTTACTAAAAAGAGAAAAACGTAGGCCACCACGTGGGTTCTCCGTGCTAGGACTACAGTTAGCCGCTAAAGACTGCAGTTGTCGTGGGGAAACTGTGGATTCGTAGGGACTGAAGCAGCACATCGGTTTGACTTCTTGAACTGCTAAATGTGCAAAGCGTAAATAATTTTTTTCCCCCCAATAGAGGAATATTTGTCGAGATTCATTTCCCTTAGGAATGCTCAGATTCCAGTAGTCTCTGAGCCACAAGCGCTTTCAGAAAGCAGCCTGAGTCAGGCATTAAACCACAATTTCCACGTTCGAGTCACGTATTAAACCACACTTTCCGCTTCACCACAGAAGCACAGACATAGTGAACAGTTCTACGGTTCAGACTCCCTCGTTCCAACGTCTGCTCACTGTAAATAAGTCCAGTTTGGGGGCAGTGGTCCACGATGGCGTCCTCCAGTGCATCGCCAAGCGGCAGAGGGTTCCAAAGGGAGAGGCGGGGCCAGGATCACACGCTTGGATTGGCCACAGGCGAGACGGCGCTCAAACCTCCTTCCGGTATAGCTGACGTTAGCTAGCATCGCGCCGCGCTTCGGCCATTAGCAAAGGCACAGGAGTCACCCGCTGCCAGGTCTGTGTTCTTTAAGGCTACAAACAGCAAAGGATGATGGGGAAGCTTTGGGCTGGAAAAACAGACACCTGGGGTGGGGGAGTGGGGGGTTATGGCTTCACAGACTGCAAGCTTTTGCCCCCCTTCATGCAGTTCACCATGTCCTTTTTTTAGGGGGGGGGGGGGGGGGGATTTGGAGTGCCCCTACACATTGGAATAAGGAGAACTATCAGGGCTTCAGTACAGAGGCCAATACTGGATAGGCTGTAGGTGGTGGGGGGAGTTCTTGGGTGCAAGGGGTGGGAGGTAGGAGGCAAAGGGGGAGGGGGGGGGGGGTGGGGGTGGGGGGTTACGGAGATTTTGGGGGTTAGTTGGCCTGCTGTGCTGTCATATGGGACATCCCCCTGCTGGGCCTGAATGGACCCCCTCGACCTGTAACCCAAAGAGAAAGAGAGCGAGAGTTAGTTCACAGTCAGTTAACGTCTCTGGGAACACACTGCAGAAACAACAGCATGATGACATCACTGACGCTTGGTCCTTATAAAGTAAGTGGGGCTTCACAGCCTGGTCAGGCCCCATCATTACACCCTAGACTAATTATACTGTAACCACATACAGAATAGTCCAGGTTAATATTCACTTCTGAGGGAAAAAAACTTCCAAAAACACCTCTGTAGACGGGCCTCCCGACAAGCAATATGACAGTTTTGACAATCCAACCAAGGCTGTGCTACAGAAATCCCTCTGTAGAAGAGGCATTCCAGGACGGCAGGGTGTCTGTCTCACTCATCAGCGCCCCCTCTGGTTCAGTGGAGATCTGCAGTGTACACAGTCCTCTGGTTCACACTGTTACTTTTTCCAAAGTTTAAGCTTCAATTTATTTATTCAGAACCAAGAGCCAAGATGGTTTCAAGAAAAAACATGTCCAAGTGCAGCTTTGGAGTTCTACAGGCTTTGTAAAGCAAACCCAGGTCTTGGATTTTGGGCAATAGGCCTTTGTTAAGCTGGGACCGAACATTAGGAATGAGTTGGGGGGGGGGGGGGGGGGGGTCATTTACAGGTCAAGTGCAGCTTCATTTATGAAAAAGATTGCATATATATATATAGAGATATAAAATATATATATATATTATATACACACAGACACATATTATAAAAAAAAAATGCTTATAAAAAGCTTCTTACTGATATTTGCACAAAACTAAAAAAAAAATTTTCAAAAAAAAAAGGAGTACCCTGGTTTGGCCATAATAGTCATGGGTTTAATGGACTAAAAATGCTTTTCATTTTGTGTGTGAAGATGGCTACAGGATAGGCTACTACTGTAGGGATATCCACACAAGAGTCAACAACAAAACCCACAAGAAATTGGAACACCTGCCAGAGCAATTATTAACCAAAGTGAATATGAAAAATGAATAAAATAAAAAATTTGCCCACACCCACTCTTTACGAAACAGCCAATACCCTGGAGACACAACCCACATCTGAAACCCTCTCTTTCCATCTCTTCATTTTTCCCCCACCATGACAGAAGGGAAAATGACACAGATGAGCTCATGGTAAAAAAAAGTACATCAGTATTAAATCTGAAACAGTATTACGCTGTATAAAAAAAAACATACAGCATCAAGTCTACATACGCTGGACTTTTTAAAAGTTTATTTATTTATTCTTAAACTGAATTAATTTCCTGAAATGAACCCAAACTGCGAGCAGAGGCCAAAGGGCTGGAAGGTTCAGAGACTTTCTGGGGAAACGGGGCAGAAGGGGAATAAGGTCGTAAATAACGGCGTTTCACCCGGTGGGGGGGGCGGGGGGGTCGGGCTGGCTGGAGATCGGTTGCGCAAGCGATGAAGCACAAAGAGTTGAAATATTACAGTTTTAGATGTGAAGTGAGAGTAAGCAAAGTTTAGGACCCATCCTTTCCCCTTCTGAAGCGTGCGGACAACCAATCCAGACTTGGGTTAAATGCACACACGACTCATTTCCACTCTCTAGATGCTGGTTAAATAGGGGTTTATAAAACCCCTGCCACTCCTTGACAGAAGTGCTGAAACAGTCACAGGCTTTGTTCTTAATAATCGAGACAGCAGTTTCTTTTAAAACAGTCAGTAATCTGCAGGAATTCTGCTGGAGCCTAAAGAGCTGAGGCAGTTTCTGAAGCATTTGACCGATGTCTGGAGCAAACCAACGCAACCCAAATGAGAGTTCCCTTGGGCGGAGGTGGGGGGGGAGGGGGGGTGTACCCCCTCTTTAGGAGCATCTTGGTAGGGTGCAGGCCAGAGCAACTGAAGAGGACAGGGAGGAAAGCAGACCCCTCACCCCCGCCCATGGGAAGCAGGCCCCGGGCTGCAGTGCAAGCATTAGCACGCACGGGGAAACACAGAGGGACAGAGCACAGGGACAAAAAGAAACTAGCAGCAGACAGCAGTTAATGCAACATCTTTATTGAAACTTTCTCTCAAGAAGCAACATCAATTTACAAACTGAGGAACTGGGAGTTCTATTAAAGTTACAAAACAAAAAAAAAAAAAAAAAAAAAAAAAAAATGCGTTTAGAACGAAATGGGAAGTGGCGGTTTAAAATAAAAAATAAAAAACGGAAGGGGGTGGGGCAATAAAAATTTTTAAAAAAAAAAAACTTTAAAAAAAACAAAATATATATATGTATATGTACACACATATATATTTTCTCCCAGTAATTGGACCAGCAGTGGCAGGTTTTTTTTGCGTTTTATTTTATACAAAAAAATAAATTAATGAAAATCTTTTCAAGTTTACAGGAATATTTATTCGTTTCAAACACAGTCTTGCTTAAAATCTTGGAACGCTGACGCCTTCAGCTTGGCTTGCTCAGACTCATTAAAACATTTAAGATTCTGTTAAATATATCCTCGTCAAAGCAGGACACAGTTTGATCAGAGAGAGGCAGGGAAGATACCACTGATGGGGGGGGGGGGCGCAGAAAAAAAAAAGGGGGGGGGGGGGGCAGGGGCGGGGCAAAAGCGGTGTGAATTTGTGAATGTTCAATGTGGCGGAAGCCTGCGCGCCGTTTAGGATCGGATCACTGGAGCATTACCTCGAGAGCAACCTCGAGGCCCCTGACCCGGCCCAGATCCGCGCTTATAGTTGGGCTGGTACCCGTCCTGCGGAGAGAGAACGGACATGAGCCTCAGCGCTGCTGACAGAACGCACGCGCGCACACACACACACACACACACACGTTACACGGACACGCACGCTTTACACCTCATTCGCCAGAGCAGTTGGGGGTTAGGTGTCTTGCTCAAGGACACTTCGACACACCCAGGGCGGGGTTTGAACCGGCAACCCTCCGACTACCAGACAATCGGTCTTACCTCCTGAGCTATGTTGCTACAGAAACATTAGCACCACTGACAGCACACACACACACACACACACACACACACACACACTCACGCGTTATAGACATGCTACAGAAACATTAGCACCACTGACAGCACACACACACACACACACACACACACACACACACACACACACACACACACGTTATAGACATGCTACAGAAACATTAGCACCACTGACAGAATACACACACACACACACACACGTTACAGACACGCTACAGAAATATTAGCATTAGCACCACACACACACACACACACACACACACACACACACACACACACACACACACACGTTATAGACATGCTACAGAAACATTAGCACCACTGACAGCAACACACACACACACACACACACACACACGCGCTTACAAACACGCTATAGAAATATTAGCATTAGCACTACTGACAGAACACACACACACAGGCCTGAACAGTGTCAGGAGGGGGCTGGAGTGGGTGTAAACCCTCAGCTTACAGTAGGTGTAACCCTGAGCTCATTGGTTGAGTGAGAAGTGGGTGTAACCTGTAGCTCATTGGTTGAGTGAGAAGTGGGTGTAACCTGTAGCTCATTGGTTAAAGAGTGAGGGATAGGGGAACCCTCAGCTCATTGGTTGAGTGAGAAGTAGGTGTAACCCTGAGCTCATGGGTTAATGCTTGAGAGGTGGGTGTAACCCTGAGCTCATTGGTTGAGTGAGGCGTGGGTGTAACCCTGAGCTCATTGGTTGATGTGCCAGGCTGAGCTCACCCTCTGGTAGCCGTTGTTGGAGTAGTCCCTGGGGGAGCTGAACTGGGGCTGGCCGTACGTGCTGCTGGGCGTGTTGGAGAAGGGAGGCCGGTAGCATTCATATCCGCCTGGAAAACAGACCCCCCCCCCCCATGGTTAGAGCCCCCACCTCCTGCACCGCGTACATGTCTCATATCGCTCGGCTCACAACACACTCCAGGAGAAGCCTTCACACAAAGCCTCTTAGCAACCAAACCACAGAAATTTCAGTTTTACTCTTCTGCTATCTAAGGGACTAAACATTCAGCCCAGGTCTCCCACAGATCCTGTTCTTCTGTGGAGACTGCCGATCTTTAACACATTCATAAAAATAATAAAAACCCACAGATCCAGCAATCCAGACTCCCTGGGTAAATGGAGAACTGGCGCTTCTGCAGGTTTAACTCCAGGCCAAACTCCAGGATGTTAACCCTTAAAACATCAGCGTGGGTTCTCTGGTACCCCCTGGGGGACGAGGGGGGGGGGACGAGGGGGGGGGGGGGGGGGGGGGGGGGGGGGGGGGTAGGCGCACCTCTGAATCCGTTGGCGGGGCCACCCGGTAGCCGTTGAGGACGCCGCGGGAGTTCCGGGGGCCGCCCCGGGACATGGCCCTGTTGCTGTAGAAGGACTGTCCCGGCCGGCCGAACCCCGCGCCCTGCTGCTGAGTCTGCTGGGGCCCCCCCGCGCTGGGGAGGGACTGGTCTGGGCTGTGGAAGGCACCAACAACTGAGGGGGGGGGGGGGGGAGACAAGAGGGAAGAGAGAGGCAGAGGTTAGACACCCCCCATCCCAAACATACGCAGTCTTTTAGTAGTCAGAGAGGACGTCCATTTTAGGGTCTCTAATGCTTCTTCAGTGTCACTCAGACACATCATTAGGTCTCAGAGGAATGAGAGTTTCTCAACACTGGCTGCCAGGTCATGTCTAGTCTTAATTTGACGGCAGCTGAACACAAACACATTCTGCAAGAACACGGCCCAGCTTAAACTGCAGGCTTCCTCTGTGTTCTGAGTGATTCCCATTAGAAACAAACACAGACAGGCTTCTGCTTTAAGCCATGAAAGGCCAACTGATCCCAGATCAGCGTGCATACTCTGGTGTTTAACATCACATAGGCCCAGGGCCGCTCCAATCACAGCATGAGGAAGGAGAAACAGGGCAACAGCCGCAGCTGTCAGTCAGCCTGACCCCGGCCACCGCCCCCAGCCCCCTGCTCACCAGACTGCAGCTGGTCGGGCTGAATTTCGGGGGGGTCCACGGCGTGCTGTGTCTGAGCGCTGAAGCCCTGAGCGTACCCGCCCTGGTACTGCCCCGGCTGCTTCAGGGGGTCCGTCTCGTCCGCGGGGGGGACCGGGGCGTTCAGGTTAAAAACCTGGGGGGGAGGGACAGGGTCACACTCACATACAGTGATCATCTCAGATATATATTACAAAGAAACACCATGCTGCAAATCTACTCTGACCTACAGTGTGTGACCAGCAGACACTATTGAAACACCCACATGAATCATCACCCACAGTGTTACCCCTGAACACTAAAGCTGTCAAACCCTCCCCCTCCAGTTAAAGATTAGACAAGTTGTTCCCCAGTCACTTCCTGCGCAGACAGGAAGAGGAAGTGGAAGAGGCGGGCACTGCTGCGGTACCGTCTGCATGGACTGGAAGGGCGCGGCGTTGACGTTGATGCCGCCGCTGTGGAGGGGTTTGGAGACGGGCTGGTACGCTTGGGTCTGCGCTGGGGAGGGCAGGGGCGAGGGGGCGGGGGGCTGCTCTGCCGACAGCGCCATGGAGGCCTGGGGGGGGGGAGGGGGAGGGGGGGGCGCGGGTTACCCACACTGACACCATTACACACCGGAAACTCACTATCACACACATTGGCACGCACTCACACACACACACACACACACACACACTCTCTTACACAGACACTCACACAGCCCCAACTGTTACATCCTGGGTACGGAAGACGGACGGACAGACAGACAGACAGCACACTGACCTGAATGGGGTCGATGGGGTCTGTCTGCGGTCGGGGGTCTGTGGCGTGGGGGGGCTGATAAAGGGGGGCTACTGTAGAGAAAGCTTCGGGTGTGGAGGAGACCATGGGGACCTGGAGAGAGAGGAGAGAGGGAGTGAGCATTTGGAGAATGTTCCGGATTTCAGCAGGACACAAACACAAGCGCTATGAAAGGCCACCGCACCTGCGTCGTCTCGGTCTGGACGGGCACGGCACCGGGCTGCGTCAGCCGGGACTCCGGGTGAACTGGACCAGAACCAGAAGCAGAAGCAGAACATTTCAGCGTCAGAGCGAGCGGAGACCCGACGCCTTTCACAGCACGCAGAACGGGCCGCAGCCTAAAACGATGCGCCCGGCGCGGGACTCACCTGGAGGGCACACCCTCTGCGGGAGCTCCATGCTCTGCCCCGCCTTCATTGGCTGCGCCGACACGATGGCCGGGTCCAGCACCTGTCCGTCAAACTCCAGCATGGAATCCTGGGAATCAGAGGCAGGAAAGATTACACACACGCACACAAGATTCTCAACTCCAGCTGTCCTGTCCTTCCTTCTCTATCCTGTCTGGGTCCTTCCACCCAGGGGGGGTACTGGTCAGGAGCAGGAGGCTCGGCTGCTGTATTACAGTGCAGAACATTCACTGCCCCGGTGCTGTACTTGGTCCCACCGCTTAAAACTTTCAGAAGAAGAGATTGCAATGTTTCGGCTTCAAGGACAGAGGCAGGACCTTTCAACGGTAAGAATATGGAGCAGAGCATCTTGAGAGCCAACAATCTTTGCCCGGTCAACAGCTGAATGCCTTCCATCAAGGTTGCTAACAGAGTTTAATGCAGACTGATGTATTCACACATTAGTATGACACAGGAAATAACTAGTGTTTGTAAATAAATAAATTTAAGCTCACCACTTCCTGTGTGGGTCCAATGCTTGGATACCAGGCCTCCATGAAATATAATTTAGAAATTAAGTTCTGATTATATGTATAATTGTATAATAAATCATTAATATGGTCTGGAGCCCACAGGAAGGTAAAGTGTTAAAATGTTGTGTTGTGGCGATTCTGCAGCAGTCCTGTGAACAAACTGAGCTGCTTAGCCGTGCTTTGGCACCAATAAGAGGGCACGAGTCAGATCCACAGTGCACACTATGTGCAGTGCGCATGTGTATGTGTGTGTGTGTGTGTGAGTGTGCAGTGCGTGCTGTGAGTGCATGGGGTGTGTGTGTGCGCATGTGTGTGTGTGTGTAGTGCAGTGCGTGCTGTGTGTGCATGCGCACGTGTGTGTGCATGCATGCGTGTGGTGTGTGTGTGTGTGCGTGTGTGTGGTACACACCTGCATGAAGTTGTAAGGACCCTGCATCTGAGCCATCAGGTCCTGCACCGCCTGCTTTCTGACCACGGGGTCGGCAGGGGCCACAGGGCTCCCCGAATGCAGTGGGTGGGGCTCCGGGGCCACGGGGGGCGGGGCCGACTGCGTGGGTGGAGCCTGCTGCTGCTGGATGGCACTGACCATCTGAAAGGGGTGGGCGGAGCCAATTTACACTACCACAATGACAAGCCCCGCGCTATTGGACAATGAGATCCAATCACAATTAAACCTGCTTTACTAGGTGTAAAAATGCATTTACTGGGAGTGTGGGTAGCCAGGAGAAAGGTTGTTATTTGGAATGAACCTTTTTCAAATATCATTTTAGCCTGGGATCTCGAATTCACAAGGTTAAAATTCCCACTTCCGTTTCTTAATGTTGGTGTAGATTTTAGCAAGGATTACACACTTCCCTTATGAAAGTGAACATAAAAAAATGTTAGTTATTTGCAGAGGCTACTGAGGCTAATCCTGTTTAGGCACTACTCTAGTGGAAATACGGGCCCCAATCCGCTATCAAATCCAGACCGTGTCGGTCGGCAAGGCGACGCTCGATTGGCTCTAGCACCTCAGAGACAGGAGGAGTTCGGTCAGCTGGGATTACAGCGATAGGGGAGAGTTAATGTGATAATGAGCGCTGAAACACCCATTTGAGCAGCCAGAAATTAGGGAGAAGAAACACCTGCATGAACAGCACAGTCTGCCAGGCACATTAATCAATTCAGAGACGAGCAGTACCTCCGCTTCTGGGCTCCACTCGTCCCTCTGTTCCGTCTCGCTGCCGTAGGAAGCTTCTGGAATGAACTGTCTGTTTACAAACTGCCGAAAGAAGGAACACGTCGGTCACCATGGCGACAGCCGGCGATCAGTTAAGAGAAACAGCAGGCCTGAGCGCCGCTGCCGTGGTTACCCCCAGGGGTCCGGGGCCGAGCGTGCAGAACACTACAGCACCTGCCCGTCCAATCACAGCCCATGCACAGGACGCTACAGCACCTGCCTGACCAATCAGAGCCTGCGAGCAGAATGCTACACCTCCTGCCCGTCCAATCAGAGCCCGTGCTCAGGACACTACAGCGCCTGCCTGACCAATCAGAGCCTGTGCACAGGACGCTACAGCACCTGCCTAACCAATCAGAGCCTGTGCACAGGACGCTACAGCACCTGCCTAACCAATCAGAGCCTGTGCACAGGACGCTACAGCACCTGCCTAACCAATCAGAGCCTGTGCACAGGACGCTACAGCACCTGCCTAACCAATCAGAGCCTGTGCACAGGACACTACAGCGCCTGCCCGTCCAATCAGAGCCTATGCACAGGACACTACAGCGCTTGCCTGTCCAATCAGAGCCTGTGCACAGGACTCTACAGCACCTGCCTGACCAATCAGAGCCTGTGCACAGGACTCTACAGCACCTGCCTGACCAATCAGAGCCCGTAAACAGCCCCGCTGAGCGCACGCTGGCATGCGACTCAAACAGTGTGCCAGAGATCAAATTCCGTGTCATTAAAACTAAACCTCACCGGTCCTGCCTCGCGTGCCAGTGTCCATGTGGCATGAGGGCTTAAATCAACACCAGCACACCGGGCGTATCATCTTCGACAGCGTCCCCACAGACACCCTGCGTTGTACTAGCGACCTAGCCTCAAACACCCTCCTTATATTTATGCGCGGTTACGTGAGTTAGCCATGCTTGTCTGGCCCAGCTTTATGGAGCGACTGATGAGGCTAACCCATCCAGACAGGTGCTGTGCAAAGCGACCTCAACAGTCGGTCACCCCAGACAAATAATGGCCTGTCCATTTGGTCACCGGGACTCCATTTGGTCAGGGAAATTCCAATTTGATAACCAATCAGATTTGAGGGATGTCGATTCCCCGCCTTTCTCACAGAGAGGGCAGACAGGGGGGTAGGGGTAGGCAGAGAGGGCAGGCATGGGGGGGGGGGGGGGGGGGGGTGTAGGCAGAGTGGGGGGGATTCAGAGCGGTAGCAAACGGGACAGGAGCGCAGACTCACCTCGGTGGACTCCACCTCGATCTGCTCCGTGTACTCCTCAGCAGCCTCAGCTTCTGCAGGGAGAGCACGTTTCAGTTACACCTGCCAGGCACAGCCAGCGGGGCACACACCCCAACTACAATAACACACCTAAACTAGACTGATTAACTTCAGTCGCTGGTTTAACACACGCAACTCATGGCTCAGAGACTGAAGCATGCTACTGCTCTCTTTCCCTCCACTGTGCACTTTTATTCTGTTACACTGCCATCTCACTCCCCATTTGATGTTTGTTACTTGATTGTCAATCGTCTTGTCAGGTACATGGTAAATGGACTGCATTTATATAGCTCTTTTATCCAAAGCGCTTTAGGTGAAAAGTTGCCCTGCAAGGTACCAATCAAGTCACAACTGATGCCTCTCACCCTCCGATTCCACCCATTTACACACACACTCACACCTGAATGGCGGGTGTCTACGTAATAAGACTTCCAATCCACTTGGCTTTGGCACCACGCTGACACATTAAATCATTGTGTTCCAGCGCATGTGACAGCAGCTCCAAAAGGAGCTGGCAGCAGGACAAAGTTAAATATAAAAATATATTGTAAACAGGTAGCCTCTTTCCAACTAGGCAATGCACCTCACAGGACATCTGGAAATGCACCGAACACATTTATTACCGATTATGTAAATATTACCATTGTGAAACCCTCTTGCAAATGATCTCTTTACCTGCATAGAGACGGTCCTTATAGTGTTCACCCTTGCATGGCCAGGAAATCTGATGAACACACTGACATCTACCTTTTGAAGGCCAAGTACACTTTCCTTATTGCTCAGAAGGCTACACGGGGGCTGCACTTCCATTTTCATTTATTTGGCAGCCCATTTCTCATTTCACTTCTCAATTTTTGTCCCTGCCTTGTGTGTTAATTTCCTAATTTTACAGCCGTATTTATTGTGTAATCTTGTGGCCTGTCCGTTTTATTTTGCTTTTATTCCTGTCCCCAAATGCGAAGCACCGTGCGTTGCATTTAACGTAAGAAACAAACAAACAAACAAACAAAGTTTATCATCAGGCCTATATTTTCAGCGTCACAAACAGCACGTACACATGTGCAGGTGTGAGGAAGTGGAGCTCAGGGCAGTGTTTGTATCCCTGTTGGGGCTTGCGATTCACTCCAAGTTGGCCATTTTCACTGCTATTAACTGCCGGAGGTAAATGATTTCTGCACTACTAAATCAGCAGTGCACACTAAGACCATGGTAAGAGCTTTGTAGGGTCCTGTCGGTCCCTAAAGACAAATTTACTTTCTCAATGCTGTTCTTACAATCGTGGCTCGTTCGACAAGAAGCTCACATTCATCTCTGCCGTGGGTGTGTGGAACTAAATCTTTGCTATCTGAGGTTAAATCAACAGCGCTGTCTGGAACTTGGCCATTGTTTGTGTGTGATTTCACTAGCTAATTTAAGAATAAACATGCTTTGTTTTCTTTTTTTTTTCCCCCCTTGCTCTTTATGAATTTTCCATATTCTCCTGCTCAGCCTCCTTTTAAAAGTTTCCCTCCAAAATGGCTCAGCTGGAGGTTTTAGGTCTTGTTCATCCACTCTGAACAATGTCCACACCAAAGAGCCCTGGTGACCAGTGTGTAAACTGCAGTCCTGAAAAATAAGGACCAATAGCCAGACAGACACACAGACAGAGAGAGAGAGACAGAGAGAGATTAAAGTGCTCTGTTACCTGGCTGTGCAGGCCGCTCCTCTGCCTCAGGTGACTCTGTTGCTGCTGGCTGTTCTTCCTCCTCTTCTTCCTCACACAGTCCGTTCTGGTGCGCTCCGTCAGAGTGAGCTCTGTCGAAGTAGCCGCTGGACAGCAGCTTATCCAGGGTCTCTTTAAGGGCTTTATCTGGGGAGGGCAGAGTACGGGCTGCTTTACCTACACCGCACTGCACCTGTACCGCACCTGTACCGGCACCTGTACCGCACCACACCCGTACCTGCACCCCCCACTTCACCTGTACCTGCACCTGCACCTGGACTGCCCCACGCCAGCCCAGTCACCTCAACTGAAACCCAGTTCTGTAAAATGCACTTGTACCAATGCGTTCTTATCACTACAAAACAAAAAAACGTCCCAGGGTAATTCCCTAGGACAGCGTTTGTGGTTTTTTTTCTTTTGCTCCCCCCTTTTCTAACTCTGTTCCCACACGTTCTTGGCAGCGCCGCAAATCCAGTTTCTCTTCCGCTTCTCTGCTGGAATTCACCGCTTGGCCACGAAAATCCCGCTAATGTGAATTCAGCAGACCTCTCTAAAAATGAGCACCCCCCCCTCTCCCTCGCCCTCTCCCCTACATCGCTGCTGTCCAGTCCAGGCTTTTCCACAGTCGATGCATCACAGCTGGACCCCTCCGGGTCGCCGAGGCACAGCACCAGCCTCGCCCCACCCCTCTCTGACACTCAGACTCTCTGCCAACCCCCATTTACTGGGCGAATTTATATTTATACTGCAGCTCCCTACATGATCACTCGCTAAGAGAGCGCTGGAGAGGGCCTTGCCAGGACATCCCGGGGGGGGGGGCGCACAGGACAGGATCACTTATAGAACACCAGCCTGTCCAGTCAAGATCATAAAATGAAATGACCCCCTTTAAACATTAGGCCTGTGCATAAAGACAACGAGACCAAGAGAAAGGGGAAAAAAAAACCCACAAAAAAACAAAACTTTGCAATCAAAACTGAAAAAAATCTCATTGCTTTCCTCCTCCTCCAGTCCTGATGGAACTCAAAAGGCTGGAATCACATGCAATGCTGCCACTCCTAGCCAATCACAGCATTGTTGAGGCACTGCCACTCCCAGCCGATCAGAGTCCAGAAGATGCTGCCACTCCCAGCCAATCACAGGGGCCCTATACTGAAGGCTAGTTGAGCTCTTTGGGGCAAACTTACAAGTGGTTCCAGCCACGGCCTTGTCCTTCCCCTCTAGCAGCTCCAAGTAGTGCTGAGAGGCCTCTTCATACTGGTCAGCCAGCCTGCGGGAGAAACAGACCGTCAGACATGCTGGACTTCACCAGGCATCAGCCATTTTACACACACAGACATCAGAGCTCATTTCCATTCTGCTGAACTGCTAGCTCTCACAGAAGCACGCACATCGCCAACATCTTTTGCCTCGCCCATTCATACTGAGTCGCAGTACCCGTTTGGGGTCGTACACGATTCTGGTAGCATAAGGGCACAGAGGAAGTTTTGCTGACCACCTCTGGGGTAAAAATAGCAAAACTGGGCACAGGAGCAGAGCAGTGGCTCATGGGAGTCTCGGGCAACTCCCCGAGACGGCTGTCCTGCAGCCAGGGATGGTGGATTACACAACGTGAGGGTCTGAGGTCCGTTTTCTACTCCTGATGCTTCACAGGTCCCAGCAGTCCAGGTCTGATGAACTACATTAACATCTCTTCGATGAATCAATAACATTGAGCACAAAGTTCACTTGTGGCGGCCAAGCTTATCAGCGGATTCCTCAGAACTGTATCAAGTGCCGCCCTGTCAGGCAAACAAGAGTACAGGACGCCACACAAATTAAAATAATGATTACGACCCAAGTCCTCATGCACCTGTGACACTGGACATTATGAAGATGTGATGCAATAACGATACGACAAGGGCCCGTCCCTACCCAAAACACCCCCCCCCCCCCCCCCCCCCCCCCCCACCGCACCCCAAACCCCCTGACCTGATGCTTCGGTCTCTCTCGGGTCCCACCAGCTTGTAGAATTCGTCGAGGGCGGCGAGGTCGGCGTCCGTGAGCAGGTGGGAGGAGCCAACGCCCTGCTTGAGCTCCGCCCGGACGCAGTCGTCGCCGAGCTTGTCCAATAGGAACTGCAGCTCCAGCACGGTCTTCAGCCTCTTCTGCTCCGCCTCCTCCCGCTGCAGGAGCTCCCGCCGCGCTGCCTTCTTCACCGCCTTCTGGATCTGCCCGGCGATAAAATAAAATAAAATAAAAAAATAAAAACCGTCGAAGCTTAAAAACAGTTACTGTTTAACCAGGGCGGGTGGCTCAGAGGCCTGCGCATTTTCAGCTTCGAATTTCCACCAAACGGCACAGACAGCTCCATCAGCTGCACACACAAAAATGCTGCACACAGGCAACACAGTTTGACTTAGCACAGGTTAAGTAAGAGTAATGTTCACTGTGTGAACTGCGTGTAGGTTAGGTCAGAGTAATGTTCACTGTGTGAAGGTTAGGTACGAGTAATGTTTACTGTGTGAACTGTGTGTAGGTTAGGTCAGAGTAATGTTCACTGTGTGAAGGTTAGGTACGAGTAATGTTTACTGTGTGAACTGTGTGTAGGTTAGGTCAGAGTAATGTTCACTGTGTGAACTGTGTGTAGGTTAGGTCAGAGTAATGTTAAATGTGTTCATGGCTATGAATAACTGTACAAAATGAGTATTGTATCTTATTGGACCTGTGTTTTGTAGTTGTTCCAATGACCTTTAGTATGCATTATTGTACGCCGCTTTGGATAAAAGCGTCTGCCAAATAAATGTAATGTAACAGGAACAGCTTCCAGCCGCCAATCACAGGCTTTTCAAGGAACAGCCAAAATCTCACATCACACATGATTTGGCGGATTAAGTGAGATTAAATAAGGCCTAGCCCACCCTGATGTAAACCCAGATTAACAGAAGACATCTCTTCTATTGGTTTGTGTTTTATAAATAGAAAACGTGCGACCTGCAAATGCCAGAGACGAGGCAAAGTTGGGAAAACCGAACCGTAAAAAATGAATGAAAATCTGGAGGCTGCCCGTGTACGTGGCTGTCCCACAGCGATGGTCCCACGTGAGCTCAGGGGCGAGACAGGACCTCGTGCGAATTACAGACACGGGCAGAGACCGGCGTTCGTGGGTACTCACGTCCTGGCCCAACGCG
Source organism: Anguilla japonica (assembly GCA_025169545.1). Classification (NCBI taxonomy): domain Eukaryota; kingdom Metazoa; phylum Chordata; class Actinopteri; order Anguilliformes; family Anguillidae; genus Anguilla; species Anguilla japonica. The sequence goes on from CM045898.1 coordinate 44,671,088, forward strand.
AGGAAGCTCTTCTGCAACTCCCGAGCAAACTCCAGGTTGTTGGTCACTTCCTGGAACTTGGACAAGGCCTCCTGCAGAAGAACAGAGGAACAGAAATTCAGAGGAATGCTTTTTGTTTTTTGATGGGGGGGGGGGGGAGGCATGTTTTGCTGTGACACATGAATCGGATTCAGCCCACAGGTCAAGAATACACTGTAGAACAACACCCACCCCCCCCCCCCCCCCCCACCCCGCGTGCACACACACACACACTTCACACTCACCAGCTGGTCCTGATTGAGGCGTTCTCCTCTGTTTTTCTTAGCCTGGTAGTCATCCAGCTTGCTCTGTGGGGGAAAGCGTGGTGTGTAAGAGGCCAGAGTGCAGAGCTTCACTCTCTCCACCGCAAAACGCAGCTCTGCACACACTTATTTCACACAGTCGGCCCAATTTCAGATCCATCCCACATTTGAAAGGGCTCAGCAGCCAGGCGACAGAGAAAAGAGCACCCGTTACATTTACATTACAGGCATTTGGCAGACGCCTTATCCAGAGCGACGTACAACAAAGTGTGTAACCAAAACCCAGAGCAGAACTTATCGGGCCCTGGAGGTTCGCAGTGGCAAGCAAATACCAGCTTCCCCTTATTAAAAACCGAAACACAAATCTCCCGTGGGGGAGAACAGAGAGGCGAGGAGATTTGTGTGAAGGGGTGGTATTAATTTCCCTGTTGAAACAGGGCGCTTAACTGAAAATGTAAACTTTCTGGCCTGGGGAAGCCCTCAGGGGCCCCCCAGCTTATGGATCATCTCACCCACAGTTTACAGTCCTGGAGGGGGGGGGGGGGGGGGGGGCAGATCCAGGAAGGAGGAGGAAAAATCTAAGGCGTGATGTGCAGGAAAATGGCATTTACTGTACAACCGGAGCACAAAGCAGGCTTTATTAACATGCCCAAATCTGGACGGCACAGAAAAGCTGAAAAACAAGCCAAACTTCCTGGACACAAAATAAATCGACCCGGATTCTGGGGAACGGTCCGCTGAGAGACGTTTTCCAGAGCGGGGGCAATTATCAGCAAGACACCAAAAAACGCTCCCTCGCCACCACTGCCACGGCAACCTCGGCCAAAGATTAAAAACGGACACAAACTGAACCCAGTTTAACTGAACACATCGATTCATTAACGGCTGAAACACGACGGATTTACTGTACGGTCACGCCTCAGTTCAAACTAGCGCCCGTTACAGGGCGTGAAAACACTCGGATATCGATCAATCCGGCCAAGCTGCGTTACCGAGACACTCCTGCATCGAGACCTAATGTTAAAACACTGGAACCCACTCAGACGGTGTACATCCTTGGACACATTACGCGGCTGACACTATTGCTTTTGTAGCAAATAAGCTTAACTCCCTGTAGTTTGCTTATTTGTTCCAATTACACCCCCCCCCCCCGCCCCCCTCTGGGATGAAGAGGGAAGACACAGACTTTATGGAACCGCAGACAGGAAGAGGACACACAGCACTGGGATGCCAGACTCAGAAGGAGGCAGAATGCAGACATATTTCCCCAGTGGAAGTCGCGAGCAGGCCAAAATCCAATATTCTGCAACAGTGCTGCAGAAAACATGTGTTCATCCAACCCACGAGGCTCAAACTAACCCCAGAATCCACTCCGTTTAAATCCAACCTGTCCCACTGTTGTTGCAATGCGAAATTGCCCCACGGCTAAATATGAACGCTCCCCCCTCAGGAACATATGCGCGGTCACCCGGCTGCTGGTATTCGCTCTTATAGGAGGAAAACCGATTCCAGACTAAACGCTGAAGAGGTAAAGCTCAGCATCTGTCGGAAATAAGGACGCACCCCCCGGTGTTTTCACGAACCAAAACAAGCAAAACTAACAAAGCGGCCGTCGCAATGTTGAAGTAAAATATTTCCCCAACAGCAATATTTGCGGAAGCAACGCTGACTTAAAGACAACGGCGACCGCGTGTCGGTGTGAAGTGTGCGTGTTTTATCTTACAGCCTATCTCGGCAGACCGAAGCACCCCGTCCGCCATGTTGGTTTCGGTGCACGCGTTTCAACTCGCAGCTCTATAATCCAGCCTTGAACGCACATGCAGCCCTAAGGGGTTGTTATTTCCGCACAAAGACGACGTGTCGAATGTAACGTGCTTTGCATCATCATTTATCCGGTAAACAGCCTGGCGCAGCCCTAGATCCGGGCCTGTTTTCGGAGTATAGAAAACTGCACTTGCCCGACGTTAGCCAAACGGTAAACAAAGAAACAATCAAGGATGATTCAACAAGACCACGGCACTTTATTCTACTTCCACAAACAAATCATCAAAACAGCGGGACAAACGTCAGAAAAGGCTACCAACAGTAAAATTATACAGAACGATACGGACCAAACAGCAATTTTAAAACTGAAATACTGGCTCGCTAACATGCTACACCAACCTCTCCACACTGTATTGCAGAAAACACTTTCGTTTTCCATGTTTAATGATAACAAAAAAGTTTAATAACACGTTTGCTCTATTAATAAACATACTGACAGTGTATTGCCATTACACTTTATAACCAGTGCAATGCAACTTGCTTGTTTGCCACATAAGGGTGGGCCAAAAGCCCTAACAAAGTTAATGTTTAGCTAGGTCACGAAAATCATGCCCATATAAAAGCCTGTTCCAGTATTATTTCCCTAGAAAAAAGCTGGCTAGTGTCAACACAGGGAATGGCTTGAAGTTGGCTAGGTACACCTGAATTCACGGTCCTGCAGACATGCCCCAAACCTTTCAGGCTTCATTCACATGGTGAATGGCCAAATTCAGGGCAAATTGCCCACAGAACTACAACCACCCAGTTAGCCATCGTATCCACATGCAACAACATCATAATTTCAGTCCTAAGCAATAAATCACCCGCTGTGAAGAGTGCCGTCAACAGGACATGTTTCAGATAACTTCCGCTCCCCTGAGAAATGACAGCGGGACAAAGACATCCCAGCAATTGGACCCATTGACTGGGGTGCATCACGACCCCCAAGCCAGTACAAAAGTACAAAACGCGATTCCAGATGGGTGTCGATATACAATTAATGACAAGGGGCATGCTTCACCTTTTTCTTTTCCATGTTTCGGACTTTCTTGTCGATGACACCCAGCACTTGCTTCATGGCCTCGGTCTGGGCTCCGGAGGACTGGCCTGCGATGGTGAACTGGCCAGGAGCGGACCCCACGTCTGGGCTTGAGGACTGAACGGTCCTGTTGCCAATCATCGCTGAGGGCATCTGTGGACACGGGGGAGCGTGGAGGGGACAGGGATGAGGCGGAGAAATATCTGCATTGGTGGGGGAAATAATTGGGATCAACTGCTGAGACCGAGGAACCGGAATGCAGATTTCACCGCTTGCGTCATGTCGCATTGGCCACCTGTGTCTGTGCATCAACGTGGATCCTACTGTGTGTGTGTGTGTGTACGTCTGTGTCTGTGCGTGAGCGTGTGTACAGTGTCGTTGTGAACATACACCCCCTTTGACAGACTCAAGATACAAGAAAGTGTCCTGGTTTTCTAAGAATAGGTCCGGATCGATCTCGGGAAAGATTGCAGCCGTTTAAAAGGCAGCCAGGACTGGAATCAAGATAAACATCAGTCATTTAGAAAACGACCCTTCCTGCTGATCATAATAGCGGTTTGAGCGGAAAAAGAGAAAAAAAAAATCACTGTCCAATTTCTAACTTAGTTAAAGCAGACATTAGAACTGTGTTTGTGAGACCAACATAGGCTACCTCAACTAGCACAAGTTAAACGGTTCTTTTGGGGTGTTCGCTAGGCTAACGTTGCCAGGGTAACATTAGATAACTCTGAAATATTTGTCCTTGAAGACCCCAAATAGCGAGCTATTCACACGGATAATGTTAATTTATTCCCCGGCCTGGCCTGTGTCAGCAAGCAAACTCGTTAGCTGGTTAATGAATCTAATGGCATCTAAAGCAGCTAACTACAATTAACCAACTAAGAACAGAGGCTAATGTGATATTTAATAATTATATTATTGCAAATTATTGCTTATTTCCCGGTTCACGAGCTACCGATAGCTGAGGCTAACGCTGTATCATGGAAACCCAAACCCGCAGCTGCTAGCCATATGTAATGACGCTACCCGGCGCATTTTACTCCACACGGTAGTGTTAGTTGATAAAATGAAAAATTAAACTAGTGAAAACTACAAACTAGTATCGGACCAAAGATTTGCCAGTCCTCGATAACCATCCGAAAAGGACAACGTTTCACATCGACCGGCAGTATTTTTTTCTCTTGGGTGGGTGCCCGGCCAGCCTCGGTAGCGCTAGCATCGCATTGCTGGCGTGGGAATTCCTTTCGGGTTATTCTAACTATCGATTCCTTTTTCTTTCATTTTCTTACCTTTTCGGCTCTATGAGTCCACAAAGGATCAGAGTATTCGTTTAAGAAATAAAAAAAAATCCTAGGCTTGTGCTAAGTTACTTTCTCTTCTTATTTCTGTATTATATGGGATCCGCCCGCCGGCCTCACCGACAATTGAGAGAGACCAACCAGAGCAGTGACATTTTATACGGCGGAAGGGCCCCTTCTGTAGCGGTCCTGGATTTGCCTGAGTTCATGTAGGGAGACAATTCAGCTGCCGGCGAGAAACCTTACTGCTAATTTAGCTAACGATTTAAAAGAAGACGAGGCTAACACAAGACAACACATTCAACATGCATCTGTCGTTATTACTGTGTACCATTTACCAGTATTAGCGCAATAGCTACACGCTGACGAAGAAGTTCCAGGCGCAGCTTGCTAGACTAAGGAGATGTAGCCTGGCTACTTAACTACCCAACAAAAGAGCAAAATTAGCACACGTTTTTAGCAGTTTACACGAGAAGAATTATTGCCATCACATCTACAGTTATTTAGCAAATATTTGAGCTTATAGGTTAATAACAACTTTGGCTAGCTAGTTTTAACGACTGGGTGCTTCAGACAAATAGCTAGCCTAGTATGCATAACTATAAATGAGCATAAAGTTACCACTAGGAAAGTTGGAGAATCTGCATGAATTAATTCCCAAATTTACGATCGAATTACCTTGCTAAACCAGTGTCTAGCTACTTTTGAGAAAACGTGGAAGCAGTACTTGACGAAGCGCAAAAGCCAGAAACAAGCTGTTTGAGAGGCCAGAGATTAAACAAAAAGAGACCAGGCCGCTTGACAACACTGACGTCATTTCAAGAATAATGGCTCATCTGTTATAATGGCTCAACAGTAAAAAGAAAAGTAAGGATGAACAAAGCCGTCAGTGGTTCTCTTTTTTCAATTTGATGTTCGACAATGTTTTATTAAAGGAAAAAAATCATTTGTTTAAAAAGCCCATATTCGCAACTTATTATTAGTTATTTTTTAAACTATAGTTTAAAATTCGGACTTCGATCTGTAAAATGTTTCAGATTTACCGAGATAGTTGTGAAATACATGGAAACAATATAGAATTACTGTCCCCGGAATGCTTAGTTACACTGACCACTTTCAGCCAGAAGATGGCAGTAGCGGTTTATTGATAACAAAAAATAATAAGGCGAGATGTATTGGGATCGGGACGAGAGGACCACATTAGAATTTAAAGGTCTGGGTCATGAGTGATTGATTGATGACGATCGACCAAATTTTATGCAAAATGACACAAGCATATTACAACACAAATGAATTGAAACTAGTTGTAGTCAATCCTCAATGTTGCCCATGCAATGTTCATGACAAGTGCAATTTGACAAGACAAAATTTTCTTTGATTTTCCCAAAAACATTTCATATTTTGCATCCCGTTAGAGTTTAAAAACATCAGTACAGAGTGTTTCACCATCAGCACTTTATTCCCCAAATAAAAATTGACACTCAAGACAACTGACTGCACTGGCGTAGTTTGTGCCTCCTGACTGCAGTTTTTGAGTCAGTGAAATACAGGAAGTAGTTAACATGTTCGCAGTGCTCCTCTCTTGAAGGGGTGTTTTCATAGAGGGACAATGCTGATTAAGGGAGGTTCCCGCAGGAAAAGCTCCTTTTTTCACGGAGTGACTCATTTCCGCAACCTGCTCTTCTTCAGAGAGACAACCAGGCCATCCTATGTCTTTATATTAGAGAAACAGAACACTGCCTGCCTTGGTTCTTCTTAAAATTTTGCATAAATTCAGGCATTTAAGAGACACTCTTATCCAGAGTGACTCACATACGTGCTTACACACAGGTTCAGATAACACTGCTGACGGCAAGTCATTAGGTTCACAACTGATAGTAGCAGTTAATACATAACTGACTTAGTAGTTATAAATACATAAACCTACAGTAAACATACATAACATAAAGTTAGGTGCCGTAATAGATGCATAATATTGGGAGTGAACCATCATCAAATGCCCCCCCCCAATATTATCATGTTGTATTAGGTGGTACTACTATTATGTCCCCCACTCCCCAAAGTTGAAATTACATCTATGTCCTTGGCTGGGGCTACTACAGCTTTGGCCTGTATGTTCTCTTAATTCACAGTGTAGATACAGATCCAAAATGAGGTAGAATTGAACTGGCTGAACACGATTCTCTGAACGGTTGTTATCAACCAGAGCTGCAGGGGACCTCATTTACATTACATTACATTACAGGCATTTAGCAGACGCTCTTATCCAGGGCGACGTACATCAGTTCAAAGTGCAGAGGTGCAGAAAAACACACTAGAGTGAAGTAAAGATCGTAGTGCCAGAAGTGACCACATAGATCAGGACTCCAACCCTGTAGGGTAACCTGTTCAGCAAATAAACAAAACAATCCTGCCAAGTACAAAACTAGCACTGAAATCACATTTGCTTAATCAGAATCAAACAAAACAATCCTGCCAAATACAAAACTAACGAGATCGCATTAGCCTAACTAGGTACATAGAGTAGAGCTAAACTCGAGGCTAGGGAGGGGTGGGGAGAGGTGCAGCCTGAAGAGACGAGTCTTTAGTCTGCGCTTGAAGGTAGTCAGATTCTCTGCTGTTCTGACCACCATGGGAAGGTCATTCCACCAGCGAGGGGCCAGGACAGACAGCAGACGCGAACGGGAAGCACAGACACGAAGAGGGGGAGGTGCCAAGCGTCCAGAGGTGGCAGAACGAAGAGGTCTGGCTGGTGTGTAGGGTCTGATGATCCTCTGGATGTGTCCTGGTGCTGACCCCTTAGCCTCCTGGTATGCAAGCACCGAAGCCTTAAATTTGATGCGAGCCATAACAGGCAGCCAGTGGAGGTCAGTGAGCAGGGGGGGTGACATGGGAATGTCTGGGGAGGTTGTAGACCAGACGAGCTGCAGCATTCTGGATGAGCTACAGGGGTCTGATGGCAGATGCTGGCAGACCAGCCAGCAGGGAGTTGCAGTAGTCCAGGCGGGACAGGACCATCGCTTGAACCAGGAGCTGGGTTGCGTAGGTGGTGAGGAAGGGACGGATTCTCTGGATGTTGTACAGGAAGAACTTGCACGTTCGACTCACCGCCGCGATGTTCTGGGAGAGGGACAGTCTGTTGTCCATCACCACTCCGAGGTTTTTGGCAGTGGGTGGTGATGACACCACGGTGTCCCCTAGGGAAATAGAAAAGTCAAGGAGGTTAGAGGATGGAGCAGGAATGAAGATCATCTCTGTCTTACCTGGGTTCAGCTTAAGATGGTGGTTATCCATCCAGCTCTGGATGTCCCTCAGGCAAACAGAGATGACTGGAGACCTGTGTGTCAGAGGGGGGGAAGGAGAGAAAGAGTTGGGTGTCATCGGCATAACAGTGATAAGACAAACCATGGGCAGAGATTACAGGACCAAGAGATTGGGTGTACAGGGAGAACAGGAGGGGACCAAGGACTGAGCCTTGGGGAACTCCTGTGGCAAGGGGGCGAGGTGCCGATACTGCACCGGCCCAGGCGACTTGGAAGGAGCGACCGGAGAGGTAGGACTCGATCCAGTCTAGTGCTGTGCCATAGATCCCCATAGCTGCCAGGGAGGACAGGAGGATGGGGTGGTCGACTGTGTCGAAGGCAGCAGAAAGGTGTAGGAGGATCAGGACGGACGAACGGGAGGCTGCTTGTGCGGCGTGAAGCGACTCACTGACCGGGAGGAATGCGGTCTCTGTTGAATGGCCAGGTCTGAAGCCGGACTGGTGGGGGTCTAGGAGGTTGTTCTGCAAGAGAAAAGAGGAGAGTTAGTTAGAAGCAGCTCGTTCAATTGTTTTGGATAAAAAAGGGAGAAGAGAAACAGGACGGTAGTTCTGGATGATGGAGGGATCCAGAGTGGGCTTCTTCAGCAGTGGGGTGACGTGGGCCAACTTGAAGGAAGAGGGGAAACATCCAGAAGACAAGGAGGAGTTCACAAGGGAGGTGACAAACGGGAGGATGTCAGGTGTGATAGTTTGGAGGAGAGAGGAAGGGATAGGGTCAAGAGCACAGGTGGTAGGGCGGTGGGAGAGTAGGAGCTGGGAAACATCAGCGTCAGTGAGGGGAGAGAAAGATAAACGAGGGGAGGGAACAGAGAGGGGGGAGTGGGGAAGGGTGGCGGTGGACGTGAAGGAGCTGTGGATGTCTGCAATCTTCCCAATGAGCATCCTGCTTTAAATCAGGCAGGAAGCACTGGCCATACTATTGCTGTGTCAGAGCTCGCCCTATCAGAGAGCCTCCCCCCCCCCCCCCCCCCCCCCCCCCCCCCCCCCCCCCCGCAGCACACAAGATGAGCTGGCCTCTCCTGACAGGAAATTAGACAGGGCCAAAGACGCAGACTGAAGACCGATCTTGTGAAGAGATCCTTCAGATTAGTCTTTAGTACTGTAAGAGGTGAACAGTCCATAACTACTTGGTCTTTGTTGTTGTTTTCAGCTCTGTACTCCAGCACATTGGTTCTGAAGTGAAACAACAAATATGGGGTTAATGCGCTTACTACTATATCTAGTAATCCGTGTAGAAATTATAGGCCTTTTTATATATAGTCCACCCCCCCCCCCCCCATTTTAAGGGTCCAAAAGTAATCTTCCAGCCTTCTACTTCCTTTCAGGCGACACTTTCCATGTAACCTCCCACTCTTGTCTGGGAGATCACATGCAAACCCATAAATTCCTAAATAGCCAAAACAGGAAGTTACACCACTGCAGAACAATCTCTAAATGACCTACCGCTGAAAGTTTCCCATTTCCGGGTGCACACCAGGGATAATAAAGTAGGCGCTATGACAGAAATGCCAGCTCTTTCTTTCCACATAGAAACCACAGAGGCCAATCACAGAGTATCAGAGAGGAGCTCCACCAATCACAGAGTGTGTTGGTAATGATTGGCGGAGGACTTTTTGTGATGGGTGGGACAGTGCGTTTTATTGGCAGAGTAGTGTGTGTGATGGGCGGGACACTTGTATGACGGGCAGGACAGTGTGTATAATGGGCGGGGCACTGTGTGTGATGGACAGGCCTTGAGGTTTTGGCAGAACTCACCAAACCCTGATCCTTTTTCCTATCACCTCCAGCCACCTGGAGCCAGTTAGCCAATCAGAATCCAGTGAGATGGGCAAGAGGAGTGGAAGTCAGGATGGCATAGTGGCAGTTCCCCCCACCCTCGCCGCCAGCCAGCTTCATCTGCTGCCACTTCCTGTTCATCCAAAGCCTGGTCTGTACAGTCCACATGAAAATACAGTGCAGACAGTGCCCATGTATTTTTAATTGGGGGCACCCCATCTCACCTACTGGGGGTGCATCAGCCAAAACCTTCTGCTGATTACTGACAATACAAAAAAGAAACATCTATTTTTACCAATATTCAGAACCATTTGTTCTTTCATGTGACTATACATTCTTTGTTTATTCTCAGGGACAGGGGAGCTCAATCAGATGTAACCCAGCATCTAAAGAGTTAAAATACCTCAGATACATATTTCACCCAGGCCTGGGCAGAACACGTCCTCACACAGAGTGCCTGACTGGTGCCTTAGCATGATGTAGCATCTGAGAGCTTCCACAGGGCTGCTTTCATTCAGTACAACGTGCCTGACACAGTAACTCTCGTTCCACTCACACAGGCCTGAGCTAAAGCAGATTCCCCTCAGTGTCAGACCCTAAGCATTTATCTCCTGGGTGTGTTCAGCTGCAGCCCCACCCTCTCTGCTCTGGGGAGTCCTGGAGCTCTGGTTCCCTCTAACTTCTGAAATAAGGGGGGGGGGGGGGGTGTTCAGGGGGGGGGGTCGAGGTCGAGTGGAAGGACTGATACAGAATGACCGCAGTGTACAATAGTGGTTTGGAAACTGGGTTTGGAACTCATAGAAGCGGTTCTGTAGATTGAACGATTGATTGATTGAAAGTCTTTATTGATCATTTAAAATACACAAGTCCCCTCTGTCCGGAGATGCACCAAATGCTGAAAATCATCAAAAGGAAAAATAATTCCATAAAATAACGATATCCACAAATCCCTTTCATATCCACTTCTAAGCATCTAGGATACACAGTCCCCTATTGCTGATGTTAAAATCTATCGAACAAGTTCTCGTCGAGAGTCTGTGTCTGCAAACTGCACACAAAAGAAACACAAAGGAAAGGTAGCTAGCGAAGGAGATGCTACCTTGAGATGCTCTTAAACTTTTAATTAATGGGCACTGCAGGATGTCTAGTCATGCAGGAGCTGGCGCTCAGGGGACATGATTAAATAGAGAATTCTGCTAATGAGGGCAACTACATATAGACAGCAGATGCAATTTCACGGTATGACGCTTCACTAGCTGAGCATTTGCAAACGTCAGCCGTGTTCACCGGCTCGTAACGAACCGGAATAATTTAATTTCTGTAGTAGCCACCGCTATAAAAAAAATAAAATAAATAAAAAATTGAAATCAAAGAAGAGGCAGATGCTGCTCCCTTCTTCTCCGGGCAGACTGATGAGATGTCTGACGTAAACTGTCAGTCACAGCTGCCTGTCAGGGTCTGATGTGCAGGGGATCGGGGGACCCCACATCTAAGCAACTATCGGACAAAAATATTCCTGTTCTCCCCAGGTGCTCCCGCTGTACAGTCAATAAATGAAGGTGGATGTGTACAGAAGCAGTTCAGCTTAGCCACCTTTCTCACAGGTACAATAACAGCAGATCACCTGGGATTTTAACCTACAACTGTAAAAGGACATGTCCCCCTTCTAGGTCATCTCCAAGGGAAGCCTTGAGGACAGGGGAGTAAATATTCCGCTACAATTTTAATAATATTAATACCATTTGCCATTGGCTTGGGGTCCTTGAACGTCATCTCTTTATTATTGTGCAAAGACGGCCCAAAACGGCCAGCACACAAGTGCCACTGTCTCTTTAAAAAGCCGTTTCCTTCAATTGTCAAGTGGTGAGCAGGAAAGAGGAAACGATACCCGAAACCGAGGGGGCGATCTATTTAAAAACACCGTGCAGCGCTGCTGGTGTCGCTACCCCCCGCGCGGACAGGGCTCGAGCGAAGAAAGGACGCGCGCAGCAGATGGAGCCTCACCAATCGCACCTGAATGAATCGTGTAATTGATAATCAATATCACGTCCGCTGCTGGATGATTGACACTTCGTACAGTAGCGCTGCAGACAAAACAACAGTATCCGGGGCCTGAATACCTCCAACAGACGGAGTGGCAAGAATTTTCTGCGGACACTGAAAAAGGTTACACTATTGTGCATCATTCTCTGGCAGACGGTATAGACAGTGTCTGCTTCTGCCAAATTATGCGTAATTGAAGGCAAACATCGCACCTAACGGGCCTTCATATTTAGATTACAGAGAAACAGGTGCAGTAGATCATTTTTCAAATAGAAAGAAAATAATATTTTAAAATTCATGAATGCTCTTAAATTTAGGAAGACATGCACTACCACTACGGAATTTGTATATCACGGCTTTTATAAAACGGGGCTTAGAGAGGACGGAAACCCTGTATACATCAAGAGTGGGATACCTTAGAAGTGCTGGATGCCATCCGCTGTTGGTCAGAAAAAAGAAAATCCTGGAATGTCATCAGCCATCGAGAGGAAGAGCTTGGAGACTGGCGAGTGAGTGATTAAAAGTATTATTTTAAGGCGAACAGTTAGCCTATTAATATTTTGCGTGAAAGTGTATTTTATTCAAAGTCGATCGGTTTGCATAGGCACATGCTGTATTGTCTCCTCTGCGGTGCGTAGAACCAACCGAGTGCAGTTAACTCGTGAAGTTGGATAATATGTCTAAAATTGCGGAAGAGTGTGTCCAGTGATAAAGCGCATAGGTAGGCGACTCAGGGAGTCTCTCGCTCAAGAATACTAGGCTACTGAAATGAACCATGAAAGTTAAAATATGTTGTACAATTTCAATTAGATTATAAGACACAACATAAATGTGATTTTTCTATTATTCATTTATAGGAATGCAATGTACAGTCAATGTGGCCTATAGAGGATAACTGATACAGCAGCCTAGTGTGTGACCAAACTGCGCATTAAAATAGTACTTTAATTTGAACTTTAACTGTTATCGCTAACGGTTAGCTGATATAACACAGTTTTATTAATTGTAAGTAAATGCCGACTTTCCTGCCATTATTGATTTTTCTCCAATGGTTTTGGCAATATAACAATTCTTATGGCGCCCTCTTGTGGCGTGTTGGCGTACGTGCCCGGAAAACTCACCACTGCGATTCGCAGAGCGCCGAAGTCCCTGGTAAATCTGACTGCGGCGTGTTTGTACAGGGAGCCTGTGGACGAGGTTCTGCAGATGCCGCCCTCCTTGCTGACCTGCGGCGGCTGCCAGCAGAACATCGGCGATCGCTTCTTCCTCAAGGCCATCGAGCAGTACTGGCACGAGGACTGCCTCAGCTGCGATCTGTGCGGCTGCCGGTTGGGGGAAGTGGGCCGCCGGCTGTACTACAAACTGGGCCGGAAGTTGTGCCGCCGGGACTACCTCAGGTAGGCTAGCGCCGTGGCTCCCGCTTCCTGTTCAATTCAGACTAAAAAATCAAAACAATGCAATGGCTACATCCTCCAACCTTGGTACAACAATAGATTTTTCAAATGATCCACGCTTATTTAAAGTGGTATCCCTCATACAAATTCAAATGTCATTATAATGTTTCTTTTTAAAGTGTACATATTTTATTAAAAAAAAAACAGCTGGATTTACATTATTACTAGTGTTAATTTGCCTGGTGTGATTTTCTATGGAAAAAGTGCAGACTATAAAATACGCAGTTTTCTTTGCTGTTCATCTAATAACCCGCTCAACCCGGTTCCGTTATGAACACCTCCCACCCCCCCCCCCCCGGTTCTCCAGGCTCTTCGGCCAGGACGGGCTCTGTGCGTCCTGCGAGCGGCGGATCCGGGCGTTCGAGATGACCATGCGCGTGCGGGACAAGGTGTACCACCTGGAGTGCTTCAAGTGCGCCGCGTGCCAGAAGCACTTCTGTGTGGGCGACCGCTACCTGCTGGTCAACTCGGACATCGTGTGCGAGCAGGACATCTTCGAATGGACCAAACTCAACAGCGCCGCGTAGGCCCGATCCCACCGCCCCGTAGCCGCCCCCCGGACCGCGCCCCTGAGGGGGCGGGGCTCGAACCTGGGCCCGGGAACATGGGAGTCAGTGCTGGACTCATATTTTATACAAAGACATACTTTTTTTGTAAATCCATTAATATGTAATTTTATATTTACAGACGTACGCACGCAATAAGACATTTTCCTGAATTCAGAATTTTTGGTTGAATGTACCGTCTCATTTAAATATTGTAAGTGCGGTTATTCAACTACAATAATCGGAAAGGCATATAGTATTGCTATTAACAGGATTTGAGCTAAAATAGTATATTAGGTTCAAATAAAAAAACCAGCTATTATAAAAAACCTACTTGCACATCTGAACGGCTCACAGGCCGGCATATTGAATATGTTCAATAACGATAAGTCTCCATATCTGACACATGAACTCAGTGATGTTCCACCGATGAGTTATTTTCAAGTACAATCTTGAGAATTATTTGCTTAAAAAAGAAACAAAATGTCATTCAGTTGTAACTGAAACCTGTAATGTGGGGCGTGGGGGGGTCACATGGATACAGGCCTGGGGCAGCGCTCTGTCTGGTTGCTGTTAGGATTGGCTGTGACTGTTAATTTGCCTGTGCCAAACCGGGTCAGATATGTGTTTGAAATGGAGGACATACTTAAAGTATTCCTCAGATGGTGATACAGTTTGAAAACACATTCAGAGATCCCTGGACATTTTTCATGAATCATGTTACTAACCAAGGCCTGCAGAATTTTGTTCTGAATATTTATGAAAACTGATGTTTCTTTCAAAGCTACCTTTTAAATAATATGTATAATATAAGTATTTTTACTGGTGTCTAAATGGAGAAAGTATTTCAAAGAAGACCCAGTTCTGAACCTGTGCACAGGCTCTAAGGTAACTGTAGACCACTGGAATGTTTAAATAATACAAAAATGTGTCACTTCTAGAAAAGGAGTTATTTGTCTATAAACAAGACACTGAATAAAGAGAGAATTCAATACAATTTGAATTTGAGCCAATTCTGTTTATGCAATGTCATTATACTGACACAAGAGGGCGCCAAAGGATTGTATCTTTAAAAATCTTTGCAAGCATCTTTGGGCTTAAGCCTCTGTTCAGTGCAAAGCAAAACATTTGAACTGCAAGCACGAACCCCTAAGACTATGCAAATCACTGACTTGTTCTTTAGTCTTATTCTGTGGGCCACAGTGTGTCAGAGAGGCTTGATGTACATGTCACATGATCAGATTGTGAGGTCATAGTGAGGGCATGATTGGCAGGTGACCGGCATGGATGTCTTCCATTTGGCCCACCTCCTCTCCCTGTGATTGAACCTGAGTCTTTGTCAGTCCAACAGCAAAGAACCCACCCCCCTCCCCTCCCTTCTGAACCTATGCCAGAAGCCATGGAAACGGACAGAGGGAATTATGGGATTAATCAGCACTGTGTCCAAAAAGCTGTTTTCTTAATGCTACACAGGTGAGCTGGGAGACGGAGGTGCTGAAGGGACACAGACACTGAAAATGCCACTGGATGGATCCCTAACAGACACACTTCTAATTATGAACAGGCCTCACGTGAGACACAGAGCTCCACCCACACTGTCCCAGCCAATCGCAGGCTGTGTCACTTTACATACTGCTGAACTGAATCAGTTACACTGAGAGATTTCACAACCTGTCTTATCGCTTTTTCAGGACACGGATCCATTTATACAGCTGGATAAAAAAAAAATGCAGCACTTCAGGGTATGCACCTTTATCAAGGGCTGTGGCTCACCAGGGAATCAAACCTGCAAATCCTCTGGGTGCCAAATCCAGGCTCCTCACTGCTGCAGTGGTAGGGTGTGGATAAACATCCTAGCATGCACTTATTGTACTTCGCATTGGATAAAAACATCCGCCAAATAGATATAATGTCAATAAAATTTTACAAGACACCATAAATCTGACTGGCTTGTCAGAGTCAGACTGATAACCACCATCATCTCTCACCTTCCACTGCGAAGACACTGCCAGCTGACAAGGTGGAAACACATGTCCAATCACAGCGCTGGGCTGGTGTAAACCGATCCCCCAGAATTCTTGCTGCGTGGGGATCACCTGGGCTCTGATCGCAGTCCAGTCAGATGCGAGTGCTGAGTTCAGCGTCCAATCAGAGCACTCACCGCTGAGACTCTAGAATGGTGAGGTTCATGCTCGTGCCCTTGGAGGGCCACAGGGTGCCTGGTTTCTGTTCTCACCTTAAAACTGCCAACCAGTTCAGACCCAGAATGCCAGGTAATACCAGGTAAGTTCTGAGCGCAATCAACTGCTTTAACTGATCCATTAAGCGCTGAGTGACAGCTGTCGGCACTCTCGTTATTCCCACTTCAAACAGCAGATGGCGATAATATCTCTTAAATCAACCACAAGTAGCACAAGGGGATCATAACAGGGGTAAGAGGGTAAAATAATGGGGCAAAAGACACAGTAAACTTTAACAGAGAATAAAATTAAGAAAACATAATAAAGAAGAAAATAAATATTAAATATTTACATCAAAACTGCCACGATGGAAAACAATTAAAAATGAGGGATAACAGGAACAGTTTAAGGTTGATTAAAGGGGCATTTGAGAAACTTTCCTTTTGTGGAATTCAAAGATTTGGTTCAAAATGCTGGAACTGTGGTCTGTGCATGTTCCAAACAACCAAATGCCATGATCTTAAGCCTGAGTTTCATTTTCTCTGTATTATATCTGTTGTCTTTGTGTGTTTATGCTTATGCATTGTGTGTAGCCTCTTGGCCAGGACACCCTGGCAAGGGAGATAATAATCGCCACAGGGCTTTCCTGCTAAAATAAATCAATATAAAAACATATAAAAAAACCTCCAGAGTTCTGGTGGCTCCACCAGATCTCTTAGGCAGGAAAATATTTTGCAATCTGGCAGGTTTTATGAAATGGACCCTGTGCTTTGTCACCGTGCAGAGCTTTGAGCCGAAATGGGAAGATGCCACACCCCCCCCCCCCCCCCAAAAAAAAAAAAAAGAAAACAAAAAAACAATTCTCTTAAAAGGTTTTATAAGGAGACTGTTGTCAAACCAGGGAGTCTGCAAAATCAGCCGTAGAGACCCAAAGGCTCGGCTGGTGCTTGATTTTCACCTTCAACAACTTCATCAACAACCGGATTCAGACCCAAGTGAGCATGTGCAGCACGTGTCAGTTAGCCATGCAATCAACCGCTTTAACTGATCAATGAGCAGTCAATGTGCACCAGGGATACGGGCCCCTGTACCGGTGCAGGAACCTGAATAAAAAAAACACCTGATTCAGCAAATCTAAGGTCTTCACTGAAGACCAGTCAGGTGTTCTGGGCTCGAACACAAGCCTGCAGACACACTGGCCCTTCTTGAATAAGGCTCCACATAATTGTGAATCCCACCCAGCAGTAAGGTCATGACTCTTGTCTGTTCTGGCCCCCCCCCAGGGGTGGAATGAGCTCCCAGAAGAGCAGAGCTTTGACCTAACTTCTGACATGAGCTAGACCTCCTCTTGTCACTCTTTCTCCATTCCCTGACTTTTTACTCTCCCTCCCCTCTTACTCCCCTCCCTCACTTTCTCTCTTCTCCCTCTTTCTCCCCTTCTCGCCCTCGATCACTCTATTCTAGAAGAGGTAAAGCCTGGTGGTCTGTGACTGTCTGACGGAAACACAGATAGGCCAGAAAGCACGGTCTGAGACCACTAACAACACAATTGTGGACAAATTCTCTCGACCACTGAGGAACCTGCATTAGTAATTCATGAGCTGCACTCGCCAAGCAGAAAACCCCAAAATCTCAGTTAATAGTGCGCTAATCGCTGTAATTAGAGTCACTTCAGGGGCCCAGACCTACGCATGGGCATGCAGGCACAGCTCTGGACGGAGGACTCTAGCTTTTGCGATAGAAGAGGGTCTGATTTTGGGGTGTTGGTGGGTCTGGTTTTGGCAGAAAGGTGAGTCTGGATTTGGGGTGTAGATGGGTCTGATTTTGGGGCGTAGATGGGTCTGATTTTGGGGATTTTGTGAGTCTGGTTTTGGGGTGTAGGTGCGAATAGATTTGGGGGGTAGGATCATGGCTGGTTTGTTACGTGCTTGAAACAGGGGTCCAAGATGAGGTACTCCAGGTTTAAGGGCTTCAAGCTAGAACAAGCTGGAGTCCTGCCCCCTAAAAAATCCAATCAGAACACAGAGCCCTGCCCATCTGATAGGTGGGGGACATCACCACGGTAACATCTAGCTCCACCTGACTGTGCTGAGACTGGCCCCTGAATGCACCCAGCTATTTCCTGCCCGGGGGGGAGGAGGGTGGAGCATCGGGGGTGGGGGGGGGGGGGGGAGGGGTCCCGTCACGGCAACATATATTAACCATGAATAAAAACAACCCGAAATAAAGTCTCAAAACAGGCGTCTAGACTTGCCCCAGCCTCACCGTCCCGAACAGGCAAAGTCTCCCCCCCCCCCCACAGCAGAGGAAGAGAAAGGGATAAACAGGGCTGACAGGGCAGGAAGTCTGACCTTTGACCCCCGGGGGTTCCTACCCCTGAGCTGTGTGACTGAAGGTTGTTTGGAGCTGTGACTACTTACGCTCATAAGCCATTACCGCCACAGCCGCGGGGGGCTGGGGGGGGGGGGGGGGTGCGGGGGGGGGGGGGGGGGGGTGGGGGGGGTGGGGTTGGGGGGGGGGGGGCAGGTTGCTGACCCGGGGCAGTCACCATAAAGAACCGGCACGCGCTGATCTTATCTCACCCCTGAAATCTGAACTTGGATCAAAACCGGTCCGGGGAGCCAGGGGCATTGTGGGTACTCCAGAGGGAACACACACTCTCCGCTGCCCCGGACAGGAGGGGTACGGGGGCGGGGGGGGGTTCACCGGAGCCAAACAGATTTGGAGCAGAGCCTTCAGAGTCACCTGTAAGTCACAGTCTCGGTTCTGATTGCTGTGAAGCTCGGACTCCTTCATGGTATGGATGTTATTAGTGCACCGATATGTCAAACTTCCTTATAATCTGAAGCACAATGGACTCAAAAAAGGTCTCACGCAAATGTGAAGTTAAAGTATGCTCGTGTGTGTGTGTGTGTGTGTGTGTGTGCATGTGCGTGTGCATGTGCGTTTGTATGTGTGGGAGAGAGAGAGACAGAGCAAGAGAGAGAGTGCATGTGAGTGTGTGTGTTTGAGAGAGAGAGAGGGAGGGAGTGTCTGTCGTCTACAGGTGGACAAGATAGATGAAATCAACGATGCACCGCGGTCATCAAAAATACATCTGTTTCAATCACATCAATAGTTCTTACATGTGTTTCTAGGCCATAACTCACACTGCACTCTGTGAATCAGCTCCATGTGCACCGCAGACCTTTCATTCCTGCAGCGGCTGATCTGGGATCAGGGCACAGGGGTTGGTCACTGCAGGGAGCAAAGGACCCTGGGAGTTACCACTGGATACAGTACACTGGACCCTGGGTGCCAACACTGGATTTCACTGGACCCTGGGTGTTAGACACTGGATTTCACTGGATCCAAGGATTTGCCACTGGATTTCAGTAGAACCTGGGAGTTCACTACCTGTGAATTTCAACAATGGTCCGCAAACAAAGTGTGCTGTGCCCAGAAACCATTCTAAGAATGCTCTGTCGCACAGTCTCCATTTCCAAAGAGAACCTCCCTTACAGACAGTGATTAAATAAGACCCCTGAAAACACCAAATCCCTCTGATTAACTCAGACCCCTGAATAACTCACACCCCTGAATAACTCATACCCCTGAATAACTCACACCCCTGAATAACTCAGACCCCTTGCTCAGCTTGCCTTGCATCGTGGGTCAGTGTTTGTGTTTCACCCTAGCGGAGGTTTTTATTTTTTAGGCGCTCTCACCGTCACAGAGGCCGAAATCCACTCGGATCCGAGAACCAAAACAAGACGTGATCGGCAGATAACACGAGTCAGACATTTCTGCAAAACAAGCTAAAGCAGAAACACGCTCCCCCTGGCTCCTTTGTGCCCTCTGACGCCCACAGACCTCTGGATTCAGCACAGCAAAAACCCATTAAAAAAAAACCCTGAGACAGGCGTGTAAGAGAATACAGAGGGGAGAATTGTAGAAAGAAGAAAATTTTTGGTTTCGACGAAATCTCAGTTTCCTACTTGGAATGGTCTATGAAATGTTATCAATAAAAAGGTGATAACACTGAAACCCAGCCTGGATTCCGGAACAATTTGTTCTTAATTATGAATTAAGCATTTGTTTTTTTCATCGCATACATTAAATTGCAGTTGTAATGGGGGTAAAATAGTGAAGGAAAAAAGAGGCTAAGGAGTTAAAGGGCAATTACACTTTAAAACACATATGGGCTTATTTTATTTCAAATTTTCTTCTAATGAATGTGTCAACCTTCATTTTTCGATTAGTTACTTTGTTCTGTTAATATTTTACGATGTTTTGTTGCTTACCTTTACAAATTCAGAAAGTAGACCTAGGCAGCATATCATTGCACGACTTCAACGCTATGCTTCTATTCGAAAAAGAAGAAAAAACTGGAAACCGTACTACTATGTGGACTTGCGCTAAAAAACAAATAGGTCCTTGTTTCTAACGTTAGACCATTTAAAACGAAATAAGTAATCGAAAAATGAAGGTCGACACATTCATTAGAAGGACAATACAAACAAAATAAGCCCATATGTGTTTGAAAGTGCAATTCCCCTTTAAGGACAAATGTTGACAGAAAAAGTCGAGAAAACCTTGTTTTGCTTTCTCCTTACAGTACTATTGTAACACACAAACTATAGAAACATACAGACCACACATTTCAAACTGGAGTTAATAATTTTTAAAGCTCTAACCGTGATTTGAGAAATTTAACATAGTTATAATTAGCCCCAATATACCCCACATCAGCCTCACAGACCGGTGATATCATAATGGATATTTGGATATTTGTGATTAATAACACCTGATTACTGAACAAGCTGTTCTGCTATGAGGGAAATTATAAAAGCTCGACACGCAGTCTCAGTCAAGGGAAATGAAAATTCAGCCCATGAGGGGTCCCAGTGAGAGCGTGCAAGCAGTAAAGACAGGGGACAGACCAGCATCTCATCGGCCCAGGATTTCTCACCTGCTGGGCGCAGGAGCGTGGAAACTGATGACCTGTTACTCCATCTGAAAGAGGATTCAGGCCAAGCAACATCTGGAGAACAAAGACAAGGTAAAAAGAGAGAGAGAGAACATGTGTGTGTGTGTGTGTGTGAGAGAGAGAAAGGGAAAAAGGAAGTAAAGAGGGCAGGAGAGAGAGAATAACTATAATATAAAGTTGTTGTCATTCTGACTGATCGTTACGCTTTGGCAATATGCATTTTAAAATGTCATGCCAATAAAGCATTTTGAATTTGAATTTGAGAATAATATCCAGAGGGGTTGTATGAATCTTTGCGAGCAATAAAAATTAATTGCCTGGTGAGAGGCGTGGCGCAGTCTGAAGCTGACTCTCGAGCCATACACGAGACACCCTATACAGGGGTTCAATCTCCGCCACGGCATCTTCTGAGTTCCCATTTCTATCGGTCACCCTCTCTCTGCTTTCTACCTATCTGAATAAAAGCAAAAAATATTTAAAACAAAATGAACTGCCTAATTTCACAAGCAGACTGGAGGCTGTAAACTCCGGGTATTGACAGGCTGAGTTTATGCAAAACAGCGCCACCTGACCTTCAGGACGGAATCAGCGATTGGGCCGCTCGTAACGAGGCCCCCGGCCTGGATTCCATCTCCCCCACTCCCCCTGCTCCCTGCTGTCAAAACCTGCGAAGCCTCCTCTGACGCTTTCTGCTACACACTACACGCTACACACCGCACACTACACGCTACACAGTACACACTACATGCTGCACACTGCACACTACACGCTACACAGTACACACTGCACGCTGCACACTACATGCTACACACTGCACACTACATGCATGCTTACACACGAGTGGACTACACAGGTATACAGGCGCTCAATGGGGCTTCAGTCAGGACGATTGTTAAGCCTGTAAAAATAGTCAAATACATAATTTTGTTTCGCTGTAAACGGTGCTCTCATGCTGTTGTTTTCCAGGAATAGGAAGAGGGGAAGAATCCACACACCACCATAAAGCGTCTTTCACGGCCATAAAGTCCTGCACAGAAACCCTAAACCCCGACAGCAGACCCCTCGACAGCCCTCCCGGCCCACAACTCCCCTCTTCACATAATGCGATGCCGTAATGAAACTCCTAAAAACCTCCAGAAGACAAATGAGTTCTCCTCCCACGCAGTCTATTACTGAAGTGCCATTGATAGCTGCGGTTCTACAGTCAAGAAAAAAAAAAAAAAAGAAAAAAAGAAAATCCCTCCCCTACATGCACTGCTGTCTTCGGAGACATCCTCTTGTTAAAAGTAAAGAACATACATGCGCATGTACACACGCACACACAACCACAAAAACCCACATTTACATAAAAACATAAGTCCACACCAACACATGCACGCGCGCGCACGCACACACACACATACAACAGGTACATAAAAACACACCAAAACCACAGACGCACCTACACAGGTATGCTCACACTGACACCTGAGTGATGGGCCCTTCTGAAGCCCTTCTGTGGCAGAGACCATGTACTGGGTGTGTCCTCCGGGGCCCCGGGGGTGTCTCTGCCGTGGTGCATTCTGGGTAAGAGAGCTCTGGCATCTGTCATGCTTACCTCAGAAAGAGACTGCAATAACAGAGCCCAGCAGTAAGACCCAGTGAGCTCACAGACCCAGGGTCTGGTTTTTCAGAGCAACACCGCCGTTCCCCTCTCCTCCCTCCCCAGGGAAGATTAAGGGGAAGGGGGGGGGGTCCTGTCTGTCATTTTCGGGCCGTGCAGATCTGGGACAGCGATAGGCATTCTACTGGGCTCTGCAGCCAAACTGGGGTCAGTGTGAAGACGGGGTGAGAGTGTGTGTGTGTGTGTGCGTGTGTGTGTGTGTGTGTGTATGTGTGTGTGTGTGTGCGTGTGTGTGTGTGTGTGTGTGTGTGTGTGTGTGTGTGTGTGCGTGTGTAGGTGCTTTGTGCAGTTTGTGTGTACACAGCATGTGTCTGTGTGGTGTATGTACACCCCGTGTGTGTGTGTGCGGAGTGTGTGTGTTTGTGTGCAGTTTGTGTGTACACTGCATGTGTCTCTGTGTGGTGTGTGTGTGTGTGCATGTGTAGGTGCTTTGTGCAGTTTGTGTGTACACAGCATGTGTCTGTGTGGTGTATGTACACCCCGTGTGTGTGTGTGCGGAGTGTGTGTGTTTGTGTGCAGTTTGTGTGTACACTGCATGTGTCTCTGTGTGGTGTGTGTGTGTGTGTCTGTGTACACTTCGTGTGTGTATGTGTGAGATGTGTGTGGCTGTGTGTGTATGTGTCTGGGTGTCCAAAGAAATTTTTTTTTTTTTTTACCTGCCACAGAACTAAATATGACTTAGGATTTTGGCCTTTACACCTTCAAAACAATCCTCTCAGTGAATCCTCTCACCTGAGCTGTGCTCTCAAAGAGCTGGCAGCGGACATTCCAGGCCGGAGCAATGACTGGAAGGGCTTACCTGGAGGACACAGGAAACAAACACGGAGATGACACACTCAGGTGTACATGATGGTGTGTGGGGCCTATATACTATTTCCACAGCACACATGAACTACACCCATTCACAGCTGAGAGAGAGCACCTCCAGAAATCTTGCAAGGTTTCATCCGACTCAGTCGGTGTTCAAAACTTGTGAAGTGTCCTGTGAGCTCGATGTCCATGGCACAGTAAGGGGGGAGGGGGGGGGGAGGCTCATTGGCCCAGAGAGTGCTTCAGCTTTCAATTACCACAACAGAGGGGCGTTTAACCTGTGAACCCACAATCACGCACCACACAGCCGCTCGCCAAGTGTGTGGTTAGTGTTCTGGGCCGGGACTGAGCAGCTGGCAGGTACAGGTGGAATCCGGTTCAGGGGAGTGAGAGAAAGAAAGAAAGAAAGAAAGAAAGAAAGAGGGAGAAAGGAGATAGAGAAGAAAAAGAAGGATGGAATGGGAGACAGAGAGAGCAACAGGGTGACAGAAGAGAGACAGAGAGAAAGAGAGAGAGAGACAGAGAGAGCAGCAGGGGGAAAGGAAGAGAGAGAGAAAAAGAAGAGAGAGAGAGAAGACAGGGAGAGGGTTGGGAGAGGGAGAGATTTCTTTATTTTTAACAAACCTTTATTGTTCAATTCCACGCTGGCAGTAGGTTAACCTCAATTAGACCTCAGCCTTTTTTCCCTTTAATGTCACAAGAAACGAAATTCACGAGCATTGCATGAAAAAAATTTAAATGAAATTTTTTTTTAAAGGCCGTTAAAAATTCAATTGCACGTCATCACCGACCTGACAACAACCCCCCTCCCCACACACACACACACCATGTTTCCCTACCATGTGATTAATTAAAATCTGACATGCAAATTCAATTGTTGTCTCTGTAAGAGAGAGAGAGAGAGAGGGTGACACAGAGAAAGAGAGGAAGAGTTAAAGAAGGAGAGGGAGGGGGGGGGGGGGGAAAAAGGATGAGTCACAGATTCTCCCAACAGTACTAGAAAAATTAATTTTCTCCTGGGGTTGGTGGTGGTGAGGGGGGGGGGGGGGGGGGGATGTGGTGTTCTGAGCATTATGGTGACTGTTTGAAGTTTCTTTGGGACACCACACTCTCCCGCATTTTCCCATGCATGCAAAATACCCATCCCTCTCACCCTTACCCCCCCCCCCCCCCAATCACCCACCCCCACCCCCCTCCCCACAACAACCATTCCTCTTCCTTATTTAACTTTTTTTAATGTGACTGTAATCAAACCACAACAACATTTCTGAGGCCCAGACCTTCATCCCCTCCAAATCCCACCAAAAAAAAAAAACGAACAAAAAAAAACCTGGGTAGCTTTTTTTTGGGACTTCCGGTCCCACCGTCCCATCCCGACTGCGAAGCCGACTCGCGCCGCTCCCTCCCCGGTGTTCGGCACAGAGTGATGTTCCCCTCGCTGAGCTTCCCAAAGCCGCCTCACCTGGAAGCAATCTGGAGCACAGTCCAAGAGGCTCGGAGTTAAAAGAGACCCCCCCCCCCCCCCCCCCCCCGCCTCCACCCACCCCCTCCCAGCAGTGGGACGGCACTGGTAGCCTGTGTGAGGCTGGAAATAGCTCCTTTGTGATCTTATAAAACAAAGAGAGAGAGAGAGAGAGAGAGAGAAACAGACAGAGACATAAAGAGAAAGAGAAAGAGAGAGAGGAGAGAAAGAGAAACAGATAGACAGAGACCGAAAAAAGAAGAGGAAGAGACAAATAGAGACAGACAAATAGAGAGAGAAAGAGAGAGACGGGGGGGGGGGGTACATACCGTCCTCTCAAACATAGTTAAGCGGATGGCTCTGTAACAGAACTCAGACTCTTACTCTTTTCCTGGGAGAGACACAGATTCAGCCCTGCTGGGGGAACCCTTGTGATTAAACACAGCCCAAGGCCCCGCCTTTCCCACACCCCTCTTGTTCATTGATAAAACAAGGAGAGAACCACTGATAACGTTTTCTTCCAGTCCCATTAAGCATTATATGAGATCATCACCATAGTTACTGACAGCTGTATGATTCCCTCGGCTACCTACATAAGAACACATAATGAGGAGAACAGGCCATGCAGCCCATCTAGAACATAAGAACACATAATGAGGAGAACAGGCCATTCAGCCCATCTAGAACATAAGAACACATAATGAGGAGAACAGGCCATTCAGCCCATCTAGAACATGAGAACACATAATGAGGAGAACAGGCCATTCAGCCCATCTAGAACATAAGAACACATAATGAGGAGAACAGGCCATTCAGCCCATCTAGAACATGAGAACACATAATGAGGAGAACAGGCCATTCAGCCCATCTAGAACATGAGAACACATAATGAGGAGAACAGGCCATGCAGCCCATCTAGAACATGAGAACACATAATGAGGAGAACAGGCCATTCAGCCCATGCCAGGCTTGTCATTTACTGTATGTGCAAACTAGAGAGCATCCAGCACTGCGTCAGGCCGGGACTCGAGCACCTCAAGGGCCCCTACATTCCACTGCAGGACCTGTCATCCCCTCCGCCCCCCCCCCCCCCCCCCCCACTCCACTATGAGAATGCAGAGGGGCTTCGGAGACCAGCAATTAAACTAAACTGCCGTCCATAGAGGGAGTCCAGCGGGACCTTCTCCTGAGTCAACATGCCAGACCCCATTTCCTCTTCTCTTTTTTCTCCCCCCCCCCCCCCACCCTCTCTCACTCTCTCTCTTTCTTTCTCTCTCTCTCTATTTCCTCCCTCTATGCCAGGCCCACAGCTACGCTGGGCCGGGGTGGAGCTGGTGTGGATGGACCCAAATATTTGGGGGGTCATTAATACAGTAGAGTCCCTGAATTGGAAATTGAATGTTGATTGTAAGAGAAATACGAGGAACTTTTGACAGAAATATCAAATGTTACCAATTTTGAGAACTTGGCTGCTTCAGGATGGAGTTTAAATGGACTGGAAATAACTGTAACCTTGTTTTTAAAAAATAAAAATAAAAATGGCTGATTTTGTTTTGGTCTTTTTTTTTTTTAAACACTCAAATTCCCAGATTCTGTTATTCTTGCTTTTATACCTGTTCATTTGACAAGTCAGTCTGTACCTCAGGGGTTCAACTCTAATCAGAACCTGGGAACTCATCTCCATGGAAGCACGGTCACTGATAGGCTGCTTACCAGCCAATCAGCTGCCTTGTTCTTTGGCCCTTGGCCCCAAATCATAAACAGACCATGTGGGACTGTAAAACAGGCAAATTCAGAGGCAGTTGTTGAAAGCTGTTTATTTCTAGACAAAGAAAAGCAATAAACAAGCACGCTCAATGATCGCTGAGTTCAGAGATCTGTGTTTATGTGGAGATTTCCTCACGTTACTGGTGCTGCCATGTTCACGGGCAAGCTATCGGGCTGAGAAACTGAATTGCTTCATCTGAGACAGGCTCCAAGACACCATCACCAACCGGCCCCGCCCGTCACCAAGCTGCCACTAATTTGATCAATGCGTACATTGACTGACTGACCGTGTTGGTCACAAAGCTACACCCTGAGCCGACCAGAGGAGGATGGGTTTCCCCCCTTGAGTCTGGTTCCTTCCGAGGTTTCTTCTTATCTGCTACAGGGAGTTTTCCCTTGCTACTGTTTCTTTAGGCTTGTTCCTGTGGGGGTCTAGGCCAGGGTTGTCTGTGAAACGTATTGTGACAATTGTTTGTGAAATGCGCTATATAAATAATTTTGATCTGAAGGCCTGATAATTGAGGTAGATCAAATGGAGTAAAATTTTCAGAAAAAAGTAGACCACTGATTCCCACCTGGGCGGAGCAATAATGTGGGGATGTCTGTAAGCTGCTCTGGATAAGAGTGTCTGCTAAACGTAAACCTTTTTTTTAAAAAAAGGGAACAATCCAGATGACATCCAGGCAGCCCGTTTCCACAGGGGCAATATTCAGCATTCAGAGTGACCTCACCCGTGGCAGTGCCGGGCACAGGTGAGGCTGCCCCAGGCGAGCTCCAGCTCTCCGGTGTGGAAAGGTTCACCTGTGATCTGATGATCTGACGATGATGAAGATGAAAGACTCCCAGCCACGGGGCCTCTGGAGCTTCTGCGCGTTCCCACCGTCTGAGTCACTGCTGGAACACGGCGAACAGACCCTGCGCAGACGACGCGGATTCCTAAATGTTAACTTAACGCCAACCCCTCTCTCCGTCTCTCAGGGGCGACCCGTGGTTAAAAAAAAAAAGCGGCTAAATTTGGGACGAGGCCCCTCTGTGCATTGTCCCGGCAGGATTCCGTCCACGGGACGCGTCGGGGGAGACGACAGAGGCCCCGTTGATTCGCCGCGGTGGCGGTCGGGGGGGACATTTACTGCGGGGGCCCCCATGTGATTTTAATTGTGCGATTAGCGGTAATTGAGTCAGCGATCGAAGGGCGGCGAGGCGCTAGGAGGGGGGGGGCCGCGGGACTCAGAGGGGCCCTTTGTGCCTGACCTCCGTCTCCACGGATACCTTTAAGCGCCGGTCACAAGCCCCGAGCAGCACGAGGGCCAGCGCCCCCCCCAGCCCCTCCACCCCCAAACCCCAAAGACCCCACCCCACTGCATAAACCCCCAAGCCCCCCAACCCCCAACCCCAAAGACCCCACCCCACTGCATAAACCCCCATGCCCCCCCACCCTCCCCCAGCCCCTCAACCCAAACCCCACCGTCCAAACCCCCAAGCCCCAGCGCCCCCCACTCCTCAGCCCCCAAACCCAAACCCCAATGTCCCCACCCCACTGCATAAACCCCCATGCCCCCCCCACTGTCCAAACCTCCATGCCCCAGCGCACCCCCACTAAAACCCCCATGCGCCCCACCCCTCCACCCATAAACCCCTATGCCCCAGCGCCCCTTACCCCCTCCAGCCAAACCCCCACACCCCAAAAACCCCTCCCCCCCAAACCCCTATGCCCCAGCGCCCCCCCCCCCCCCACCCCCAGCGCTTCCCCATGCAAACCCCCACACCCCAGCACCCCCACCCGAACCCCAATGCCTCCCCAACCAAACCCCCACACCCCCCACCGTCCAAACCCCCGAGCCCCAGCACCCCCCCACGCCCCAGCACACCCCTCCCCAAACCTCCAACCCCAGCACCCCACACCCCTACATCCCAGATATCAGGGGCATCCTGCCTGCCCCAGACAACCCCTGACCCAGCCTGGACCAGCCCATCATCAGCAACACCTTCCACCCTCTTGGTAAATGGTAAATGGACTGCATTTATATAGCGCTTTTATCCAAAGTGCTTTACAATTGATTCCTCTCATTCGCCAGAGCAGTTGGGGGTTAGGTGTCTTGTTCAAGGACACTTCGACACGCCCAGGGCGGGGATCAAACCGGCAACCCTCCGACTGCCAGACAACCGCTCTTACCTCCTGAGCTATGTCGCCTCTTACATCTGGGTCTGTTTCGCTGACCGCCTCCACGGTACCGTTACCCGGTGCCTCAAATCATTGTTTTGGGCCAAATTTCCAGTGTTTTTCTGACCAACCAACCTTCAACATTCTCGGGAATGAAAGTAGACAGGGAATATCGGATATCGGTGATGCGTCAGTATGTGTTGATGGTCAGTTTTAGAGAGCCAGTTCTGTGGGAATTTCGTCCTGAACTTTGGAACCAATGACTCCTGCCTCTTCTTGGAAAAGCGCTATAGGATCTGAAATGACCGCAGTGAGTCAGAACCTGTAGCGAGGCCACTATTGTCTCCCCCGTTGGGACAGAATCTAAAAAAGGTTCAGAGAGACCTCGGTCACCGGCTCGTTCCCGAGTCAGGGGAGGGGGGGGGGGAAGGAGAATATCCTGTCGTGACGCCATCGATCCTGAACGCAGAGCAGAACAGGCCCTGGACTTGTTATTGTGCAACGGCTAATCCAAGGCTCTCTCTCTCTCTCTCCCTTGGCACACGAGCTCTCCGCGGCGCTCCTGCAGCTTTCCCCCAGCGCCGTCTCCTTCCATGAGATCGCATGGAAACGCGAGCCACGCAACGAGGAACCGTTTAGCGTCAATCTGTCCAGGCCTGTACCGGTCTAACAGGCCTCAATTTTAAAGGATCGCTCTGGCATTACAATAGAGGACCTTTAAAGAAAAAAAAAAAAAAAAAAAAAAAAAAATAAAATAATTCGGGGTGCATTACACATTTCGAACAGTCGCACAGTCAAACGGTTCCATGACTAACGTCAAGCCTGTAAACTATCAAGTGGGATAAAGATGAAGAAAAGCATGGCTGAGGTTTTTTTTTTGCGTCCGGATTTCTGGGGGTTTGAGTCAGGCGGAGCAAAGAGGCACAGAGTGACCCCACCGCGCCCGGCTAACGGTCTCCGCCCCGAGTTCGGCTCCGCGACGGAGACCTCGCGCTGGCCCCCCGCGCTGGCGTGGGTCAGGACGTCAGGCAGGCGGCCGCGTCGCGCGACTATCTGATCGCCGATAAGATTGCGCAGAAGAGACGATGACTCCCCCCCCCCCCCTTCCGCGGTGTGGAGTCTGACCTTTGACCTCTACTCTGCGGCTGACCCCCCTCTTCTTTCACTGCCTTCTCATCTGAAACCGGGCCCGGCCGCCAGAGCCATCGGAATCCGCAGTCGCCAGGATCTACAGATCCCGAGGAGCAGATCAAAAGATACCTTCACTGTGAGCCAAAGGCCTGGCCTTTCAAAACCAGAGCGAACAGACCAAGGAAGAAAAATCACAGGTTTGCGTTTGGACTGTGGCCAGCACTACAGTCATAGGTTATAAGTCTGTTTTTGTTGAGTCCCTCTGGAAACGATCCACTGGGAAGGGCCATGCTGCAAACTGTCGGTAAACGTGTGTAAAATTTAAAAATAAAGATGGCTGATTGATTAACTCATTGACTGGTTGACTCACGGAATACATGACACGTGTAGAGAGATTTCAGGACTAGTTATATGCTCTAAACTCACAGGGATCGAGTACAGCTGGGAGAGTTGGCCACTGTCTTTTTTAAAAATACTTTTTGATGGGCTGTAAAACTTCATTGCCAATCAGTGTATCAGAGTCCTGCCCAGGACGTGGGGCTTAAAGCTACTGCTTGAGCAAAGCAGAAAGGAGACAGAGCTTAATGCTGTGTTACACGCTTCGTTAACACATTCCCAGAGTGCACTGCACCACAAGCCACTTTAACGCACTGAAGGAGAACTCACTGCACCACGGCAAAGCCCAGCTCTGCTAGAAAATACCACCGCCAGTTAGGAGTGCTAATAAAGATATACCCTTTACTATAAAACTTGACAATAACAGCTACAATAATAATATCAATAATAACTAACACTTTAACAAGTTAAAATTGGGGGTGGGGGGGGTTGGGGGGTTAATGGCTAATCAGATGGCTGGCAGGTTTGAATCTGGGGCTAAACACTGCTGTCATGGCAACACAGCCCAAGCTACTTCCAGTAAAAACCGCAGAAATGGGAATGACTTTGACAGGGGCTTGACAGAGCTGGACAACACACAGCGAGAGAGAAGTGAGTGAAGGAATATGTTAAAGGGAAGGGGGTGGGGGGGGGTTGGTTTCAGAAATAATCAGCGAGAAGCAGCGCAGCCTCTCTGAGGCCTGTCAGGGGTTGGGTTACCCCCACCACATTGGGCCCCACTGTTTATCAGCAGGCTGGGGTAGCTCCAGGCACTCTCAGCTCCCCCCCCCCCCCCCCCCCCCCCCCCCCCCCCCGAGCTTCCTCTCTCCCTTCGAACCCGCACCATGCACCCCACCTCTTTCCCTTCAACCGGAGGAAGTCAGGAAACTGCATGGAGAATGGATTTTCTTGGCCCGTCTTTTTGCCGCAGGGTTCTCTGTCCCCCCCCCCCCCCCCCCCCCCCCCACCCCCCCGAAAATGGGATTAATCGGTTGATGTTGTGAGCGTGCCGTGTTTGGTACCGCACCCCCGTTCCTGTGCACCAGAGAACAGGAAGTGGGCCTATTCAGACAGCAGGGGGGGGGGGGTCAAAGGTCACGCTGGATAAAGTCAGCAATACCCCGGAGATGTCATTATTGTCATGTTTTATTATGGGATACGGTCTACTTTAATGCTCATTAAACAATTAAACGCATTTTACAATGGCAAATGGCATCTCCAAAGGGACAAAAACACAAAAAAAAAAAGAAACGGAAGTGTTGTCTTAATAAGTTCAAAAATAAACGCCCGAAAATATACACCAAACAAAATGCAGTTATTTATGTTCAAGAAAGAGCAAATTACTGAGCTGTGAAAGAACAGGACATGACAACATGTTGGAAGTGTGAATTATATTCCACGCTGCCGCCTATGGGACGCTAGGTTATATTAGCAGGCCTGAAAGCTCAGGGCTCTGGATGGCTGTGCAGAGAGAGAGGAGCGGGAATGAGGCATCAGAGAAAGGGCTTAAACCATTTCTTTAAAAAAAGTAAAAAAAAAATTTTTTTTTCCTTATTTTCTGTCCAGTTTCATGTGATCTCTGCTATCGATTCAGGAGAGAGCGCACAAGCCGGTGCTGTCTCGCGAAGCACATGATTTCAGCCACTGATTCCTACCACACGACAGTTTGCAAGTCAGGTTCTCACAGACACGAGTCAGAGGAGGACTCACTCCAGGTGCAGCTCAACAGGTGAGCCGCAGGTGAACCGGGCCTGACTGACCAGCGGGGGGGGGGGGGGGGGGGGGGGGGTCGATGGCATTGCCCAGGCGATGCGACCGGCATGGTCACGGGCCTGATTGGATGGATGACGAGCCCCCCCGCCCCAGGGGAAGGGAAGCATTTTTTTTGACATGTTTTAAATAAGCCATTTTGAGACGGGACGGGACGGGGGGGGGGGGGGGGAGGCACATGTTTGTCCCTTTTGAAGATCAGACTCCCTCAGATGCCTCTCCAGGCCCGAGACTCCATTAGGGAACAAAGGCGCAGTCAAACCCGTTTGCATCTGCGTGCACGTCACGTTACATTCACATCGCATTACATTCACATCGCATTACGCTCACATCGCATTACGCTCACATCGCATTGCGCTCACATCGCATTGCGCTCACATCGCATTGCGCTCACATCGCGTTACGGTCACACTAAATCCAGGCCGTTTAGCGGACGCTCGGGCGCAGGGCGGATCAAACGAGCGCACGCAGGAAGAGTTCACGGCCGAGAGAGAGAAGCAGCCAAAGCCGAAGTCATCAGTGTCACAGCCGATAGGATTAGGTAACGCACAAACCCTCAACTACACATAATAACATAGCATTAAAATGCCACGGCAGTGCCATAACCCTTAATAACAACGTGAGTTTCAGGCAGACAGATGGGTTTGGGACATAGCTCAGTGAGTGTGCTTATGCATGCATGTTTGTATGTATATATGTACGTATGTATGCATGCATGTATGTACATATGCATGCACATAGGTATGTATGCATGTACGTACATACGTATGTATGAATGTATGTATGCAATTATGTATGAATGTATGTATGCAATTATGTATGTATGTATACATGTATGTATGTATGTATATATGTATGTATGAATGTATGTATGCAATTATGTATGAATGTATGTATGCAATTATGTATGTATGTATACATGTATGTATGTATGTATATACGTATGTATGAATGTATGTATGCAATTATGTATGTATGTATATATATGGATGTATGTATGTATGTATATATGTATGTATGTATGTACGTACATATGAACGCATGTATGAAATGTAATACTGTATTTTTATTGAGGAGCTGAGCGTTGCTGAGCCCAGATGGCCTGCTGCAGATGGCACTGACAGTGCTCAGTTCTCTGTTTACGTACATATTTTCTGTCACGCTTCACGCAGGAGCCTGTTTAACATCAGCGGATCAATGGCTGCTCTGAGAGGACGGCGAGAGACCCACGGCGAGCGCGCCCCGGCCCTGCGATCGCTCACGTCTCCGTGACGGCTGGGGTTTGGAAACCGCCGCCTCTTATTCACTTTAATTTTAAACAGTGGGATTTATCCGTCTCTCTTCTGTCCGCGCGCATTAAAGGGATCTGCGGAGAGGAGCGGCTCGGAGCGGCGGAAGGGATCGGAGCCAAGCGCGGATTCACTGGGGGCTGATCGGAGTTCTTCCCTCCCGAGGGAACAATGCAACGAGGGCAATCTCAAGCCAATCACAGCGCACGCAGTAGTGCTTTTGAGGGGTGCCACTCCTAACGCTGAACTGTGTGATAATAACAGGGTAATTTACCTGTGAATCCAGCCCTCCTACCCCAACAAACACAACTCCAGCCTCCATGTATGAAACTTAGACACTCCTGTGGGGGGAAGATAATGCGACTGAGTATTGGTCGTATTTCTTGTGCCAACCCCACCCCCCCGTGAGTGAAGTATGCAGGAGTGGCAGGCAGCTCGGAGAAGGCATGCGCAGCTGTGTGGGTGATGATGATGATGTCAATGTTGACGACAGTGATGATGATGATGTTGATTGTTATGTTGATGATGTTGATGTTGATGTTGATGGTGATGATGATGATGTTGATGATGATAAAGATGGTGATGTTGATGGTGATGTGATGATGATGATGTTGATGATGATGTTGATGATGATGATGAGGAGAGGTGGGGGGGTTGATATGCTAGATAGGACCCTCCTCCCCATCCAGCCCATCCCCTGGCAGCTATTTGAATGAACGAGCAGAGAAGACAAGACATGCTCTACCCAGAGAGTGCCCTCCTCCTGAACTGAACCAGGAACATGACTGTGATTACGGCTCCTGTCTGAAAGGGCCTCATTCAGGGACATTCCCAGCCATTAGGGGAGGATGAGTGGGGCTCTGTTCACCTCTCCTTAAGACCTCAGCCCCTGAGACCAGCCCTGTCAATATTCCTGGCAGGAGGGTGGGGGGGGGGTAAGAGGTAATATCACCCCGTTTGATGAATATCACCTTGTTTTGGTGGCCCTGGCTGCCAGCTCCCAGCATGCTCTGGGCCCTGGCTGCCAGCTCCCAGCATGCTCTGGGCCCTGGTTACCTGCTCCCAGCATGCTCTGGCCCTGGCTGCCTGCTCCCAGCATGCTCTGGGCCCCTGGCTGCCAGCTCCCAGAATGCTCTGGGCCCTGGCTGCCAGCTCCCAGAATGCTCTGGGCCCTGGCTGCCAGCTCCCAGAATGCTCTGGGCATGGCAGCGGGAAATCTGCTAAGATCTGATCTCCCACGCTATGGTTCGTTGCCAGCCGCCACGAAAACTCTCCC
This sequence comes from Anguilla japonica, assembly GCA_025169545.1. NCBI lineage: Eukaryota > Metazoa > Chordata > Actinopteri > Anguilliformes > Anguillidae > Anguilla > Anguilla japonica. Next base: position 44,705,502 of record CM045898.1, read on the forward strand.
ACTGAGCTGGGAGTGGGACTGAGGGGAACGCCGACACGGACAGGAAGAGTGGCTCCAGGGCTGCTGACTCTGGTGCCAGTGTGTGTGTGTGTAAGAAAGAGAAAGAGTATGTGTATGTGCTGGGGTGTGGGTGTGTAGGGGAAGAACGGACAGGAAGAGTGTGTATGTGTATGCTGACTGTGTGTGTGTGTGTGTAAGAAAGAGAAAGAGTATGTGTGTGTGTGTGTGTGTATGTGTGTGTGTAAGAAAGAGAAAGAGTATGTGTATGTGTATGTGTGTGTGTGTGTGTGGTGTGTGTAAGAAAGAGAAAGAGTATGTGTATGTGTGTGTGTGTGTGTGCATGCAAGTGTGTGTGTGTGTGTGTGTGTGTAAGAAAGAGAAAGAGTATGTGTATGTGTGTGCATGCGTGCATGCAAGTGTGTGTGTGTGTGTGTGTGTGTGTGTGGGTGAGAGAGGAAGAGTGTGAGAGTGTGTGTGTGTGAGAGAGAGTGAGTGAGAGAGTGTGTGTGAGAGAGAGAGTGAGTGAGAGAGTGTGTGTGTGAGAGAGAGAGTGAGAGTGTGTGTGTGAGGATTCATCTGAGGAATTCATTCTGAGGGTACAGTCTCAGGGGTTCAGTCCCTGGGGTTGAGTCTCAGTGGTTCTGAATAAGGCAGTAAGTACTGAATAAGGCAGTAAGTACTGAATAAGGCAGTAAGTACTGAATAAGGCAGTAAGTACTGAATAAGGCAGTAAGTACTGAATATGGCAGTAAGTACTGAATATGGCAGTAAGTACTGAATAAGACAGTAAGTACTGAATATGGCAGTAAGTACTGAATAAGACAGTAAGTACTGAATAAGACAGTAAGTACTGAATATGGCAGTAAGTACTGAATAAGACAGTAAGTACTGAATATGGCAGTAAGTACTGAATAAGGCAGTAAGTACTGAATAAGGCAGTAAGTACTGAATAAGACAGTAAGTACTGAATATGGCAGTAAGTACTGAATAAGGCAGTAAGTACTGAATAAGGCAGTAAGTACTGAATAAGGCAGTAAGTACTGAATAAGACAGTAAGTACTGAATAAGACAGTAAGTACTGAATAAGGCAGTAAGTACTGAATAAGACAGTAAGTACTGAATAAGACAGTAAGTACTGAATATGGCAGTAAGTACTGAATATGGCAGTAAGTACTGAATATGGCAGTAAGTACTGAATATGGCAGTAAGTACTGAATAAGACAGTAAGTACTGAATATGGCAGTAAGTACTGAATATGGCAGTAAGTACTGAATAAGACAGTAAGTACTGAATATGGCAGTAAGTACTGAATATGGCAGTAAGTACTGAATAGGCAAGTCTGCATTCCTGAAGAGGAAGGGCGTCTCAGATATTTCACAGAGGATCAGCCTTGTGTACAATGAAGAGCTATTTTACACAGAAAAAGAGGTTTAAAAAAGAGGTTTTTCTGGACGTGAATCTGTGCATTCGTGCTACATTTCAGTTCCAGGCCGGATCAAAGATGGATCCTCGGGCTTACATTCTACAGAGATACTTTCTCCATGTCAGATCGTTTAAATTAAAGACAGCCCTCTGTCAATTTCACATGCGCTCCTCAAGTACAAAGTCTAAAACACAAGGGTATTACACAGCATCTGATTGGTTTCTGCGTCACCATTAACAGGGAAAAGTGACAGTACAAACGAGAGAAAGAAGGCTTTTAAAAGGGCGATTTAAAGCTCTCCTCAGAGACAATGCAATCATTAACCAGTCTGAGGGTTCACACATATTTTGTGTGAAAGAAAAAAAAATCTATTGATTTTGACTTTCCATCTTAGTAAAATGTTCACATAATCAAACTAAATTGCATTTTTTTTTACAACTTCCCTAACTTCCCTCCTAACGCACAAGAGATTTAAACACATCTATTCAGCAGATGCTCCAGTCTGGATGTATCAAGTGCACAAAATATATTCAAGTCAAAGAGGACTGGCACTCTGAAATAAGCACACTGTCACATATAAGCGCAGTACTGGTGCCCATATAATAAAAAGGGGGATTGGAATAATTCCCCTGGATTTTCAGCTCTCCCCTGAAAACAGAAAGGAGGAAAGCTCCAAGCACCCCGTACACACGCTGCTGGGGCGGCAAGGCAGTGTCAGGGTTAGGGAACCGGGGGAAACCGTAACTGAGAGGTTGCAGGTGTGAGTCCACAGTTGGGGCACTGCCACTGCACCCTTGAGCTGAGTACTGCACTTAACCCCAACTGCTCCAGTAAAATAAATAAACAGTGGTAAATGGATTAGCACTGCTAGACTCCCCAAACGTAAACGCTCAGCTTCAACAAGCCAGACCTTCGTTCGTTGCGGATCTCCTGAATTACAGTCTGATGCTGGGCCCAGCACTACAACTTTACGACGTTATAAATGGGGTTATAAATACAGTCTACTACAGACGTCTCGACACGGAGGACAGCATGAAGAGAGCTGTCCCGCCCCCCACCATTCAAAAAAATAAATAATAATTCCTTTGTCAGTTGCCCTCAGGACTGAAGGTTTTTTTTTGTTTGGGGGAAGGGGGTGTTCAGAAATGACCCACCCGGCTCCTGACCAGCCAGTCTCTTCCTTGTTTGATCTCCTTTAAGAAAATATTTAATTAAATTACTATGGCATGCCCCCTAGGGGGGAGGAAGGGACCGACCCCCTACAACGGGGGGCTGAATGTTTCCACTTGGAATGGAATTTGGGGGGTGGGGGGGTGGGGTGGGGTGGGGTCCATCCTGCTAGGGCAGGCGGGGGGGGGGGGGGGGGGGGTGGAGGGCACGGGAAGGGCAATGCTGAGAGAGAAAGTGAGACCTGATTTTGGTGCCACGCCCGAAGGCTGACCAGCGACCTCCTATTTTGGGAAGGGGCGGGGGGGGGGGGGCAGGATCTGATGGGGGTAGGGTAGGGTTGTTTGGGGGGAGGGGGTGGGGTCAGCTCCAGCCAAACAGAGTGAAAGAACGATGGCCCTCTTGCTTGACCTATGTCATGACAGTGCTCTCCCATGTCATGACAGAGCTGTCCATCACACAGTGCTTTTCAAAATGGCGCATTGGCTTCACACAAACCTGCTCGCCATGGAACAGGTCAGTGACAGCAGAGTGAGTGACAGCGGGGTCCCCGCCCCCACAGCAGGCCTGAGCGTGACCTTTGACCCCTCCCTGCTCCTCATCCTCAGTAGAGTACGACAGGAAACAGAGCCAGCAATTATTTGAAAAGAATTTAGCTCTTTAGGACACCAGTGAAAATTCCTAGACATTTACGACCACTTTAGAAGGACGCAATCACATTTTCAAACATTCAGGACAAAAAAAACAGGGGAAGAATATATCCCATGACTGCACATTTCAGTGGGTACCATTTATTCAGCAGTTTGAAGGCTGAGCCTCAGAGATCTGCAAGAGTGTTTTAAAAACTTTTTACCAGCGTCTAAAGAGTTAAAGTTGGGTGAAATATGTACCTGGCGCAGGTCAGGTGGCGGCGGCCAGCCTGGCTGTCTCCATGACGACCTGCTGTTCGTGGCACAGCCTCTTCCTCGCTGACAGGTGCAGTCTTCACCTGCTCTCTCTCTCTGATAATCACACCGCCATACCCAGATTCCCCCCCCCCCCCCCCCCCCCCCCCCATATGGGCCCTGTCATACTGGACCCCCCCCCCCCCCCCCCCCCCCCCCCGCCTCGAGCATACCCCCCCAAAGAATGACCCAGCAGAAGGAGGTGGAAAAGACTGTAGACCCCTGCCCTGTGCAGCAGGGAGCGACGCGGATATTTAGCTACCTACAGGGGAGATGAGCATGGTGAGCGAACCCTAGGCTGTCATACAGACTCTATGCTGTTATACAGACCCTACACTGTCATACAGACCCTATGCTGTATACAGACCCTACACTGTCATACAGACCCTATGCTGTCATACAGACCCTATGCTGTCATATAGACCCTACACTGTCATACAGATCCTACACTGTCATACAGACCCTACACTGTCATACAGATCCTACACTGTCATACAGACTCTATGCTGTCATACAGACCCTACACTGTCATACAGACTCTATGCTGTCATACAGACTCTAACACTGTCATACAGACCCTACACTGTCATACAGACTCTATGCTGTTATACAGACCGTATGCTGTGGCCCTGTATGCTATCATATGACTCATTCTTCTCTGCCCCTGCCTTGTTTATTCTTAAATTCGCTAACTAGCATAAATAAATGAGCCAGCAAACATAAAAAAAGACTCCAGACCCCACCAAGTGAAACAAAGGCACATGAAGGGGGCACTGGGTTCAAAACATTTGCCAAAATGGTAACATTACCGAATTCCCAACCTGTGCACATGTCCACGCCCCCTGACCTTTGACCTCTCCTGTGAATGGTCTTCAGAGCCCTGCCCACTCCCCCCACCCCCCCAGCTCCACCAAGCTGGACCTCGGCAGATGTGTCCTCAACAGCCCGGTGGTCGGTCAGCTAGAGGTGGAGCGGACGGGGTCAAAGGTCACTGCGATGACAGCACAGACCTTACAGCAAGAGTCTCGCTATTCCCCCACAACCACAACATAGGGAGGGGAGGGGGGGTGAGGGCAAAGGGACTGACTGTGTGGCTGTCCCACCCCTCAACATAAACCCAAAAAAACCACCAAGAATAAGAGATGTAGGAATCAGGGTGTCCTTTGGGCAAATGGGGAGTGGTCACAAGGTGAGCCGTGAGGTCACGAGCAGAGAATGTGATTGGGCGTCTGGCTCAGAGAGGTCTGGCCTGTGTGCCTCTCAGCTCCTGTTTCACCCCCTAACCCCCCCCCGCATCTCGTGGCCCCCGTGTCCGGGCCGCGGTGGGAAGATGCGTTGGGGTCACCCAACATTCGGGGTTCTGTTACAACCCAAACACAAGAGCTGGGGGGGGGGGGAGGCTGTGTCAAAAGAAAAAAAAAAAGAAGAAAGGAATGAACTGTGTTCTTGCTCCCTGTCTCTGCTGTGCTCGAACCGTAGGCCGACTTTTCTCCACTCCTCTATCTCCCCCCGTCCCTCCCTCTGAACTGGAACTATCTGTCCACTCAATAAAACTGCAGGGCCCATTTCCCAGAATTCAAAGCAGCGTGACGGCATTGAAGAACAGTCTGCAGTGACTTTGGAGATCCTGGTTGAGATCAACTACGCTTCAGTTTTTTTTTTTATGGTGTTGGGAGATAAACAGGAAAGAAGGGAGCAATGTTCAGAGGGTGACGAGAGTAAAGCACAAAACCTGTGCATCTGAACTTCACATCGACCAATCATCAAACACCTTTCCACAGCTCAGTTCATAAGGGGACCAATGAGAGACGAGGCTTTTTAGCAAACCCAGCGCTACGTAGCGGTACATCGGCCGGAGCCGAAGAGAGAGAGGGGCCAGCAGCCGTCCGTCATGACAGATGCAGCGTTGAGACGCTTTCCCACGGACAGGGACGCATGCAGAGCCAGAGACTGCCGGGGGGGGGGGGGGGCGGGGGGGGGGGGGGGGGAAGGGATAATGCAAACCACAAAACCATGACTGCCTAAATTTCTACAGTGGATCAATATGAACACACTGTTGAGATTTAAATCACGCAGAAAGTGAGAGAAAGTGAGAGAAAGAGAGGACAGAGAGCAAGACAGAGCGTGCGCAAGAGAGAGAGATTGGATTCTGCACCATCACCTGCATGGTGATGTAGTTGGGGGTCAAGGTCTTTGGGGCTTACCAGAGTCGGAGCCAAAAAGAGGAAGGTCTCACAAGCTCACAACTTAAAGGCAATCATCACAGAAAGAGCTAGAGGTTCAGTAAGGAGGTTCTGCTTAAAGTAGCAGATGGGTTTCAGGGTGAAGTTTTAAAGGAAGCCTATTTGCAAATGTTCCCTCAAAGTGTAGGAGGGAGAGGAGTGTTAGCACTGCGAGTAGCACGTTAGCACTGTGAGGGGAAACATTAGCACCGTGAGGAGAGCATTAGCACTGTGAGGAGAGCGTTAGCACTGTGAGGAGAGCGTTAGCACTGTGAGCAGAGCATTAGCACTGTGAGGAGAGCGTTAGCACTGTGAGCAGAGCGTTAGCACTGTGAGGAGCATGTTAGCACTGTGAGGAGAGCGTTAGCGCTATGAGGAGTGTGTTAGCACTGTGAGGAAAGCATTAGCACTGTGAGGAGAGCGTTAGCACTGTGAGGAGAGCGTTAGCACTGTGAGCAGAGCATTAGCACTGTGAGGAGAGCTTTAGCACTGTGAGGAGCACATTAGCACTGTGAGCAGAGCATTAGCACTGCGAGGAGAGTATTAGCACTGTGAGGAGCACGTTAGTACTGTGAGGAGAGCGTTAGCGCTATGAGGAGTGTGTTAGCACTGTGAGGAGCACGTTAGCACTGTGAGCAGAGCATTAGCACGGTGAGGAGAAACGTTAGCATGGTGAGCAGAGCATTAGCACTGTGAGGAGAGCGTTAGCACTGTGAGGAGCACGTTAGCACTGTGAGCAGAGCATTAGCATGGTGAGGAGAAACGTTAGCATGGTGAGCAGAGCATTAGCACGGTGAGGAGAAACGTTAGCATGGTGAGCAGAGCGTTATCACAGTGAGGACAGCGTTAGCACAATAAGGAGCGCTCACAAGCCCACCATCCCAACTCCCCAACTCTCCAACTCTCCTCAGGGCCCCGGGATGGGGTTTCAAAGCCGAGCGCTGAAGTGTGCGGTGGGGCCTTGAACACCAGCACCCTCCCATTAGTGGTTTCTTACTGTTGAAAGGCATTTTCAGAACAGCACTCCTGGCACAGAGACATTCTCCCCCCCCCCCCCCCACCCTAAAAAAAGAGATGGTTTCCGTGGGTGATATAAAGGGAAAACATACGACCGCTTGTTTTGGCACCATAGAGAGTTCTGTACCTCTTCTCCATCTCAGGGTTGTGGAGGTTAAGTGGCCATTCTCTCTGCTGAGGAGCTTCCCGATGGCCAGAGCTCTACTAAACACATACGGAGATCTCGCCATGTACTCAGATACTAGAAGCCTTGGGACATGAACGCATGCACACACACACACCCCACACAAGCACTCACACGCACATGCACACAGAGACCCCCGCACACACACATACAAACACGCACATACAGACACACAAACACACATGCGCATATACACACACATGCCCAAACGCACACACACGTGCATGTGCACAAGCACTCACACACCCATACATACACACACACACACAGGTGGACACATGCACGGACAGACATACATACAAATGAAAACACACACACACATGCACATATGTGCACACATGCACGCATGCTTGCATTCAAAACAGACACACACAGCTCAGTCACTGGGTTGGAGGGAATTTATGGAGTGTGAATTTATTTCAACAAAATGCCTTTCTGTAAACTTCATTTTCATTTAATTGGGCTATTAGACTGTTTGGACATAAGACCAGACAGAATTAAATTCAATTAAATTTTTGAATTGTCTCTCTCCTTTAAACACACACACACACACACACACACACAACAAATAAAATGTGAAACACACAAAATGGGACCAGAGTTCATCTAAATTCCGACTTGATTATGTTTAACTACAATAAAAACAATTACTGCATAATTCTTGGTGTCCCTGAGCAAAAAAAAAAGACAAATAGTCAAACACATTTCCAGATGCACTTGTGCTAGTGCTGGCGTGAAACTGGGATTTTATTTTGTTTGTTTGTCCTTCAGATTTAAAACAGGAAACAAACCCATCATTACTGCTACAGTGAATATCTTCCGAATTTCCAGTCACATTGGAGCGCTGGAGTTCTGTGTTCAGAGTCCAAAGACGTGAATCTTACTGGAGCTTGCAACAAATAAATATGCATTCCATCTTAGCCGACACCCAGATTAAGTCTAACTACAGTGGGCTTTTCGCCATAAATGTTGACTCACTCATTTAGAAGAAAAAACTTAAACAAAGAACAAATAAACTTGAGGTTCCAATCTGGCGAGAATATGGGGACCAAAAAAAATAAAATAAAAAAATAAAACGACACAAAAAAACTAATCAGTAAATAGAACTAAAATCTGTTCTGCAATCATGAGTTTAAGAAAGTATAACAATGGTATGACACTATTTCCTGTACAACGTCAAGCATTTGTATATTTGTACATACTGGCTACATGTCTTCTAAGACCCAAAGGTTGCACAGTATTTCTGTTTACGGTTCACATGTTCTCACTGTCCTTTCCATTTTACTGTTCCTTCGATTACAGACAATCACCACAAACTAATTAATCAAAAACATTACTCCATCCAAAGTACATTTACTACAGCAAATTAATACTGTCATTTACAGGGTAAGTGACACATTACTAGCTCTCTTTACAGACAAAAAGTATCATTACGTTACGCAAGATAAAAAGTACTGTCAATGTGGGACGCTAAAACCAGTTAAAATCACTTGACCATTAATACAAATGTTGCTTAATATGAATTTCACGATAAATGTAACCAAATGAAACTTTTTTTTGAGATAATTTTTGAGATTTAAAATAAGCTTTAAAATGACATATTTTAAATTACATTTTAATTTTAAAGAATCTGGACAGGCAAGTTCTGGAGTCGGGGAAAAGAGGCTTTAATGGTATTAAAGCTATTTTTTCCTTTAAAAAAAAAAAAAAAAAAAAGTACACGGAGAAACATTCCAGGAGAAGAAATGAACAACTGGGATAGCCAACGAAAGGTCAGAAGTATATAAAGGTAGCCAGGGTAGGACTTCTCTCACAACCAAAAATATATTTTTCATGGAGACGAAGAGGGAGAGGAAGAGGGATCTCCGTGTTCCTTATTTCCCAATTGCGAGCACCCAGCTTCCAATTAGCTGTCCTTGAATGTGAATCACGATTTTTTTTTTTAAAAGAAAAAAAAAAAAAAGACTCAAAGCACGGCTTCTCAGCCTGTTCCATTAGGCTGAACGTTGCCTGACCCTCACCGAAGCCTCAGTTCTTTTCAAAAACACGTCAAAAAATCGGACGCTTCTACCCAGAATGCCCCGGGGCAGCCTGACGACCTTCTTCAGCTTTCCCCTGCAACTGGAGCGTCAGCCAGATAAAGTTTGTTCTCAAAGGCTGCGGGTTCACCTGAATTTACATACATTTCAGGGCCCTGAAATACCCTGTAGTGTTGGCACTGAGTACACTGGCAAAGAACTTAACATCTGGCTTTTCCCAAAAAGCCTTAATAAAATGATATTTATTGTATTTATAATAAATGTGTATCATATATTATATTTTTTTAAAGTATATACAGGATATATATACATTTATTCAGAATATTCTGCCTGCCTGCAACCGATTTTCATCGCATTAAAAGCGAGTTTTTTTACCACGTCACACACATGCACATGCTTTTTGAGTACAGGTGTGTGGCAGAGGATCTACTGAGAGGGGAAAAGGTGCTGGCTCACTGGTGTAGAGCTCAACACCGCACTTATTTACACACGAGCAAACAAACCGACAAGATTTCACCTCAGAGGTCTTCCTCGGGTCACAGTAAGGACGTGAACAGCAGCCCTGTATAAACAACGGTTCATAAGAGCTTGGGCATTTTCCATCAACAAATTAGACAAATTGGATAATGGATGAGTCACAATCCAGGGTGCTTGACAACTCTGAAAACAGAGAAAGCTATATGCTGGAGTCAATGGATCTTACAAAAGAATATCACCAGATATCCCTCCATTCAAAAAAAAAAAAAACAATGCAACAATGGAAACTGAAAACATGATTTTTTTTTTCCCAAGGGACTGAAGCTATTTTAGGGAGCCCCCACTCCCCCATTCCAAATCCCATTGACCCAAACAACCAGGACGGCAGTTTTTTAAGGAGCTAAATTATAGGGGAGAGCTTTGGCCATACGTGCAGTGCTGCTAAAATATGTGAAGCATGTCCCATTTACATGCCAGTGGTTGATTGCTAAGCGCTAGCAGTGTGATTGATCGAACTTGCTATTCTGTCTCTCCCTGCTTTCCGAAAAATCCCGGTTTTGCTGTTGCGGCAGTGAAGTCCGGGAAGAACCAGGCCAGCACCCACTGTGGTACCTTTCTGCTCTGTTTGACCCAAACCCCCCCCCCCCCCCACCACCTTTTTTTGAGGTGAGGCGTGCTGTGTTTTATAGATGAGACTTTTGGGCAACATGAGAGAGGAGCAGGGTGGGGGGGTTTGGGACTTCTGAGGTTTTTCCTGCATTTGGTCTTGAGTAGCAGCAAGTTTAACTTACTGTTCAGAACTAAACAGGGCTTTTTCTTTGGGGGGGGGGGGCACACCATTCTTGAATGTAAAATAACCAGAAATGCATCAGATAATGGTTTCCAGCGCGGCCTCGTATGAGAGCCATGATGAGGGGGTGCTGGGGTCTCATCCTAACCCCCCCCCCCCCTTAAGTGTGATGGAGGAGCTTCAATGTGCAGCCCCCCCCCCCCCCCCCCCCCCCACAACCCAGGCAGGGTGTGCTCTGAATTTGATGAAGTGGGCTAACCCAGACCCCACCCCCCAGAACCAACTGATAATATCGCTATAAGATGAATCTGCAGTTCGGGAAAAAGTATTCCCAAACCAATCGCATATGGGCCACATTATTTATTTTGATTTTCGCAAATCCTAATAACCTTTCATCTTTCGGGGGGCGACGCTCCCATGCCGGGCCAGCCTGGGCCTCCTGACATCGTTCCCGTACCTGACGTGAGGGGCTTAAACCAGGCGTCCGGGAGAGACCAGGCAGGACCCAAAGGCTCGAAAAAAAAGCAGCTCGACGTCGGTCTCGAAACTTCACCGCTACAGACTCGTACCGCAGCCCGAAATGGTTCTCTCGCTGAAAGTTACGAATGAATGGAAAGGAACAGAACGGCATGAAATTGGAATTGCACGCATGGAACTGGAACAGGATAGAAATGAGTGGAAATGGAACGGAATGGGGTGTAAACATACCATACGTTTGTGCACATAAAAAGGGGACAATTTGCCCCCTATTCACTGAATAAGGGTTAAATTACTTTAGACCAAAAAAAAAAGGAGGAAAAAAAGAGAATACTGACTACTTTTTGGTCCCGCTTATTAAATTAAAGATCAGTACAACCACTGCCCCCCCCCCCTTTGCCCCCCCACTTCTCAGTTTAATTTGATCAGAAAATCTGCTGACGCAGTCTGTCCCCAGCTCATGTGAAACCAATTTCAGCTACACGTTCAGATCTGGAGCCGAGAGACAGATCGGCTCATCCTTCTCCCCAAATCTGGAGCTGAGAGACAGATCGGCTCATCCTTCTCCCCAAATCTGGAGCCGAGAGACAGATCGGCTCATCCTTCTCCCCAAATCTGGAGCCGAGAGACAGATCGGCTCATCCTTCTCCCCAAAATCATGGAGCCGAGGACAGATCGGGGGGGGGGGGGGGGGGACCCCTGGGGCATGGGGGGGGGGGGGGACAGGGAGGTGTCAGGGCACTGGCCACTTGCCACCTTAATGGGGTCAAAGGTCAAATGGACCTGAGAGCGGCCTGCGGAGGGTGCTATACATTCTGCCACCTGCACACCCACAGCCCCCTTTCAGCACTGGATTACCACTGGTTTATCAGTCAGCCCACTGTCATTCACCTTCTCACAATATCCACCCCTCACCCTAATGCTCACTCACTGAATGCGCTGTAAAAATTCTTCATAGTGTTCATATCATAAAAATTATTAATATTTCATCATTGGAAAGGTCCGATATCAAACATTCAAATTTCAAAATGCAAGGTTACGGACTCTGTTCCCAAACCTAGTGAACCACTTTCTACCGCTACAAGCGGAAATAAAAACAACAAAAAAATCACACCATTAGCATAAGCTTCACCAGGCATAACTAGCAGCTAGCCAACATGATGTTCTACAGTACAGACTAGAGTGCTCAAGAGAAATTGAAAAAGGAATTCCCAGCATTCCTGCGCCTGAATAAGGTGTCAGATAGAGGTTGGCATGGCAACAGAATGGCATGCCCAACACAACAACTTTCTCTGTTCATTGACCACAGTGTTGTTTGTCGCTTACACCGGTGCGCAAAACGTTTCCGTTATTCAAGAGAACATCTGCCGCAATGGAGACTGTGAAATCCGACCTTTCAAAAAAATAATGAATGCTTTTCCTCTGCATCACATGACGGTCAACGTGTCCTGTGATCTTCGCTTGAATTTTTTAAAATAAATAAGTAAAATGTGATCTCTTAGCACTAAACTATATATTTGGGAAACATTCAATGCATTGCTCATTTTTACCCCCCACCCTTCAAAAAAAATAAAATAAAAAAAAAAATATGGCAAAAAGAAAAAACACAAAAAACACCTTTATTTGTTCACCCTCGCTCTTGCGTTTATGCACAGTATGAGGGGTTTTCCATAATTTTTCTTAAATGCAACAATTATGGAAACGTTGGTCCATGGCGCATAAATAATAATAACACAAGAGCCGCATTGTGAAGCTCAGCGAGATCCGATACAGCCGAAGGCCATCTTCTACATGGATAGTCCACGTTTCCTCAACGAGAACGGGAAAACGAGCCGACGCCAACAGTGGTCCTTTTGAGAAGAGGAAGAAGAAGAAAAAAAAAAAACATTTGTTTAAAATGTCACTGCTTGAATGACGTGCGGATCGGTTGTGCTCGTGCCCGGCCTTGTTATGGTGGTGTGTTTTGTGTTAGACACAGGCTGCTTAATGGCACCGATCAGTGGTCTCGCCAAAATAAAACAGGAGTCGTATGTAACTCTAGACTCGACCAGTACGTCTAAGCGTTCAACAACTCAAATAAATAGTAAGATATGACTTCAAAAATCATTTGTCACTTGAAACCAGAAGGAAAATCGCCGAGTCTAAACGTTCTTTATTTTTTTTCTTGAAGTGCTACACAAGCGCTCTATTACAGACAAGTCAGGAGTTCAATTATGTCTTATGCAATTATCATATCTAACATTTTACAAGACTGAAAACCATGCCGTGGTGCAATAAAATGTTACAAACTGCAGAAAATATCTTTTTTCTATTTAACTTAAATCACAGAAGTCGATTTCAAACCGGATGAATTAATTGGGGAACCCACTGAGATAATGACACCTTGGACACGAAATTGCACAGCAGTTTACTTTACTTTAATTTCCTCGCCAGCTGACCATAAAAACCCCACATTAAAAAGCAGTTTAAAAACTTGCGTTCATCCAAGAACACAATTCACTCCAACTCACTGAGAAGATGCTCCTGTCTTTACGCAATAGCTGCTGCGTAATCGTCGGAGTTCCACACCATTCTAAAACATCCACAGTGACCCAATTATCGGCAGCCGCGCGCAGAAAACGCGTTACGCAGTCAGGCGACACAAAACATTCCTATAATGACATTACTTGTTGGTTGTATAGATCAGATGATCCCGTTTCGGTCGTATATGAGTAAGGTTATCGCATGTTCACCGCTCAGAACATTTGCGCATTTGCGCATCTGCGCTGAAAGATCACGACCCAGCACGTGCGGTAAACACAGCGTGACCGGTCTCGAGCCTGCTTCTGTGACTCCCAACAGAGTCGTTCAGTTGCGCTGTGCGTCAGCTGCGTCTCCACGGTCGCGGAAGCCTGGGCCCGTGGAACGGATCGGCTTAAACACGCCGAGCTAAGCATTTTACGTGGCGTTCAAACCGACACACCAAGCGTTTAACAAAATCATTTATGTTGAAATCAAGGACTCAAAAATGAACGGATGCTCTTTTCCCCTGATGTTTCTTCCGGGCGACAGGCTACCGCCTGAGAACAACGTTGCCAATTCTTCTTTCTCTCGCGCCACGACGTATTATTGCAGCCAAAAGGGGAGAATGGGAGGCCCTCGCCACGGGCTATGGTTCACATTGGTGAGATCCATCTCTCAGTCTACGAAACGGGTCGCTGTCTCACTCATATCCGTGTTTAAAAAAAAAAAAAAAAAAAACTTTTATACCACCATACACAAATAGCAGACCCGCCCGTCTACTGGAAATCACTTATGACACGAGCTAAATGGAACATAACTCTAATCAGTTGCAGCGCTTAAGAGAGAGGGGAATGAATGCAGAGGAAATTCTGATGTTTAACGGTTTATTAACGTCTTTCCTTATTTATTTTAAGTGTATGAAAGTTTTTTTTCTTTTTTCTTTTTTTTACAAGTAGATTCTTAAATTTTTTTTGTTCGCTGTCCGTATACAAAAGGACTTCTTTTATTTCTCTCGGACGTAATTCCAAGCGTGTGGAACATTATTACATGGATGTTCCAGACGCAGTCTCGGAAACAATCTAGTGATATATCTGCGGCTGCGGAGTAGTTTTGGCCATTTTCCCGCCCATTATCGCAGCTCGGCGGTGAGCATATAAAGTGGGCTCTTGAGGTTTTGGGGAGCTCCTGCAATGGCAGTTTGGCGGTGAAGTTTCCATTAAATAATACCCAGGGATTCACCAGCCCATCGCCAGAAGAGAACATATATTTGTCCTAAAAATACTTTGCATCAACAGCAAGTTCTACAAGTACTAGCAAGCACAAGTTAAGTACTAGTAACTATATTTCCTATTGTTGATGAACACAGTATTGTACTTAGACTTGGACTGTTTGGATGGTAGATGTTGACAGATCTAGTTTTCCGTTATAAAAGGCCAAAACAATCTCTCAAGGACACACTGATTTAAAATAAGAAATATGCCAACACCACCATCTCTCCTAAACATTATTTTCATTGTTTTTTTTTTTTTTTTTGGGAAAATTTGCGCAACTATGGCCTGGTTGTTTGAGAATGCACCCAGACACGTGGGCACCAATCAGAAAGCGTCCTCCTTCACTGAACACAGAACATTCTCTCATCCAGAGCAGCTTACAATAGGAGAAATGCACTGTACATGCACCTGATTAATATGGAACCAAAGTACAGATCCTGAATGCATACAGATGAGAGACCAGTCTGACAAGGAAAGGCTCAGGTCTCTCCTGGAAGCAGGTGCTAGAACACAGAACTTCAGGCACTAGAACACAGCTCAGGCTGCTTAGAACGTCAGGCACTAGAACACAGCTCAGGCTGCTTAGAACGTCAGGCACTAGAACACAGCTCAGGCTGCTTAGAACGTCAGGCACTAGAACACAGCTCAAGCTGCCTAGAACGTCAGGCGCTAGAACACAGTTCAGGCTGCTTAGAACGTCAGGCACTAGAACACAGCTCAAGCTGCCTAGAACGTCAGGTGCTAGAACACAGCTCAAGCTGCCTAGAACGTCAGGCGCTAGAACACAGCTCAGGCTGCTTAGAACGTCAGGCACTAGAACACAGCTCAGGCTGCTTAGAACGTCAGGCACTAGAACACAGTTCAGGCTGCTTAGAACGTCAGGCACTAGAACACAGCTCAAGCTGCCTAGAACGTCAGGCAGAACACAGTTCAGGCTGCTTAGAACGTCAGGCACCAGAACACAGCTCAGGCTGCTCGGAATGTCAGGTGTTAGAACGTCAGGCGCTATAACACAGCTCAGGCTGCCTAGAACATCAGGTTATGCTGGTGTAGTCTTCTCTTTATGGTCGTCTTTGACACATCTATCCCTACATCTTGAAGAGTGTTCTTGATCTGTTTGGCAGTCGAAAAGAGGTTTTTCTTCAAAACTGAAGGTTTTCTTCGGTCACCCACTATAGTGGTCTTCTGTGGTCTGCCAGGTCGTTTGCAATCGCTGAGCTCACCAGCGCATTCCTGCTTCTTAACAATGTGCAAAAACAGGTTGATTCTGACACACGCAATATTTTGGCCACGTCTCTGATCGATTTGTTCTGATTTTACCACCCCAATATGGCTTGCATAACACTGTCATTGTGACATGCTGACAGACAACAGCAACAGACTCCAAATGCAAATTCCACCCCCAGAATGAACTCTAGACGTTTTTTTTTTTTTTTAGTTTTGTTGTGCATGAACTAATGACCCAAAACACACAGCTGGCCAAGAAACAGCTGAGCTGCCAATTGTCCTCTTACGTTTGGTCCCCCAAAATGGGGGACACACACACATATAAAAAGGGCTAGAATTCCTACGTGGTTCACCAGATGTGGATGAAAACACCTAAAAATTAAAGCTGATAGTCGACAGTTTAAGCTCATATTTGTTGTTTTCATTTCAAATCCAACGTGCTGGAGTGCAGAGCCAAAACAAAAAAAAATTGTGTCACTCTTAAAATACTTGCGGAATGCACTGCACAGAAACACAAACCCAATGCACTCTGTTCGCCCGGTCTTCCCACTTTCACACTTTATTATCGCCTTTTTTAATCTACTTTGATTCTTCTCTATGAAACGGAAATAGCCTGTTTTCCAAGGACGGTCGTCAAGGAAACAATATCTTTAAATTCAATCGGACGTCTGTCATAAGGGTCACAAAGCAGCAGCGAACTGTCACTGACTCGCAGATAAACCAACAGAAAACGAGCCCTTGCAATTCAGAGCCAGATTAATACGGCATGCAGTTCATAGGGACAGGGTTCGAAAATCCACCGGAGGGTTTTTAATATTAAAACTATGATGACAAATGTGGCGCAGTCTCACTAATGGATGCTTGCGCTGCTAGTAAGGGGAAATGGGGGGGGGGGGGGAGGAACGAGGAATCAAACCCCCCCCCCCCCCCGCCGACCACCCCCCCAAATCCTCCGCACCCCCCAAATGTTCCAGGACAGACGGCATTCTCCCTCCCTCCCTCCCTCCCTCCCTCAGCAGCGGAGTCTCTACCT
Organism: Anguilla japonica; assembly: GCA_025169545.1. Classification (NCBI taxonomy): domain Eukaryota; kingdom Metazoa; phylum Chordata; class Actinopteri; order Anguilliformes; family Anguillidae; genus Anguilla; species Anguilla japonica. Next base: position 44,722,275 of record CM045898.1, read on the forward strand.
CTTCATCAGCACATGATCCCTCAGCCTCTTTCCAATTCATCACCAGCCGCCGGCTCCGCTTCATGAGAAAAGGAGGGAAATTACCCGCGGCCGCAGCTCGCTGCTCTCGCCGCACGGCGACGTGTAACCCGACCCTCGCCCGCGTTCGCTCGCCCCCCGCTCCCCTCCTTAAAAACGGACGAAATAATCGATTTGCTGTCACGACGAGGGGCGCTGCTGTGCGATCGTTAGCGAGCTAACCGCAGCGAGACGGGTTCTGTCCTTCTGCGGAGTATTACACGCCAGCGCACTTATTTGTTTTGGGGGGGGGGAGATTTTGATGTATTCATAGCTGACAAATGCCTCCGTGTATTCAGTTTCCTTTGCGAGGGGGCGGCCATTTTGGTTTTCTGCGTTTGACCTACTGGTGAACGTTGGGGTGAATATGAGGCCTAATGCCGTTTTTGAGAACTTAAGAGGCCTACTGTCGGACTGGTCTGTTCATATATCTACTGCGCAGAAGAAAGAATAAAACAAGATGATTTAGAAAATTTAGAAAGGTTCTACACAATGTCAAAAGTTTCAGTTTTTAGAAGAAAGTTTTATACATTTGGAGAAATGTGACATTACAGAGGTACAGTAAATAACAGGAGTAAAAACATAAAACAAAAATAGCACAAAGTCACTAGCATATCGATTCATTTTACAATCAAATCCAATCATGAATGATCTCAGAATGCCTAAAATCAAATGTTTAAAATGGAGTACCAGTGTATATTCCATCACTGCCTCTTCAACTAACACCACAAAGTGAAATGTGTACTACTAACTAGTACAACTAATACACTAGACAGTGAAATGTACACTACCAATTAGTACAACTAATGCATTTGTACAGAAAATTATTTTGTGAAATAATTTTTTTTCACAGAGAAGATATTGGTGATTGGAAAGAAGCTAAAGCATTTAATTATTGGAAATAAACTTTTCCAATTGTCATGCCTATGTACTAGAAAAGCATATGTATCCTTCATACGTGATTAAATACATTAGAAACATCAAAAATCGAAATGATAAACTCGGAAGAAAAATAAAACATTCACCATCACTACGTGCACATCTATTATATACGTGCACATCTATTATATACGTGCACATCTATTATAATGTGTATACATTACAAAATATTCATGTCCACATTCTCTCATACCATTAGCGGTCCATTTACAAATTTATGATATTACTGGAGTTATTATGAAATACAGCGCGTTAGGCGCGGGCAGGAAATGTGTGTTACACATTTAGTCCTTTTTGATCCATCCATTCCTGCAAAAACATAAGATGTTTTCATACGCTTAAGCAGACCGCATATTTGGTGAATTCCTTCAGATTAATTTTCACCATGATTGTAGATTGTGCCGATACGTACTGTACAGCCAGCTGAAGGACAGACAAGCGTCCCCCCCCACCGTACAAACACAGCCCCCCCCCGACCGCCTCAGAGCTCGGCTCGCCAAAACCATCGTCGGTTTGCTTCGATTACTGTAATTAGAACGGCGTAGGCCGAGCGGGGGTTTCCTTTTTATGAAAATATGACACTCGGGCACACAGCGTCAGCTATTTGGGGCAGGTGGCGGGTTTGCGGTGGTGGTGGGGGGGGGGGGGGGGAAGTGTTCAATAGGGCCAGAAAGAGAGAGAGAGAGACGTATCAATAACTCTCCAATCACCCAGGAACGTGCTTTGAGTACTCAGAGGAGCCCACAAAATGGTGGCAAAATGCCCCCTCCCTGCCCCTGCTCTCGCCCCCCGTCCCCCCCCCAAAGAAAAAGGAATGGAATGGGCACATGGTTTTTATAATAAAACGATTACAGTAAGTGAGGCTCGGGACACGTTTTTCCCCCCCAGAATGAAAGGAGATGGAATGACGCTTGTGGCAAAAGGAGGGGGGGGGGGGGGGGGGGGGGGACCACACTCTGGCCATGCCAGTGGAAATATGAAACATATAATGATAAACGTATCATAAACATATAATCCATGTCATTTTTTTTTTGCGGAGGGCCAGTAATGTGTTACTTAGCGCAACGGGCTGTTCCGAAGGCTTACGCTCTTCCTGCCCCCTCCCCACCACCCTGTTTCTCAGACGGCTGTTGCATTCTGGGAGACAGGCGGGGGTTTTTCACACCGTTGAGATGAGGTTCATCTGGCAGGACTTATGTCTGGCTCAAGATGAGGCCTGACCGAGGTTGCCATCACAGGGAACAATCCCCCCAAACGCAGGGGAATCTTGAAAGGTTCTTGGGGAATGTTTCAGAGCGGATCGCCTGGGAATCAACACAGGTGGGGGGATTTCAGGGAGGTATGGATGGAGGATCTCTCTTCACTGCTTCATATGCGAAGCAACTAAATATTGGGGATTTTGGGGGACTATTTTTGTGGGAATACAACTCCAGGCGTCTGGCAACTCTGAGGGGGAACAGAAGAAGTCGGTTTGAAGTGCAGCAACTGAGCAGATTTATATTCTAACAAATAAGAGAAAGTTCCAAGTGACGCAGGCCACCAATGACCCCTTTGGGATGGAAAAACTGAAGAAGATTCATGACCTCACAGACTTGGCACACACGTTTTCTAATGTCCTCCACGTGTACAATGGCGCTTCACGAACAGAACCACCACCAGGGACCTGCTACACCATTAGACTGCAGTACCAGGGACTATTTAGCATTCTGTCATCTGTGAGGACAATGACTTTGCTGTTCCACTTAGCCACTACCAAAAATAAAACCTTCAGTTGCAGCCTTTGTCAGTACTCGCCATGTGCAATATCTTAAAGATGAAACCCCATTTTGCTGCGCATTACATTTTTCAATATTACTGTGGTTGCAGAGGTATTTGTCATGAGATGTATGAGATGTGGCATACAAGTGGAAGTAAACAGAGATGAATGTTTCCTGATTAGTTCCTACGTATTGGTTGAAAATAGAAACATGACGTCCAAGGCGCATCTGTTGAGCCGATATCTATGGTACTTCTCTATCGGTCCCTGCATTTCGGACAGACAGATATCTGTGTTACTGCTCTATCAGCACCTGTGTTTCTGACAGGCTAATCTATGGTACTGTTCTATCAGCAACTGTGTTTCAGACAGGCAGAGCTAGAAGACCAGGCAAACATGGCTGCTCCTTCTTCAGTGATACTGGAGAGAGAGTCATTTTTACCCCTCGGGTCCCATTGGCTGATGACTTCTTGATCCAGTCTGGCCTTCTAGAGTAACCAGGTGATGTTGGAGTCGTTTCTTCTTTTCTACCAGCTTTGGTATTTTCAACTGCTTTTTGGTTGATGACCAAACCTGAATGTCATGTTTTCATGCATTTATACCAAAGCAGCGTACTTTTGCAAAATTGCTTGGGATGACACAATCAAAGCTCTAAACCAATCATTTTTCATTTGACAAGCCGGGTGAGGGTTCAAAGGTAGGGTAATGTCATATTAATTAAGAATTAATAAAATAATTAATCATAATAAATAAGGTAATTCATAGGTTCAGGAGACAAAATTCTTCGTCTATTTATTTGTTTAGCCTCAAACCATCTGTCTGATTTACTAGGAAAAAACATTTGAATACGACAAAAAAAAATCATGAACATGAATGCATTGGCTGTTTTGGTAAACTTTTCGTTCGCCCTTTTGACACGAGGCATTTTTTTTTGTGTCTGTGTGTCGTCGGGCTTTCCAAAGGATCAGTCACCAAAAACGAAGATTGTTCCTCCATCTGCGATCCCATACAGAATTCCTTGGGGAAAAGAATGAGGTCATGGCCAGGGAGAGGAGGCCAGAAAGCTCTGCTTTTCTCCGTATCCACGGCATCAGATATACATTCGAAAAATCTATCCGGTTACAGGAATGCATGTGACACATCTCCGCACATCACAGCGAGCGCCTGTCAATCAACAACAACTACAACAACAAAAAATAATACCGAATGTAATGTTCCCCTATGAAGAGAAGGGAAGCAGGAACAGAACCCGTTTTCAAAGGAGGGGTAAACAGTCACACGTAAGTGAGACACAGACCAATTCTGCCTGTGATCTGGAGACAGCAGTGCGTAAACAAACAGGCACTTTTTTAGCCACCTAACTGCCCACACCCCTGTCCAAACAGGGAGAGAGGTCCTGCGCCCCTGTGTTTCGCTCTGTCTGGTGGTTTTGCATTTTTAGTGCTGCGGCTGCACACTCGTCCTATGTACGTACATGCAGGCACGCACGGAAGCACGCACGCACGCATGCACGGATACAAGGCCAAGCACATAAACACCTGCGTACACACATACACAGTGCATACACGCCCTCCTTATAAACAGGCTGTTTTGTACGGCACCGAGGACCTAACCGTAGCAATGCAACGTGACCTGCCTCTGGCTGCGATGCAAAAACACAAACATGACATCACATCTGAAAAAACCTGCGCAGAATGACAGCCATGTCTGCTAGGAATGGGGGGGGAGGGAGGGGATTTGGGGGCCCCTGCTCTTAAAACACTATGCCACCACTGTGGCTCTATCTGTGCTGGTCTATTTTAAGATTTCCTGTCTATATTTAGTTTGATTTTTAAATAAATATTTTTAAAAACCCCTCATGTCTTGTTCCCGAGTCGGCCGTAACGGATCCATCCCTGGACCCACAAAAGCAGTTTCAGCTGGCCGATTATGTGAATGTAAGTGTGAAAAGTGTCATTCTTTAAGCCAAGTCACGGTGCCCATTTTTAGCGCCTATAAGAGGATGACACTGTGTCCGCCACTTCCTTTCTTTGGATCAGTCTTTTTCATTTAAAAAAAAAAAAAAAAAAAAATGGCTTCTGTGGCTTCCACAGCCTTGGCCACGGACATTTCCAAAGACAAACATCCCGAAGCTCGCTGAATGCATTTGCCTCTTACTCCTGACTGAGATTCACCACGCAGGCCGGCTAATTCGGCTTTCAGTACACACACACACACACTGACGGGACCCCAAACTGTGCCACTGAGCAGAAGTGGCAGGAAGTGCTCCGGGGGAAGTTAATCAGCGTTGCGCCACAATTTAGCCCAAGGGCAGTAAATACATGCAGTGTACACAGCTGATGTCGAGAAAGGCCTACCGTTCGCTGGCTTTTCAACAGAGCACAAAGTGCAGGCGTCCAGTGTAAACACAGCATATGGGAAGATAAACAATCAAACAGAAAAAGTCTGCAGAAAAAAAAAATCTGAATCTTTCATAGTGCCCCGTGGTGCAGTACTCGCAAATTTTTTTAGGATTATATTTGGTCATACTGATGGGCCGGAGGGACTGAAGCAGGAACAAGGTAAAATATTGGAAAACGTCCATCTTAATTTAAAGTTCAAGAGCAGACTGCAGCAATTTGAGGGAAAATATTTTACTCACAGAACCAGGGAAGGTTTTTTATAGCCTTTCAGCATTTCAATATTCAAATTTTGTTGTATGTTGAATGATGCTGTGTACGTACATTTTATTGGATACAGTGAAAGTGAACATTTAAAATTTTAAACAGCAACTTGTGTCCTGTTCGGGAAAATGAGAATAAGCTGGCCACACGAGCTACACAATGAGGGTTTCCAGGCTTCTCCCCTAATGAAATCTGTGGAGGATTTGGAGTTTGGATGGGGGAACTTCCATCAAAGCATTTTGAAAAAGAGCCCAAGTTGCATTTGGCTACGCAAAACATCTTTGTTGAGTAGGCAGTTCAGATGGGATATAAAGATCTATAGGGTGCACATGGGAAAAGGTCAACATTTTGTGTGGGAAATGCATCTTGTTTTATGCTGTAACGTTTTTCATACAAAAGAAGGATTGCCTGATAAAAATGTAAGATGTTATTTTTTTAAACTTTGTTGAAAACACTACAAATGTATTCTTATTAATGTTCTGATTGAGAGAACCTGACATATAAATCGGTTCCCGTTTAGCCAACAGACGCTTTTGCGCAAACCAATTTAGTAAAATGAAATGCTAAACTAACAGAACACCACCCACCTGTCAGTACATAGAGCGAGACACTGCTATCTTTTACATGACCTCTGACCTATTCCACGTTATCCCGCAAAAGAAATAAGTCAATCATAATAAGCAATGTATAAGAACATACTCGGGATAATTGTGACATTGCATCATTCTGAAGAACTTTAAATTAGTTTTACTGTGACTATTATATATGTATGACAGCAGATTTCACAAGGTTTCAATAATTTTGCTTGACATTTTAGGACTATAATTTAAATACCGTGCATATAAAGGCCAACGCAAATGTGTCAAATAAAATAAGTTAATATTTTTATTATTTAAATTTCACACTGATTAAACCCAGGTCTGCCCAGGACTCATAGTATATGCCCAACTGAAAAAGATGAAATCAATAAACAGATTTTAAAAGGGTAAACCAGTATGACCGATTTAACCTGTTGAAGCTGATTTAATTTTAGGTTTAATTTGAAAACATTAACCACATCCTCGAGTCATCAAATCATAAAATGTTGAGTATCATAATACAGTCCTTGCTAAATTATTTGACCGAGTAAAATAAAAAAATACATAGACCATAATTTGACATGTTATTTCAGTTGTAGTTGGAATAGTGGCCTAATGCTACAACTACTTTCATTATTATTATTATTATTATTATTATTATTATTATTATTATTATTATTATTATTATTATTATTATTATTGCTGTTGTTGTTGTTGCTCAAGCAACATTGTTTCTTGAGCAAGAGATTGGAAAAAATGCAAACAGAATATAGCAAAAAAAAAAAAACAAAGATTCTAATATAATGTACCGAATTCTTAAAGAAAACCGAATTCTTAAAGAAAACGCAAATATTAGGGGTTATTAGGAGAAAGATATTCTAATACAGCGGGAAAAAAATGTAGCTACATTTAAGCAACCAACGAACATCTTGACAGGTGCAACATAAATAAAAAGAGATTTGGGGATTTTAAAGCCCTGTTCTCGGTAAATGCCTAACACCTTTATTAAATTTACGGCAATTGTAACTAATTAAATTTAAAAGGAGATGCCTATCTATAATACATAACATTAAAAAATAAGAAAATAAGAATATTTTACATAAAAACGATTGATTCATATTCCCCCAATCGCATGTCAGTGGTTTATTTTGCTGAGAAGAGAGTTCGTGATCCAATTATTAGGCCACTATTTATTTTGTGATGGGCTACCGCTCAATGTAGAATGAAGCACTAACTTCAGAGTCAGCGCACTCTGTTAACAATAGTAACGGTAATTTATAATGGTAAGGGCGGCAATGATGAATGAATTTGAGAATAGCTTGTTACCGGTGAAACAGAATATTGTATTGCTAGCCAACCGTGAATTCCGATTTTTAATGAAATCTCAACTTTGTTACAAATAAGATTTGCAACAAATAAAAAAAATATTACCACATGGAAATGTCGAGATAAATAATTTGTAGCAACATGATTAATTAGCCTATGCGAAGGAAACTTTTCCGGTGGAAATTATCACCACGGCTTTTGCATCCCCCCCAATTATTGATACTCAGAACAGCGACTGATGAAAGCTCTGCTACAGCGGCTTCACGGATATGTGCTCTATTTAAACCTATAAGGAACGAAATTGTCGCTAACTTGCTTTATGCCATTTTTATAGCAATGCCAAATGCTTTGCTTCAACTTTCTGGTCAACAATCAACAGAGAGCACACATGAACATCATCTTGAGAAGAAAAAGTGGATTAAGAGAATAGTTAAATAGATATAAAAACGTCTAACGGAATAGGATAACCCCTATTGAAAAGCCACGCTACAGATGTGATTCTAGATAAATAAATAAAAAAACAATTGCTAAACACCATAGCTTTTACACTGTAGTCTACTGTATATATCCAAAATTCCGAGGGTACAAAGTTCATAAATAATCACAGATGAGAATAGTAGTTTCGGATGAGAATAACCAAATAGAGTCTGAAAACAACACCAAAAATTGATCACCGACGATTATTTTGAATTTGCCCTTTCCACAATTCGGTTAGTTCTCACGCGGTAATTTACAGTTTTGGCCGCACTGCAGTCATTCGTTAAGAAATTATTCGACATTCGAGCGCGTTTAATTCTCCTGATTATGGGCATCCTAATAAATGTGAAGAAATCGAATCAAATAAAACAAATTAATTCCAGCCTCTTCAAGTGTACAATTTGCATACTTGTGGAAATGATGATTTTGAAACACAGTCTACTGTACTTCTTGAAGTTACCGTGAAGGAATATATCAGGAATGCAATACGATCCTATCACTCTGTAGGGTGAAAAACCGCCGGCTAATTCACCTCATTCGGTTTTTATTTTTTTTTAAATATCACACTGACTTTGATCTTGCATGTAATGCAGTGAATGGGTCTGAAACTCCACTAAGAACAGGACCAACGGTAAATTTCGCAGTTAACGCACGAATTAAAAAACTGGATTACGTGGTACATCTAACACGTCACGGCTCAAGCAAACTTTTACTAAACTTTTTACTCTAAATAACGTGCCGACATTCTAAAAATGGCATAGATAGATTTTGATCATTATGTTTTTGCTCAAGATCAGTAAAATTACAGATGAGTGCAATGTTATTATGTTGCATAAAAATATCTAAAAGCAGTTTCAACCATATCTATTGATATCGGTTTATAGAAAACTGGTGTCTATGATGGTATAATTTTTAGGATGGAAGAAAAAACGCTAGTAGCTTGGACTTATTTGAATTCTGTGTTCAGGCACTGCCAGTGTCCACCTGACTGGAGACAGCGGAATTCCCTGGAATATGCATTTATAACATGTTCACAGACACCCCCCCCCCCCTCTCCTTCCCCCACGCTGCTGAGAAAATCTGCTGCGCGGATGGAAACCCGGATCGACAATTATTTCCTACGCGCGTCGAAAGGAGACAATATAACATTTGTTTTGTATTTCGGGGGGAGCCTATTTACAAACGTTGAAAACCGACATTACGGTTATTAGGCGTGAGCACCACCGGACAAACTTGACCGTCAAGTGAGGTAACTCCATGGGGGTAATGAAAAAGGCCATAAAATTGCATACCATGTACCTGAGGGTAAGCTAACACAGATAACAAAACATAATATGGACACATAAAAATAAATAAGAAATAAATGAAAAACTAATTTCACTGCAAGGCCATTTTCAGACGATTTATCCACTTCAGATGGCAATGCCACCTTTAATTCCAAAATTGAGTTCAACACCTGAAATTGCACTTTTCTGCTTAACTTATTGCATGTTTCACTTGTTGTACCGCAAAGCGTTCAAGAATATGTTAAAAGGACACCTTCAACGTACAGACGACAACCCATTTTAAAATGTTTTCAATTTAAAACCTCAATGTTGGCATCGTTCTGGCTCACGAACCCAGCCAACTGATAAAGTGGAAGATAGCTTGGCAGATGTACTATAACGCACTGGCGGTACGCCGATGTAAACTCTGACTGCATTTGTTTGTGAAATAAACATTTTAAATGCTGATGCGTGGTATTGTGTTATGTTTGAATCGGGACTGGGCCGCCCACGGCACAATATGGGAAGAGGGCGGCAGTCTCATTATCTTTAAAAACATGTCTATGTCTGTATGAAATCTAAACACTAAGATTACTGGGAGAGCTCCAGAATTATGTGGCACGATTATTAACTGCAAAAATAACCCTAATTGGAATGTTTTCCAGTTCATTTCGTAAATTATTTTCGCAAAATTAAATGGAATGTAGGCCGACATAAATCCATTCATAGCTCGTTCGTATAATAATTCAGTGTGTTTGCACATAACCCATATTAACATTTCATTCATTAGTTTAAAAAAATGATTCTTACAGCACGTCAAGAGGCGGCAGAGGGGGGAACCCACAGAATAAATAACAGTACTCACATATAACTGACGTGCGCCATTAATGTCAGTGGTGAGAATTGAGTTCACCTTTGTTGTTGGATTTCCTCTCTGGTTTAAACTGCACTGCTTGGCCTCTCGCGCACAACGGTTTCGGGTTTCTGGCACGCAAGGGGTAGCGCGTGGGTTTACCTCAAGTTGATATATGCAGCAATTCTACGAACGGGGGCACACAAAACTGGATACATTCTACAACTCACTTGTAAATAAATGCAACGTTTAAGCATGTGCATAAAATTAGGAAGGCACTGACAGACACACCGGGGGCGGAGGAAAAGATCACATATTGGTTTTCAAAGAGTCTGAAATACTACTACTACCAGGACTCATAAAATTATACCACTTACATGCTCATAATTACAATGCAACAACAACAGCTGAGATGCTTTTATGATATGAGTTGTATTCACGTGGGCACTGAAAGTGTGGTATTATTAAAACAGCGACAGGGGACGCAACCTTTTCCTCTGAAAGGAATTTAGCGCCAGAAATAATTTCCTGTAAAAGCTCTGATATGAGATTCTCAAACAAATATATTTGATCCTTGTGGACAAGTTTAAAGCGCTGCTCTCTGGATGATTTTTTTTTTTACTTCTACAAAATAACAAATCTAACTCTCTTGGCGTCCTCGAGCCACGGCATCACTCAAGGGACCGTTATTTCCACGAGCCTTTGAAATCCATACGCACGCGTATATTCTCATAAACCTGGGGTTTGTCTTCCCGCCGAGCTTCCAAGGCGTGAATAAACAACGCAGGACACTTGAGTCGCTCCCCGGGAAGATTCTTGTACATTTTAAACCACCCCCCACCCCCCGCCCCCCATAATAAAAAAAAAAACTTTTTGCACAAAAACGCTGAGTGGAAAACCAATCTTAAAAGTGTCCAAACAGCACATACGCAGACATGTAATTAAATTTAGCTCAGTTCAGAGGAAGATTCTCTTTCTCAGTTCTCCTTTCCCTGGACAAAAAAAAAAGAAAAAACAAAGGTATCAACTGCCCCACTTGATAAACCATTGCGAATGAGCTGGGTCACTAAATTGCTCTTTTCTCTGGCCTTCACATCCAATCAGTCATATATTCATATCTTAATTATATTAATGTCATGTGTTGTGTACCCCTCCCCCACATACGCACTTACAACAAAACTGATTTCTCTCTCCCCTAAGTCGAGATCTGACCTCACTCACTCATCGCATCTACATAATAACTGAGGCCAGGTCCTTAGTTTATACTTTAAACCCGGGAGTTCTGGGCAGCGTCTTCAGCAGAAAGAGGCATTTTTTGTTTCTTCTCTAAACCTTAAGGGGGCTTTCTAGCTTTTGGTCAGCCTGAAGTTTCTGGAAAACATCTGAATCATTTTATAACCAACCCCAGCTGCTGCGCCTGTGTGTGTGTGTGTGTGTGCGTGTGTGTGAGGGTGGTGTGTGTGTGTGTGTGTGTCTGTTTTTCCGTGAGGAAGAGGGAAAGAGGGAAGAGAGTATCTGTTTGCCCCGCTCTCCAGAAAGGAAAGAGGGGGGAAAAACTGGACATCCTTTTTCGCCTCATTTTTTTTTAGGAATGAACGCCGAGACGTGCGTCTCATACTGCGATATGACATCCATGGATTCATATTATAGCCCGTCTGCGCCGCAAGTTAGGGATCACCAGGCGAACCCGTTTAGGACATTCCAAGCGAGTGACACCAAATACAGCCCCACTTTCCTAACCAACAAAGGACAGGCTTATGGGGAAAAGTCGCGAAGCCCGTTCCAGCAGGATTGCCAGTCATTGGATGCCACAGTGGCGGAAGGCACCTTTAACAAATACCACCTCTTCGTGCAGAGATCGTCCTGTAAAACGCCTCCCGAAGGAAGCAAACTCCACCAGGAAAGCGGACACAACGGAGCGCTCATCTCCTGCTATGGTAAGTCGCCTACCCACGATAAATTGCGCGCTAATACCCAAGATATAGAGTCCCCCATCTAAATGCATATTACCGGGAATCTGCGTCCCTAGCCGTAGTATGGACCCATTTCAACAGAACAGGCCATTGCAGCTTGTACGTTCGCAAATAAAACAACTCCGGAAAAAAGTGCATCGCGGGTCATCAAATGGTGCATACGAGCAAAGCAGCCGAGGAGGGTTAGAGCGCAGCTCCCTTATCAGCGACGGTATAGAGCTCGCATTTTTACCTGTGTGGGATGCGTCCTGGAGGAGCTGATCTAGAGCGCAAAGGGGCATGATATGACACCCTTGGCATTAATTTTCGATATAATCGCCTTTCTCAATAAATGGAGCGACAGCATGTTTGCCCGTGGTATATTTGATGTGGCGTTGCATGTCACCAATCCCAGCTGAATTATTACAGAATCTCAATTACGTACTCGGTTTGGTAGGAAGCTGCAGGTCCAAGGCCCAGTCTTGCTGTCGCTATCACTGACGCTGTTATTCGGAGTGCTAACAACTGCATCAAAGCATCGGACACTAAATGATTATTTCCAAAACAAATGCACGGTACTTCACAACTTACTACCAATATTATAGCCACAACTATGCAAGTAACACAATTATGAAGAGGCATAACATTACCGACTATTAAATTTTCCCTTTAACGAATGAATTAAATTATGTTTAATGCGATAATCTACATTACAATCCTTAATACTGGAGCTGAATCGGACAATTGAATTAACACGTTTGCAGACAGAGACAATAAATACGAAGCGTCGCAATTACATAAGCAACCCTGCGACGATTATTAGAAAAGAAGCAAGCAAAAAAATACAATATTCCAACAGCTCGCAGAATACTTTTAAAAATATATAAACGCACGATATAGGCTATATTAAATTTTGACACAATTCTACTTAATTTCACAAAGTTAACGTTACAGTGTTTAGCGAAACATTCCATCTGAGACTGAGCATGGCTTCCCATTGGAAAACAAGCCATTGATGATCGCTCAACCCTGCTTCCACAAACGAGACAGAACAGACAGGCGCATCTAGAACAAGGACAAAGCAAGGGCAAATTATAACTGCACTTTTAGGATACAAGGATAGCTTCGTCACTTTCATGGCGCACGATATTATGCTTACATTTAAAAAAAAACGGGAAATGAGAGCTAATTACAGGAAAATAATTAGGCTAAGTACAATGGTACAACTATAACCTTGACATCAAATGCATTAACAGAATTCAAACGATACGAAAAGTTTCAGTACCCTCATGTAGTAATTGTCATCGTGCTAAAATACGTAGGTCACACTGAAATTCCACAATAAGCTACGCGTAAAACTAAGAGTGTTAACATGGATCCGTCCCGCAATGATTAAAAATACATTCATAACTTACATTAGGCTACTGGTCAATAATTTACTTTACATAGATAGAGTACAGGTCTGATGGTACTCTACTAATGTCAAACACGTGCTGGACAAATTTTATTTTTGCAAACAAAATTATTTTGATTCCTCTTTGTATAATGTCAATACACATGCTTAACTGAAAAGAAACAAAAACGGACGAACGAAAATGGTCATGAGTTGTCAAATCATGGCTACCTTATTATTATTATTATTTTAATTTGCGGCATACTGCCCAATAAACAAAGATATTCACACACCTGCAAAAGTCAATACATTGCTATATTCACAAAACATAAACCATAAAGAACAAGAAAACCACGTCGCGCGTAAAAATCTACTTTTATGGTTGCCATTAATGTTAGCCACAATAGCAGCATGTCGGATATTTACTTGATAGTTTACAGTCCCCTTCTTTAGTGAAACTATAGCTCTATGGCTGGAAAATTCATTTGTACAGTTAAAAAATTAACACAACTGCCGCTAAATTAAAAGCCTGATAGCGTGGGTAAAGACGTTGGTGTGATGACACTCACACAAAAGCAAACAACTAAACAACATAACATAAAACCATATTTTCTAAGAAGCAGTGACTGGGACACGTTTATCGCTGTTATCGTTATTTAGGCTACATCACCCAATGATACTACCTTCTTGCCTTTAATTTCGGAACTGGCCATGAACAGAAACTAAAAACAGACATTAGAAAAGTAGCAATCATTTGCCCACATTTCCACATGTGTGATGACACTTGGAAATGCTGTGTGAACCTAAATAAATAAATAAATAAAATAAATAACAGTAGTCAATACCATACCAATATAAAACCGATTATGTTCTGCAGTAAATAACCCAATTAGCGCATAGATTATTATTATTATCATTTTTGACAATTTTATTTTGGTCTCATGTTTCAAGTTTCCACAAATTCTTGCACAAATCATTTGTTTTCTTAATTAATGTATTATGAAATTAGAATAGCGCTAGGGGAAAAACTGCTGTAATCCTGTCGCCATAAACATTTTCGGGTTCCCATATTTCAACTAAAGACACGCCATATCAAAGAAATCAATTAATAGTGTTAGCAAAATATGATCACTTTTACCAGGCGATTGCATATGCATTTCTACGGGGGAGTAACTCGAAAAATATTATCTTTAAGGACACACGGGTGACATTCATACCGTGAACATTTAATTTCACCACTGACAAGCGAAAGACAAAAACAAAACGTGGATTAAAACGAAACCTTTCGTTATATGCAATTCATTTGTATGAAAAATCAGGACCCCACGCACAAAAAAATAAACACATTCGAGGTTATCCCCGTGTTTCGCCACGCAAGTCTACGTATATTCACACAGTGCCTGAGCACTCATTAATTTAAACGCTGTAAAAGAGGCGCAAGGTAAAACGTGAAATTCTCAGTTTATATCAGTCCTGTCGTGATCATTACACGTGATTTGTCAGAGTTGACTTGACACTGAACATTGCACTCCGTGCGTTTTTTTTTTTTTTTCTTCTATGACGAGAGGAATAACAATGTTCAACGTTAAATCTCATCAAACAAACGATCCCTAAGACTGGTTATCTCTCATGCCGTCATCTAGCCTTTTGAAAATGTTTTGTGTCAATATAATCGTGATATATTTTTTTTGCTCGGGTTCCAAAAGAACTGAACCCATGTCAGCCTGCCGCGCGGGTTTGAGCAGCTTCAAACCCAAAAGCACATTTTTCTACCACGAACCCGTCAACCTCAAAAACATGTAAGTCGCCTCGCGTACAGCTGAAGTTTCTGTAGTAAAATTACACACCCTTTTCACTTGCATGATTTTTAGTTCGAAGTTTCCAGAGTCCTGTCGGCCAGACTGCAGTTTGCAATTTAGCAACGAAGCACGGAGTCGCATGACGCTTTACCTTGCAAAAATGTTTTTGACATTTGCCATCCACGTGTGCTGCAGAATTTTGAAAAGAAAGTTTAAGCCCCCTAAACATCTGGCTCTGAAATAACATCTTCCATGTGTGCTGTGAGCCGAAGATACCCAAATACTATAACCTTGCCTCCAATAAATTTTTTTAAAGCGCTTCTCCGACAATAAAACGCCGCAGCAGTGTGTGCTTATATCCTTACAAAAATTATATTAAATCAAAATGTTAAGCTTCCCCCGACTGGGCAAGCAATTTATGTTGATGCCACTCATAAAAAAATGCGCGTAAAATTAGGTCTCCGCATGGTGACACTGATTTAAGTCAAACGAAAGATATGAAGGGGAAGATATCAATGCGGTCAAGATGATCGTCAAAAACGCACAGTCGGGGCACTGTTAAAGTGATTTAATGTAAAGCTAGAAAGATTAATGAATGCAGCCACCGCAATTATCCTCTGACTCACATTGCCCAAGAAAAGTTATTTAACCTGTAATCACAATATTATTATTATTATTATCGAGTTCTTCTAATTGAAATGGATGGGACTACATCTTCAAAGACCAAAACTGAGTGCAACGGTGCTGTTCCCTCTTGGACATACCTACAAACCGAAGTCGGGTGGAGTTAACTCCCCTCCAAAAGAAATGTGTGCTGTCATTGAGGGACACGGATAAATTATTCCGGATTCTTCGCAGATGAGGCCAATGCATGAAAAAAAAACGCGCTTCATAAAATCGAGACATATTGGTAGCTAGTATCCTGGCAGTAGTCGCCATAATACATGAACAACTAATAGATGATATCAAAGGTAATATTGCTGGGGATCACTGGCGCTTCGAAACTGCTCACATGGCTAACAGTCATGGCAAAATATGACAGGAAGCCAGATACGAAGGCCAAGAAAACAATTAGGCTCTTTTAAAAAGCACTTGTTAAAGTAACTAGATGCTAATACCAGAGGTAGATGAGTGTAAGTAATTCACAACATTAAAACCAAGGAAACGTACTATTTTTTCCATTATCACCTATCAGGGCGGTTTGGAACGATTTACAGCGCACGACCGCAAATAGCTTAACCCAAGCGATCGTGAGATTTCTTTAAACTTTAATTAAAGTATAAAGCAATAAACCAAATCAGCCACCAACATCCCCCCACCACCCACCCCCTACTCCCCATTGAAAGGCGCTTCAACGGCGGGCTGCGATACAGATGTCACCGAATGGATTCGATTTTACTCAACACACACGGCTCTTTTGACGAAGTTTCACTCATCTTTACAAGAACCAGACCTCGTTCACGAGGGAGAAGAGAAACAGAGCTTTGATTGGATGAGCGGACCGAGGACGCTGCGCTAATCCACAGAAACGAAACGACACACAAAGACGGTGCCATTTAATGCCAGATTTCACAAAACTAATGGTACGTGTGACGTACGCCGATGACACAAACAACAATAAAACACAAATAATAATGATGATGACGATAATAATAATAGTAATAATCACATTCAACAAAATGCACACCCATTGGAACTGGAAAAACTAAATTTACATACGATGCGGTTTCAACAGTTTCTCCTTAAAAATAACCATACTGGCACATCTCCTTAAAAATAGGCCTACTGGCACATCAGAGGATACGGTAGCATCACGTCACAACTGGTCATATACCAGACAACGGTTTGTTTGACTGTACGCCGTTCATAAAGAACAAAAATCTTACTTAAATCTGCGTGAAGGAAAATCATATTTTAGAAATGGTTATTAGTTAGTTGACATCCATTGACGGACCGAAAGTCAGTGCCACATAGGCTATATAGCGGTACATATCCTGTTTTATTTAATATACAAAACTTTTTACACAACCGGTGTTCAACAAACACAAAAAGACCTTTAAAAAGAGAATTAAGGTCGCCATTTACGCAGGCTAGCCAAATAAACTGCAACATAGGCCAGTGTATTCCCTGAGAAACATTACTGCTAATGGTACACAGTTTAGTGAACTACGAATACAACTTCAAGCGCATTCAATAAACCTGTTTAAATTTGTTTTACGGTTTTAAAAAAGTACTATAAAGCAAAAGTGAGTCTTCGACGAAATAATATATGCCAACAGAACATGTGACCTAGGCGATATGAGCTGGACCTTATTAACCGCCTTACCTGCAACCTGCAGAGAAACAGCCTACAACAGGAGCTATCTCATCAATTAAAACATACAATTTGCATATTTAGCAGATTGTCTCATTTTGCCGAAAATGTTAATTCTGTTTGGGGCGCCTAAAAGTGCTCAATTAAAACGAGGAATCTCTATGACGAATGCACATCATGCAGTTGTCTACTGTTGATCGCCTCTTTTAAAACAGCATTTACGCGAGGTATCCGTAAAAACATCGCCACATAGTCAAATGCAATAGCCCAACATCAAACCGATCCCGTTTCATTCTGGTACCTAGGTCGCTTCTAATTGGATCACACGAATACTGTCCCGCCGACCCTTTGAGGTCAACCAACGCGCATGCGAAATACAGGGATCAAACATATATTTGACACATTTCATTCTCATTTTGTGCAGATTTGTGGCTATTAAGGTTGTTCGATTTTGAGTATTTACTTATTTACAGATATATTTTTCAATGTGAAAAAATAATCTCACGCGATCTAGCCCGAGTGACACTACCACGCTCACACTAGTTATCACGCAACACCTAACTGGACATAACGGTGGCCAGCTGCTGATGCCTGGTGTCATCATACTGATAGGAGTTGAAACAAATTATTACCGTTAAACGACTCCGCAGAGTAAAATTAGGCTCTCAATTCTTTTCTGCCCACAATACAACGCCATATTTCTTTGAATTACTCGCAAATAATGGCACATTAACGCGAAATTCAGAATTACAAACTTTAGAGTGATGGGGAGGTTTATAATGAGCCTTTTGATTTGGGCGACAGTTGGTTAATTTTGGTCCGCGTATGGCCGCGGCTGCCGGCTGCCTGCTACTCACGGAGGAAAGAGTTATATGCCAAACTACGTCACCATAAAGATCAATGAGGCCGCACTCTCGTGACTGCAAGCAACGCGAGCCAGATATTTAATTCTTAACATAAACCGTCATCATCTCCGATTATTATCCCCAAAACGTGATAGACATTCAGATAGGCAATCCCTTTGAACAGAATGCAGTACACATATCACAGAGTCAATTTGCTGAAATCACAAAATAATAAACCTTTCCCCTCCCCAGCTGAGCTACATGGCCGTAGCTTAATGTGTTTTAGTGTGAGCAAAAGAGGAAATGGTGAGAAGGCAGCAGTGTTGAAGAAGCAGGCCTACTACAGGGCTGAATCCGCCTCCTCCCCCCCCCCCCCCCCCCCCCCCCCCCCCCCCAGAACAAACCCTGCATTATTAGAAACCGTGGCCTTCGTGGTTTTAATTTTGACGTTTCTTATTTACTCTGCATACACCCCTTCTTAAAAAATATCTTCCCGGAATAGAGAAGGTGAACAGGGTAGAGATGCAGAAAACAACACCCATGTTCATACCTAACGCCCATATAAGGCTGCATATATTTTCATAGCGGTGTGTCATAACCTACCTGTGGAATGTGTACACGTGCAACGCACTGGTGCGTCAAACGTCATTCACGCTGCAAATACGAGAGGACAGGCTTTCAGGGGAACATTTCTAAAACAGGCCCGAGGAACGGACCTTCAGTTTAATTGAACTGGAAAGGCGCAGCCTACAGGAATCTGGCGCAAATTGAAAGCACATTTCCAGCTTTTTATTTAAAAAAAAAAAAAAAACCAATAAGATAGGAAAGATGCGGACCCCCCCAAAGTTTCACACTTTCCACATAAGTGGGAATATTTCACTCCGGAGCCGCGGAGAGGTCGGGCGCTTGCGCTCGGAGGCTCGCAGCCGCGCATTCTTGAATCGGCAGCGAGAAGAAAAAAAAGGGGGGCTCGCTGAAAGTTTTCCACGAAACGGAAACACGCATTTCTAAAAAATTTGGCCGCGCTCCGATTGCAGCCCCGGCCGGCGCAGTCGGGACCGCTTCTAATTGTGTCAATGTGATGATAAGCACAGTGCTTTTCAGCGCTCAGGGAGTACACGCTGGCTACGGGGAGAAAACCCATAAATCCCGAAGCATAAAGAGTGGATGATGAGAATCCTGCACTGATGCAGGGCCATAAAAAGGCAGCTAAACTGCTCCTGGTTCAATTCAACGGACAAGGGAGCCAATACATTACATTACATTACAGGCATTTAGCAGACACTCTTATCCAGAGTGACACAGCATTTACATCGCATCCATTTATACATCTGGATATATAGCCTACAGAAGCAATGCTGGTTAAGTACCTGGTTCAAGGATACAATGGCAGTGTCCTATCTGGGAATCGAACCCTTGACCTTCAGGTTACAAGACCAGCTCCTTACCCACTACACTACACTACCGCCCCAATCAATCCGTGGGAGTCCACTGAGAAGGGCCCCTACAAACCACCACAGGGAGCATCTTTAGACTGGGCCTCGGAAGTCAAGCATTCACCTGGGATGTACTTTGGGCTTCATGCAACGTGCTTTATGGTTTCATACGGATATTAGTTGCATGAATCTACAGTGTGTTTTATGGTTCCAGGTTGGCACAGCTTAACTTGGGTGTCAGTGCTTTATCGATGCTGAACTGAGGCTCGCTGGTGTGGGAATGTCAGCTGGGTCCACTCACACAGCTCTGGTGGAGGCACCCGTGTTCTCTTTCATTGCGGATAAGAGCGTTTGCTAAATTAGCGTAATGAAATATAATGTAATTCAATCGAACCACTACTTGCTAGGATCTTAACTTTGTTATGGTGAGTTCACCAGTGACTAACATAAATGGCAGAGAAACGCAATAGTACTTTACTCCTTTGGGGAGAAAATGACCCTAATTTTCTATTCAATTACTGTAGTTTAGTAAAAATGTTTTACATAATCTTAAATGTAAGTTTTTATTAATATTTTATATTGTTTATCAAAATTTTGTTTAGAAATTCAAAACATTCCTACTTCATGATAATTTATTTTCTTCTGAATATACGTAGTAATTAATACCAACAAATTACTTTTAGAAGTGTTTTCTATTAATGTCATTTATTTATTTATTTTTAAACCGGCTTACACAGTATCAGTTAGACATTTCTTCATTAGAGGCTGTATTATCTACAAAATCTGCGGATATTTCCAATCAATGCCGAATGAGTACCTCTGCTGCTTATCAGTTTGTGGGACATTTTGATTTGTCTGGTGATCTCAGAGTCACCCTGCTACAATGAAACCCACATTTCCCGTGAAATGACGTAATCGAATTCAAAAGGACCGAAAAAAAAATGCACCGTGGATAGATATAATCTGGCCTTCGGCGCCGGGCGAAAGCTAGCTTGCACACGTCACGGGGGTTCGGTGGCCGAGACTCTCGAGCGAGACAAACCTCCTCCGGATCTTCGCCGTTTCTCAAAAGGCCGTCCGTGTTATTTATTTCTCGGGTTTGTCTTCCGCCAGTCCTCGGAAAAAAAAGCTCCGTCGGGACCCTTGTGAGTTATTAGTTCAATCGAGACTTCAGCAGGTATGCTGACATTCCTGGAGTCACGGCGCCTTTGGTTTACTTCCCGCGAACGCCGCCGGGCCCTTTGAAGACGGTTTGTTTTTGCTGTTGCTGGGATGAGCAGCGACCCTCGCCTTAGCCGCCCCCCCACCCCCCCACCCCCCGCCACCCCATCTGAGACCGAAATGAAGCGCTGGAAAGCGGGGGCTTTGCTGATGATAACAGCGAAGCGAACTGCGAGATAACAGACTGTTTTCCTTAACGACACGGACCCAGCTGCTGCCTGAGAGAGAAAAGTCATGCCGTAGACACTTTTTGTTTTGTTTAACTGTTTATCTTTGAAGTCCTAAGCCTTTTTAAAGGTGCCGTTTTGAAACGACATTTTTTCAACAACAGCAGCGCTGAGACTGGCCTCCCATTAGACAGGCACAGTAACTGGGCAGCTGTTCATTTTTGTGTTCTGTTTTAGAAAAGGTGGCTGAATAAAACAGGCAGACCACCAGGCAGGTTTCAAAAACCCACACAGACCGGAAAGTGTTCGGCAACACACCTTTGCCCAGCAGCTAGGGGTGAATACGACCTCAAATGCTGCAGAACGGAGAGATGAAATTGCAATAATGTGTTGCAATAACAACAGGCTCCTCCCACCATTACCAGTGAACTCGAGATTACAGTACAGACTTCTCTACCTAACATCCCCCCCCCCCCCCATCCCCTATATTTTCAAAAAACAAGCCAGAAAAGCATAGGGAATCAGAAATATGCAAAGAGGTGAGTGTTTTTTTACATAACCTCATTATACGACAGTGGGGGCACAAATAAACTACGGATCAGCGAGAGGGTGTCTGGCTGGGCGTTGAGTTTCGAGTGGCCCAAGAGGTCCGAGCGCACTTTTGTGGACGCCGCCATGAAGGGCACAGGCTCCAAATGCTTTTCCGCCCGTGTGAATGTTTACAAAAAAAAAAAACCTCTCCTCTCATGAGACGGGCCTTGTCCCTAACGGACAGTAAGCACGTACCCTAAAACGGCGGACAGGGAATTTCACTCAAGCAGGAGCCTCCGATCCCTCCGAGAGGCAGGACGTCCCGCGGAGGAGCGCAAAGCGCTGGAGATGGAGACGCCATTCGGAAGGGATTAGAAAAAAGGCTAGCGTAGCCGCAAAAACAGCCCGCAGGCCCGAAAACAGAGGATGCACCTCCTCTGTTCGCAGAGGATCCCCACAGAGATGAAATAAGAACCAGGACACGCTTGCCCAGAACAGACTGGGTGTGCACTGCGTTCTACGGTAAAGATTCATCGTTGCCCCCGTGCCTGGGGTCTTTCTGCACCCCGGCATGGATGTGAGGGGTGAGGACAGCGGGTGCCCTATCTATCGGAAACCGTTTCCAGGAGACAGGTGTGTTTTTTCAGATTTGAGTACATCAGAGAGGTGTGTTGCCCCAGTGAATCAGGCAGACCAGCGGAATCAGAGAGGAGGTCCGTGATAATGAACCATTTCAATAAGACTTTCCGCAGTTTGTGAGAGTGGAGAATTCAGTCTGTGGGAAACCATGAAGGTTTCTGAACTGTGGATCCAGCACAGGCGTAGGACCCCAAATCCTTCTGCCAAGGTGAGGCTTGGCGGACGGCTTACCTGACATCCCAGTTCGGCAGACTCCTGGAAGGTCTGGGAGACTGTGGGGGCGTGGCTCCTGAAGGGCTCTCTCTGGCTCAAGTGACGAGCTTCTGGGGCCTTGCGGTGCGCATGAGGCCTACAGAGCAAAGACCCCCCCCCCGACTTTTATTTTATTGAATTTCTGGAAATCCTGAATGTCCTTCCTATGCTAAAATACATACCTTACCCCCCCCCCCCCCAAAAAAAAAACAGTATAGCAACAAAGTCAGCATAAAGTATAGCAAACAGACCAAAACAGACCTATTTTCCCAAACAGAAATTCAGTGGGAATTTCAGGAACAAAGCACTGAAAAAAAAAAAAAAACTTGGCAGAGACTTAAAGATGTTCCGCAGAGAGGAGTCAAAAGCCACACTGCAAGAGTGCGATACATGTCAAACGGTCTGAGGAGGTGATGTCACGGTTTGCGAATGCGCCGATGTCCAGCACATTGCGGACGCGATGCGGGGGCGGGTGCGTGCGATCACGGGGGTGTGTGCGTGCGATCACGTGTCACGCACACACGGGCGAACGCCGTGGAGGTTAAGAGACCGACGGCTCAACACGCCAAACAGGCCCCGGCAACGAAAACCGCCGTCACCATGGGAACTGACCCGGTACCTAGTTACAGCGAATTCAGGGAGCCCTAAGCAACAAAAAAAAAATAAAATAAATTTAACTTCCATACCTCCTGTCATCACATTATTTCTTCTTTTTTTTTTTAAATCCCTTGCTTCTTCCAGAGAACAATGCCTTTTTTTTTTCCCCCTCTTGTTCTCTAGCTCATGTTTTTTTCCCCCTGCCAGTGCTCTCTGTGGACCGGTGAGAGAATCACCTTTGACCCCCCCCACTTCCTGCCATCTCCTTTCAAGTGCAGGCACCCCCCCCCCTCCCCCTCCCCACAACACCCCCCACCCCCACCCCCACGCAGAGCATTAAGGCAAAAAAAAAAAAATCGATTCCAAAATGAAAACCAACCGGCCGGCAAACGTTTAAATCTTTTTTTAGAAGTTTTTCAACGAATCCCCAGAGCTAGTGAATAGCGTGAGGCCTACTTTATTTATCTATTTTTTTTTTTAAGTAAGGCATTCCCCCTTTCCTTCTTCTCCAGCCCTCTCCTCCTCCCCTCCAAACACAAATCTCTTCAGAATGTAGAAAACCAATCGAGGCAGCGGTGGTACAAGCTCTTGATCACAGAAAAGTTTGGATTTTTCTTCTGAGGTTTAGAGGAACAAGTTCAGATGGAGAGCAGAGGGTTGGAAAGTGAAGGTTTCTGGGTAATGCAGTAGAAACTCACAGCTGCGAAGGGAGGAGGGGGGTCCATTGGTGCCTCCACACAGGCAGGGAAGAAGGCTGGAAAGAAAGCAGCTGATCCTGCCATTGATCCCCCTGGATCTGGAGCTGTGGATAGGGCAGCCACACACACACACACACACACTCACCGCTCTTTAATCAGACACAGGCTGGTCCAACATGGGGGCATTCCTAAATCCAACCTTCAGACCGACAAAAACAAACAGGCATTCAGGCAACCTTAAACAAGCACGAATGCCTGTGTGTTTGAATGCTCCTTTGTAGTTGCCTGGTTAAAACTAACAAACGTATTTTGCAAGAAAAAAAAAAGAGTAATCTGATCCAAAAGAATTACCATCATACCCCTCCTGGTACTGTGTCATTATGTTTTCCAGTGCATAAACTTAACAAATAGCATTACAGTGGAGGAAAACCCAAACTCAAAAATGCAATTTAGAAAGCTTTGATTTTGAACTATGAGAAATATGGGGATGTTTTCACTGCAGTCAAAGGGCTATTAATTATGAAAAATGAAATACCAAATCTTCCAGATTTATTTGGGGGGGAAAAGCAACCAACATCTTCTGACACTCAAATGGGTGTCCAAGGAAGTCCGCAATTAAAAAAAGTGTAAAAATAAAACCTGGATCGTAAGGAGAAGGCTCTGCTGTAATTTCCAATCTGTATTTCACTAACACTCCATTTTGAGCGTTGGCTGTAAGGCTGTAGAGGCGGAGGAGGCCTCAGCTGTGGACTCTGAGGCCTGTTTGTCAGTTACCCGTCACTGACCGGAGATAGCAGGGATTCAGTTGCGCTTGGGCTTGGACATGAAGGAGCCAGGTCACCCCCCCCCCCCCCCCCCCCCCCTCAGGGGGGGTTCAACAGCCTTTTCACTTTCAGGCTCTCTTAGCCTAAACCCAACACTATTTCAGCATTTTCCCCCCCAACCCCCCCCCCCCCAGACCAGTTTCAGTAGTTGAAATGTGAACAGAATTTAATGAGAAGTGGCAAAGGGGCCAGAGAGGCGGGTGTCTGGAGAACACGCAAGTCGCATTTCGGCCGGTTACTGACATGGGGAGGGGGGGGGGGGGGGCACGGATCCTTTTACCCAGTTAGCTCACCTTTCTTTTCTGGTGCAGTGATTTCCATCAGACTCAATCTGCCTGGCAGGAACTGGCATGATCCAGGGGTCTCCAGCAAAACCAATGCCAAACTGTCAGTGCCACCTAATGCAGTTTTTGGAGGGTGTCGATTGGTCAAACGTAGCTTTTGGGAGGGTGACGATTGGTCAAATGTAGCTTTTGAGAAGGTGGTGATTGGTAAAATATAGTGGGTGATTGGTCAAATGGAGTTTTTGGGAGGGTGGCAGTTGGTCAAATGGAGTTTTTGGAAGGGCGACGATTAATAAAATGAAGTTCTGGCAGGGTGTCGATTGGTTAAACAAAGTTTTTGAGTGGGTGGCAATTGGCCTAATGTAGCTTTTGGGAGGGTGACGATTGGTCAAATGTAGTTTTTGGGAGGCTGGTGATTGGTCAAATGTAGCTTTTGGGAGGGTGGCGATTGGTGAAATTTAGTTTTGGGGGGTGGCAATTGGTCAAATTGAGTTTTTGGGAGGGTGACGCTTGGTCAAATGTAGTTTTTTGGAGGGTGGCGACTGATCAAATGCTGTTTTTGGGAGGCTGGTGATTGGTCAAATATAGTTGTGGGAGAGTGGTGATTGCTCTAGATAGGTGTGGAATAATCAATTCAGTGGCTATAGCTGGTATGAGCATAAACATACTTCCTCTGTACTTCCTCATTTGCAAACTTCTATAAGGCCTGAGCTGTGCATTGCGCCATCTAGCGTGTTAGCTTAGCTATGTGTAAAAGCAGAGCTCTTTCCAGACCTGTAGTTACTCACAGACTCTCTCCACACACCAGATACTCAACTCTGTGCTCCGAACACTAGAAGCTCTCCCCCCCCTACCAGTGGAGCTGAATGCTAAGCTGATGCATCTTCTGAAAAAATTGTTAGGGGACCACAGCAATGGATGTTCTGAGCTGTAATACAGCACCAGTATCTCCCATCAAGAACCTGTAGTTTAGAAGCAAGAGCAGAGTATCTGGGAAGTGTAAAGAATCTGTGGTTCAACTCACAATGTGAGGCTGAGGGCAAAAGGACACATTTGAAACGGCAGGAGATTCATTCTGGTTTTGGAAATTCTCGAGCCCAGAGAGTTTTTTTAATGTGGCACAGAGTGCTCTCTTATTGTGAAGGCAATCGTAGCTCGATTTGGCAATGAAACAGATCTCTGTTAGATTACATTACATTACAGGCGTTTAGCAGATGCTCTTACCCAGAAAGACTAACACAGCATTTACATTGCATCCATTTATACAGCTAGATATATATATATATATATATATATATACTGAAGCAATGCAGGTTAAGTACATTGCTCAAGGGTACAATGGCAGTGTCCTACCTGGGAATCGAACCTGTGACCTTTAGGTTTTGTGACGAGGCAGGGCGGGGCCCGTGTCTCAACCTGCCAATCACAATCATCGCCCACTTCCCCTGTCCGGCTGTCCCGTCCCTGTGTGAGCGTCAGAAGAGTCTGAGGCCTACGGTCACAACCCAGAAACATCAGAGCCCAGGCTGGCCTTCTGAAGGCCAAACATCCAATCACAACTTCAGCCGTATTTTAGGAAGACAAAACAAACCCATTATAGACGCAAATAAATACTCCGCAAAGCACACTCAGCCTAGCAAACTGCCTTTCGTCAAGTTTTCATAAAGAAAAATAAAGAGCGGCATTGCTTTTTTTGTGCAGTCCTTCCGGTCAGATTGAGGTTTGAACGCGCTCAGAATAACAGGCAAACAATCTCTTGTTTATGTATTTTTAGTGACCCATCCTGCTTTTGGGACAGTTCGCCATTAACCCCCTTTTTTTTTGGGGGGGGGGGGGGGGGAATCTCTGGAGCGCCAAATTTATAGTGTTTCTCCTCCGTGCCTTCAGCTGACCCTGGTCACAACATTCCGAAAGCAGGCCACGGAATTCCGAAAGTAGGCTGTCGGGGGGGGCGGGGGGGGGGGGACCCCGCCGGTAAACAGGCAGTTAAATTACACTTTGATGTTCTTCCTTCATCTTCAACAGCGACAAAATGGCCGCCCCTTGTAAAGCTGTGACCCCGGCTAAGGCAGGGGGCATTTTACAGTGCAGTGCAGGCCTGGAGCCTGTCTCCATCACCGGGCTCATCGGAGAAACAGGGGAACGAACTTTACCATGCTTCTCACTTCACTCACATTCATGCATTTGTTTATTAATAATAATAGTAATAATAATAGTAATAATAATAATAATAATAACAACGATAACAACAACAACAAAAACAATAATAACAACAACAATAATAATCATAATAATAACAGTAATAATAATAATAATAATATATGTAGAGCATCTTTCACATTTAAACCCTAAAGACAAGGATAACAAAAAGTAGTTACAACTGCCAACAAAAGGAAAATGAAGCTAAGTACACATACGGATGTGGAAATTTAATAAACTTTCCTATTAAATGAAATGAATCCTTTTTAAAAAAAAAAAAAAAAAACATTTATTTTCATACTGGACTCATACAGAGAAACAACAAACAAGCAACATATCAGCGTACTGTATTGAATAAAAGTATTTCTGATTACTTAAACTCTTGCTTAACTTAATGAGTGCAGGCATCCATCCAGCCCTTTGTAATGATTTTTCAGAGGGCATATCTCTTCCTGAAGTAGGGTGTTGCATAAATTCATACAGATATTTACCACCTTGCTGTGAACCTGACAAATCTATAGGTCAAAGATTTTAAAAAAGGCAAGGATGTGATACGACACAAATGTTAGCAACTCGTATGACGTTGGACGGAGTCGTGATGTATAATAACACTGAGTATCCTAAAATAACTGCCGTTTTTACCGCTGTGGGATGTGGGCGTTCCTCACAGAGCCGCTGAAACATGACCGCAGTCTCAGGAGAGATACGCGGGTGCTGCAGGAGGGAACCTGGACACCGTTAAAAACGTTACAACCGTTAAAACCGTTCGCAAGCCTTGCTCTTGCCTCGCAGGGAGGTGTGAATGCAGGAGGTTTAAACTGCCAATCGTACAACGTCACCGTTCCTCGCTCCACTGCCGAACTCGGGTTCTCTTGACGTTTCCCTGACGACTCCGGTAATGGCTCGGTCTACGCTACACGGCCAAAAGTTATGAAGAATTATCCAGAATTATGGCTGTTGATATGGTTGGTTGGTTGGTCCACCCTTTGCTGCTACAACAACCGCCACTCTTCTGGAAAGGCTTTCATTCTGGATGTTGGAGCATTTGCTGCAGGGATTTGCTTCCATTCTGCCATTATTGTATGCTGCAGCATTAAATATTTGCCGTCACAGGAACCAAGGGGCCTAGCCCAAACCGTGAAAAACAGCCCCAGACCAAGGGGTGTCCAGATACGTTTGGTCATATAGTGTACCTCTCTGTGTCAGTGCAACCTAATCAAACACCAGAGATGAAAATATTGCTGTTGCCTTGCTTCTGGGTCACTAGAATCGCACCAAAGCACATCAACTCAGGTTTACGATGGTTTGGAGGACGGCAAAGACAGACTGTTGTCTGCAGACAAGCAGTTTTTTTTCCCAGCAGTGCGAGAACTGAAAACTGCTGTGGAATGCTGGCTGAGAAATGCTCTTTTAAAAAAAAAAAAAAAAAAAAAAAAGTTCAACGGTTTTGTTTCAGTACATATACAGAACAAGAACAGATCCAGCAGCAAAGAGCGACGAACGGTTACCGTGAGAACCGTTACTCTGACAGAACCCGGACTTAAGAGCTGCCACGTGATTGGACTGTGCCCCAGGAGTTCACAGGGAGCTTAAAAATAAAAAATAAACAATGGAAAAATACAAAAAGTGATAAAAAGCCCCAGATTTGGGGGGGGGGGGGGGTAACAGGTGAAAAGAAGAGGGTAAAATGAAGAGTGATCTGGGATCAGCATTCCTGTCACAACAACCTCCCCCTGCTAAAAAAGTCAGCCACTCCAGATACACACGCTGTTCCAACACCCTCCCCCTGCTCAAAAACAATCAGCCACTCCAGATATACACGCTGTTCCAACACCCTCCCCCTGCTCAAAAACAATCAGCCACTCCAGATATACACGCTGTTCCAACACCCTCCCCCTGCTCAAAAACAATCAGCCACTCCAGATATACACGCTGTTCCAACACCCTCCCCCTGCTCAAAAACAATCAGCCACTCCAGATATACAGGCGGTCCTTTGATGGGCCCGCACCCCTGATTTCAAACGGTCCTGACGGACAGCTTCTCCACACCATCGGGACAGGGGGTGCGCAGCATCTGGAGGCCCAGCCTTCAAAATATTTGGGTCTGGATAAACACTCTCGTTCACTCACACTTAACAGGATGTGTCAGGAGCAGGCGAGGGGCAATGTGGGAGCCATTATACTCCCAGCCCCCCCCCCCAACCCCCCCCCCCCCCCCAGCCCCACTCGGCCCCTGGCTCGCTCTTCCTCCAGCGCTGAAAGGGCGGGGCCCGGGGACGGGCGACACGGACCTCGCTGAGCTCGGTGTTCCGCAAGGCTCAGAACCGGGCCCGGAGGCCCATGCGTTTAGAAGGCCGTTTGTGCGCAGAGCAGGAAGGTTCTGCATCCCTCGTATTCAATATATAAATTTTCAAAAAAAATAACATCTAACTCAGAACCATGAACAGAAAGATGTTTGTGATGAAGCAGAGGTGGCTTGGGGAAAAGAGGGGGAAAAAAACGGTGACAAAAGTGACAAAAAGACATCTGTTTTGGAAACCCCCTTCCTCTGCAAGACAGAAGCATGGCCAAAAATATGCGTGTTTTCATGGAGTGGATTTTTTTACTCTGTGTGAAATGCAAGCCACTCTGCCGCACAGATAGGCAGGTTCACACGGCTTGTGTTTGCGGTGACGGACCGTGGGGGGGGGGGGGGGGGGTCAGATAAGATCAGCTGTTTCGGGCAGCAGTACCCCGGGGTTGGAGTCACGGAGGGAAGGTGGGGGGGGGGGGGGGGGGGGGGTCCTGCTGATCCAGGGTAACCCCGTCCAACAGAAGGCCGGAGTCCAACATGGTGTCCATTCGCAGATACTCCCACAGAGGGAAGTGGGGAAAAAGAGGTCCCGCCCCTTCCTGTTCATCTCCTCAAACGGAGATGGAGTTACCCTCAGACCCCCTCCCGAAATGAAATTAACAAGTGTATCTTCACCGCCCCTTCAAAACCCCCATCGCAACACACAGAGCCAGACTGAGGTAAAGGTTATCACCAATCCTCCACCCCCCCCCCCCCCCCCCCTTCAAAAGAGGGCAGACTGGATTCAGGGCCCCCTGTCTTCAGACACCGGCCCGCCCAGAGGATTAGGGCTTTAACTGGGGGCTCTGTGAGAGTTTAACTGCAAATACAGCCCCCCGGCCTCACCAATCCCCCCCCCCCCAACAATCCCCGCTCTAAAGCGCAGAGGGCGGTTAGCGATAAACAAATATATGAATGGTTGCCATATTTTGCATAATTTCTGATAAGAAAATCTGCCATGTCATCATAACGACTCTACTCTACAGAGTCTCTACGCGTTCTGTGAATCCGTGACCCCTTGCTGTGGTGAATAAAGAGCAGCTGAGTCTTCACAGCTGAAATGCTGGGTGTCAGAAAAGTGGCCCCAAGAATGACCAAAAAACGGCCAATTGACCAGGTGTCAGTTTCAGATCCCCACCGCTCGCTCCCATGCAGGACACCACAGACACACGTGTTTGCTATTGCTATGGCCGATACCGACAACACACTACAGCTACAGGCGACACCAAAGACAGGCGTGGTTGCTACGGGCGATACCAGAGAACAGGCGTGGTTGCTATGGGCGACACCAGAGACAGGCGTGGTTGCTACGGGCGACACCAGAGACACATGTGTTAGCTACAGGCGACACCAGAGACAGGTGTGGTTGCTACTGGCGACACCAGAGACAGGCGTGGTTGCTACGGGCGACACCAGAGACAGGTGTGGTTACTACAGGCGACACCAGAGACAGGTGTGTTTGCTACGGGCGACACCAGAGACAGGCGTGTTTGCATGGATGAACGTGTGCGAGACCAGAATATGGGCGGGGTTTCCTCCGGTGGGATGGCCCCTCAATGCAAAATGCCAAAATATTTATAGCACTGGAGCGTCTGCATCTCCACATTACAGCGCAATATTCCATTTATGAAAGAGCAAAGGCAGTTTAAAGGAATTGAAATAGATGATCATAAATGATCATAAATCAGCGAGACACAAATTTCAACTGGGGAGATGCCTGGAGAGCCAGATCTGGCCATCAATCACTGCATTACCAGGAGCAGGAGCAGCGCTGACTCCTGCCAATATCCATATTCAGCCTTCACAACTGAGGTCTTATTCCATCATCCTTCCTCTACTCCAAACCACACTGGGGCTGCACTGCACATCTGCAAGCTGCAGCGCCCCCTTCAGGCCCCTGGGTGCAGTTCATGGCTGCTAAACACCACTAAAAATCAACATTTTAAAACTTCAACTTTGTTTCTTACTCCACTGGCTTACTGTCAAACTCATTAAAGACCTATGGTCACACTCTTTACCCCACAAGGGGTCTCTTCAGCTTAATCTTTTACCTACTTAACTAAATTTGCATAAACTCCACCCTGTTATATTTGAAAAGCTTTCATGTTTTATATTCATTAGAATCAGAGCAGAAAGATGTACTGACCAGCTGCTGAAAGTGCTCCGGTCTGTTTACTCAGGGAAGATTTTGATCCCAAGCTTTGGAATGAGTTTACGGATGCACAAAATGTCGAGGTCTGCAAACCCAAACTCTGAAGTGATCGATTAAGCCCCTCATCCAGCACCTGTCCCCTATGATCCAAATATGCAGCAGAGTCGCGTCCTTCTTGAGACCTGAAGTTCACTGTAGTCACCATGCCAACCACAACGTGCTTAGTGACAACTGGTTTGTAAATGGCAACATAAAAAAACCAAGGACAGACAGACTTCTGCCACTTTTTTCAGTTTTCCGTGATTTTAGACAACTTTACTGTGGCTGCACTGTGACTTCAGCCAAAATTTTCCATGACAAACATTCAGCCTTAATAACGTACATAATAGTGTGAGCAGGCCAAGCAGAACCATGACTGCATGACCATTCTGAATTACAGGACTTATATCGCTGAATTATAACAATAATCGTTTGCAGTGGGGCGTTAGCCTTCAACCAGCGGGTGACTCACACTGACAGCCTCTCTCTCTTCTCTCCCTGCTCTACTCTTCCACCCCTCCCCTCTCCTCTCATCCTCTTCCCTCTTCTCTCGCTCCCTCTCGTCTTTCACCTCCTCTCTCCTTTCATCCTCTCAACTCCTCTCTCCCTCTCTCCTTTACTCCCTTCTCTCCTTTATTTGTCTCCTCTCTCCCTCTCTCCTTTCATCCTCTTCAATCCTCTCTCTCCTTTCTCCTTTTCTCTTCTCTCCCTCTCAACTTTCCTCTCATCTCTCCTGTATTCCTCTTTCTCTTCCTCTCTCCTTACTTCTCCTCTCTCTTCATTGCTCTCCTCTCATCCCTCTCTCCTTCATTCCCCTCCTCTCTCCCTCTCTCCTTTATTCCTCTCCTCTCATCCCTCTCTCCTTCATTCCTCTCTCTCTCTCTCTCCCACTCTCCTTCATTCCACTCCTCTCTCTCCCTCTCTCCTCAGCCAAAGACAGCCCTGGGCTGACGGACTCTGAGCTCCCCCCCACCGCAGACCCTGCCGGGATGGACGGGTCCTACCTGGGCCTGAAGGAGGCCGGGGGGGCGAAGGCCCCCCAGGAGAGGCCGGGCCCGGAGCTGGCCGGCCCGCTGGACAAGGGCGAGGGCGAGAGCAACAAGGGCAAGAAGCGGCGGAACCGCACCACCTTCACCAGCTACCAGCTGGAGGAGCTGGAGAAGGTGTTCCAGAAGACGCACTACCCCGACGTCTACGCCCGCGAGCAGCTGGCGCTGCGCACCGACCTGACCGAGGCCCGCGTGCAGGTGGGCACCGCCCGCTCCACCCATCACCTGTCTGTACCTCCCGCTCCGCCCCTCACCTGTCTGCACCGCCCGCTCCACCCGTCACCTGTCTGCACCGCCCGCTCCGCCCCTCACCTGTCTGTACCGCCCGCTCCGCCCCTCACCTGTCTGTACCGCCCGCTCCGCCCCTCACCTGTCTGTACTGCCCGCTCCGCCCCTCACCTGTCTGTACCTCCCGCTCCGCCCGTCACCTGTCTGTACCACACCTCAAAACTCAAAACACACTGCTCTACCTGTCACCTGTGTCTTAATCACACTGCTTCACCCGTCACCTGTCTGTAACACACCTGAGTCTCAAAATACACTGCTCCACCCATCACCTGTCTGTAACACACCTGTGTCTAAAATGCACCGCCTGAGATATAACACACCTGTCACCAGTGTGTGACACACCAAGGCCAGACACCAACGTCAACAGCTGTTCTCAACACTGTACCACTTCTCATAAAATTCCACTGCATATAGCGGTGGTTTTGCTGATATTGTCCATCTAACATTTATAACACCTTTATAACAGGTTTACTAACACCGAGGTGGCAATGCTTTGGTAACAATCCATATAATAGCACAATGGCTAAAACTCCATGCTCCTGTACAAGGATCTTATCATAAAAATAGAACTCATATCACTCGTGATGCAATATGGCTGTTTTATCCCACTAGCGCTCACATTAGTTTTACTTTGATGAGCTGAACTGCCCAGCTTATGTGGATGAGCTGTGCACATAATTCCGTATCCCTGCATTGGGCCCTGGTCACGTTACGGCACTCCGTTTATCATCCAGTTAATATGCGTTTCAGGCTCTTTTCCGTTTGAAGCATGTGCTGGGGCCGGTTTCTCTGTGCCGTATCTGAGTCTGTGCTGTATCTGAGTCTGTGCTGTAACTGAGCCTGTGAGCCTGTGCTGTATCTGAGCCTGTGAGTCTGTGTCTCTGTGCCGTATCTGAGCCTGTGAGCCTGTGCTGCATCTGAGCCTGTGAACCTGTGCTGCATCTGAGCCTGTGAGCCTGTGCTGTACCTGAGCCTGTGCTGTATCTAAACCTGTGCTGTAACTGAGCCTGTGAGCCTGTGTCTCTGTGCCGTATCTGGGCCTGTGAGCCTGTGCTGTATCTGAGTCTGTGAGCCTGTGTCTCTGTGCCATATCTGGGCCTGTGAGCCTGTGCTGTATCTGGCCTGTGAGCCTGTGTCTCTGTGCCATATCTGGGCCTGTGAGCCTGTGCTGCTTCTGAGCCTGTGAGCCTGTGCTGCATCTGAGCCTGTGCTGCATCTAAACATGTGCTGTAACTGAGCCTGTGTCTCTGTGCTGTATCTGAGCCTGTGAGCCTGTGCCGTATCTGGGCCTGTGAGCCTGTGCTGTATCTGAGCCTGTGAGCCTGTGCTGCATCTGAGCCTGTGCATCTAAACATGTGCTGTAACTGAGCCTGCATCTGAGCCTGTGCCCTGTGCCGTATCTGTCCGTGCTGTATCTGAAGCCTGTGCTGCGCAGTCCGGCTGTGAACGCTGCGCAGGGAGATTGAGACGCACATGCGGGGCGGTGGGGACAGCCGCTGATCTGTACTTGTGCATGTGCGTCACCTGAGCAGAGTTTTAGTGAAGGGCGCCTGCGGCATGCCTGAACCCCTGAACCCCCCAAACACCGCCCCCACAGAGCCTCCGACCCCACTGCTGAAGTCCATCCCTGTGTCACTGACGACACATTCCAGCTTTGATTGGCAGGATTGTGACCCCCCCCCCCCCCCCCCCCCCCCCCCCCCCCCCCCCCCCCCCCAGCCCTTTCCCAAGAGAGCCCCCTGGATATGGGCTGTTTGTCTTTCATTAATGCCCCAAGCCCCCACTCCCACAACAGCTCACAGGGCAAGAATGTGCCCCCAAACCCAACCCCCCCCCCCCCCCCCCCCAGTGAGCTTCAAGGGCAGGTGACGGACCCCTCTCTAGCACAAGAACCCATTATCCTGTTTAGAAAACCCAAATTTATTTAGTCATTTGACATCAATGTATCAGTTGCCATGGGAACCAGCAAAGGTATACTATGGGGGGTGGGGGGGTTGAGTAAGAGAGGCTATTGGCTGAGAGGATGGGGGGGAGTGAGGGAGGCTATTGGCTCAGAGGATGGGGGTGGGGAGGGGGTGAGGGAGGCTATTGGCTGAGAGGATGGGGTGGGGAGGGGGTGAGAGAGGCTATTGGCTGAGAGGATGGGGGTGGGGAGGGGGTGAGAGAGGCTATTGGCTGAGAGGATAGGGGGGAGTGAGGGAGACTATTGGCTGAGAGGATGGGGGGAGTGAGGGAGGCTACTGGCTGAGGGGATAGGGGGGAGTGAGGGAGACTATTGGCTGAGAGGATGGGGAGTGAGGGAGGCTACTGGCTGAGGGGATGGGGGGAGTGAGGGAGACTATTGGCTGAGAGGATGGGGGAGTGAGGGAGGCTACTGGCTGAGGGGATAGGGGGAGTGAGGGAGACTATTGGCTGAGAGGATGGGGGAGTGAGGGAGGCTACTGGCTGAGGGGATAGGGGGGAGTGAGGGAGACTATTGGCTGAGGGATGGGGGGAGTGAGGGAGGCTACTGGCTGAGGGGATGGGGGGAGTGAGGGAGACTATTGGCTGAGAGGATGGGGGAGTGAGGGAGGCTACTGGCTGAGGGGATAGGGGGGAGTGAGGGAGACTATTGGCTGAGAGGATGGGGGAGTGAGGGAGGCTACTGGCTGAGGGGATAGGGGGGAGTGAGGGAGACTATTGGCTGAGAGGATGGCGGAGTGAGGGAGGCTACTGGCTGAGGGGAGAGGGGGGAGTGAGGGAGACTATTGGCTGAGAGGATGGGGGGAGTGAGGGAGGCTACTGGCTGAGGGGATAGGGGGGAGTGAGGGAGACTATTGGCTGAGAGGATGGGGGAGTGAGGGAGGCTACTGGCTGAGGGGATAGGGGGGAGTGAGGGAGACTATTGGCTGAGAGGATGGGGGGAGTGAGGGAGGCTACTGGCTGAGAGGGTGGGGGTGGAGTGAGGGGGTGAGAGAGGCTATTGGCTGAGAGGATGGGGGGGTGAGAGAGGCTATTGGCTGAGAGGATGGGGGTGGGGAGGGGGTGAGGGAGGCTATTGGCTGAGAGGGTGGGGGGGTGAGAGAGGCTATTGGCTGAGAGGATGGGGGTGGGGAGGGGGTGAGAGAGGCTATTGGCTGAGAGGATGGGGGTGGGGGTGAAGTGAGAGAGGCTATTGGCTGAGAGGATGGGGGTGGGGAGGGGGTGAGGGAGGCTATTGGCTGAGAGGGTGGGGAGGGGGGGGTGAGAGAGGCTATTGGCTGAGAGGATGGGGGGTGAGTGAGGGAGGCTATTGGCTGAGAGGATGGGGGTGGGGAGGGGGTGAGAGATGCTATTGGCTGAGAGGGTGGTCTCTGGCACAGTGGCGTTGAGCAGCGTGATGAAGCACAGGAAGTCCCTCAGCTCTCGATGGCGGTAACAAGTCAGCCCGCCGGGCCGGAGCGCGCTCTCCGCCCCGAGAGAGGCGACTCCGTCCCCCTCCTAAACCGCCCGAACACGCCCACGGGTCCCGGGCCTGTACCAGATCAGCCTTACCGCTCTGCGACTCCGAAAAATCTGTTTCAGTCCGGGTCTGTACCACCATTCCCGTAAACGCCCTCCTTCCTTCCTTCCTTACGCTGGCCGATGCTGAGGCGTTCCACGCGATGGGGAAACACGCCCACGCCAGTGCAGGCTAAAAACAGAACCGATGGCTTCTACAGACCGTGTTCGCAGATGTAAAGGGCATTACGGGCAGATCGGTTATAGTATATAGATCTGTGCCCGTGTATGAATTCCCTGCATGTATCTAAGGTCTAAGAATTCCCCTTTAAACACGTTAGAAATGACGAGGGGGGCGGGGGCGGGGGGGGGGGGGGGGGGTGTTACCTGCAGTGCTGTTGGCGGGCTCCAAGCTTCAGACTGCTGGCGCGCCCCCTCCAGCACTCAGTGTACCAGCTTCAGATGGAAGAAGAGAGGTCAAAGGTCAAGGGTTCTGCCAAACATCCTGTCGAGTGTCCAGACAGCAGCACAATGAGGCACTGAGATGACAGGAATAAAAACCCTCTCACTTGGACAGAGAAACCAGGGCAGACGCTACAGTGAAATACCCGATTTATTCAGAGTGCTCACTGAACCATCGCTCCCCTCTCCATCCTGATAATATTAAATTAGTATGGAACTGATAACAGAGTGTGGGAATGACTAATATTTCTCTACAGAAAGGGCTAAAATGGAAACAAATTTCTGTTATCTGCCAAAAGAAGTGTTCACAGGGTTGGCTTGAGTCAGTGTTAGGGGTCATTTCAATCAAACTGCTACAGCAACATCTGTTTAAATTGTTAATGCTGTGCTACCCCATCAAAGCCCCCCCCCCCCCACTAGTACACAAATAAAAGCTCTTCGGTGAGCCTTAAAAGAGGGCAGGGACGTACAGATGCCCGCTGGGCTGATAGGACAGTGACCTCCTCTGATAGGACAGTGATCTCCTCGGATTGGACAGAAATCACCTCTAATAGGACAGTGATCTCCTCGGATTGGACAGCAATCACCTCTGATAGGACAGTGATCTCCCCTGATTGGACAGTGATCTCCTCGGATTGGACAGCAATCTCCTCCCCGCGGGTTTGGGGGTGACCGCAGCAAAGCAGAGGCCCAGGGGCCCGGGGCAGGGTACAGAAGAGGAGAGGAGAGAGGGGGGAAAAGAGGGGATGAGAGGAGAGGAGAGAAAAGGGGGATTAGAGAGGAGGGGAGGAGAGGGGAAGTGTAGCTGTCGCCACTCTCGCCGGCTCTTCTCCCTGGGGGGGGCTGGGGGGGGGCTGGGGGGGGGGGGGGGGGCGAGGGGGGGGGGGGGGGGGGGGGTCGGCGACGGAAAGCCGGGGGCTTTGGCTTCAGGAAATTAAACATGAAATGAAAACAAGCTACGATCTCAACATTCCCCCATCTCACTTTCCAAAACTTCCCCAGAGAGAGAGAGAGAGAGAGAGAGAGCGAGCGAAAGAGAGAGAAAGAGAGAGAGAAAGAACAGAGTGAGAGAGTCAGAGATAAAAGGAAGAGGAAGGGGAAAAAAAAGCATTCGACCTCCCGAATCCAGACTCTGTTCCACATTAGGCGGATGGGGTTGACCACTTTCGTTCGTGTCCCGTTCAACGGTCAGAGATTATTTACAGCCCCCCCCCACCCCCCCTACCCCCCTCCGTTCCCATAGTTTCACCGGGGCCACATCCACTGGCTTGTGCCCCAACCAAGAACCCAGTCCCTCCGGTTCCCACATCCAACATTATCAAAGAACTCAAATGAAGGGAAACAACGGGTCGCATTCACGGGGAGAGCCGGACGGTCCGTCGGGTTCCGTCCCGGTCACAGAGGTCCGGCCTCGGGTCACTCGCTGGATGAAACGGGACCACTGAGGATCGCCTGACGGCGCAGCGGCGGGACAAAACCCTCCGACCCGACAAATCAAACCTCAAGACCGAAAAACCGAAAACTTTCGATTCAAAAAAAAAAAAAAAAAAAAAAAAAAAAAAAAAAATTTCATTCACAAAGCCTCGCTGTCCGGATTCCAGCGATTCCGCCATTTTGTTTTTTTTGGTTAAAGGTCGTAGCCCTCCTCAGCACAGCGCTGACACGGCACGACAGGAACAGCGCTCCTTTCATTTTACGAGTTTCAGACGTGAGTTAAACGCGCCCGACGGCCATCTCCTTTGACCGAAATCGGCGGGACTAACGCGGCGACGGACGATGGGATTCACCGCGAAAAGGCACCCGCTGGGGGACAGCGGGGGGCGGAGCTTCCCAAACTCGACGGGACGCCGAGGGACGGCGCTTCAGCACCGAGGCACGCTAGCCGAGCGCGCGGAAGCGCCGGTCTCTCGGGGTCCCCCGCACCCTGGCAGACTGCCCACCCCAGCGGGGGGGGGGCCCAACGCCAGAGCCCACCCCCCACCGCCCCCCACCCCCCATTAGCATCACTCTCTAAAGGCTTTCGACAGAAACTAAAGCTTGATAATGCTCGTAATAAACATGTTCAAACGACCGTTTTTTTATTTTTTATTTTTTTTTTTTTTGAAAAGCGGGCCTGTCCAGAGCAATCAGCCGACACTTTCATCACCCCAAAATGACTTTATTTTTTTTTGCCAGAGAGTGCGTGAGGTGCCTGCTGGCTCTGCCGGGTCTGTTAGCGTTTTATCTGCAGAAAGCTGGAGAAGATGCTCGTCCACATTGTCTGCGTTAAAGAAGCGGACCCCCCCCCCCCCCCCCACTCCCACCCCCCCCCTGATTGTGTTCCCAGCCTGCTGAATGTGGTGTGTGGCGTCAATAGTTAACTATCTTTTTAACTGCCCCATGAAAGACACAAATGGGAGGGGGGAGGACACACACACATGCACGCAAACAGACACACACACACGAGCGCAAACACACACACTACACACACGCAAACAAACGCACTACACACACATGCAAACAGACACTACACACACACACACGCACATGCAAAAACACACTATACACACAAACACACACATGCAAACGGACACACTATACACACACACACACACACACACACATGAAACAGACACACTACACCCACACACACACACACACACACACAGGCACACATGCAAACAGACACACACACACACACACAGGCAAACAGACACTCTACACACACACACACACACACACACACACACACACACACACACACACACACACACACACACACAGGATGTCAATGTTGGCTGAAAACCACAAAAGCTAATTATAGAGAGACTCATCCCCAGATTTGAGTTCAAGGCTCTGTGACAAACCAGGATGGGTTCAGTGCTCTAAGGAGCCCACTTACCCCACGAGAGGAACGAGCTTTAAAGGAACAGCAGCTCTGGGAAAAGTGCCTCAATGTCACAGGCTTTGATAACTGTCCCCCCCCCCCCCCCCCCCCCCCCCCAATTACATTTATGAAGTCTCAACATAAATTCAAAAAACTTTCTAACGTGTTGCTGTCATTACCCACGGGAAAGTTCATATATATTGCATATAAAAACCTAAGGAATGGCTTGTGGTTTACCCATAAGCACTCTGAGGCATTGTGCAATATGCGAGGATGAAATA
Source organism: Anguilla japonica (assembly GCA_025169545.1). Taxonomy (NCBI): domain Eukaryota; kingdom Metazoa; phylum Chordata; class Actinopteri; order Anguilliformes; family Anguillidae; genus Anguilla; species Anguilla japonica. The sequence continues at coordinate 44,762,268 of CM045898.1, forward strand.
AACTAAATACATAAAACATGTTCACAGAGAGAGAGAGAGACGGGATTGCGCTTTCCCCCGCAGTATCCGTTAATGTGCGAGGTCACGCCTGCGCCCCCCCCCCCAGCACCCCCCCACCAAACCCCCCCCCCCCCCCCCCCAGCGCCACGCCAGGCCGTAAACTCCGTCGCCGGCTCCAGCTCGTAACCGAACCGGGAAAGGAACGCAAGCGCGGTGCGGTGGCGTTCGTTCGTTTCCCCGAGCGCGAGAGAAAAGCTGGGGGACTGGGCGGCAGCTGTGCTCAGCGTGCAACAGACACGTGTCCCCATAAACACCCGGGGGGACCGGCTCCTGCCAGCGACGCGCGGGGAGGGGGGCGAAACATTCGGGAGAGACACGTTCACGAACTCCAGACTAGCGGCGACCTGGGGCAGATCCGTAGAGAAGGCGGTGGGGTAAGGATACACAGAACGCTTACGGCCAGAACGGACAGATCTGTAGCAGTGGGTCTCAAACTCGGTCCTGGGGTGGCCACTGCGTATGCTGGTTTTCAATCCAACCTCAACTGCAACCCCAGGGCCCCCAGTCCTATCCAGAAAGGGCCAGACCTGATTCTACTAATCAACCACTTGAGTCTTTGCTGAGCACCTTGATTAGTAGAATCGGGTGTGTGCACCCACACTGGCCCTTTCTGGATAGGACTGGGGACCCCAATTTGGGATTGCAGTTGAGGCTGGAGAACCGCTGATTTATAGGAGAGGTGGAGGTGAACCCGGGACCCCTTATGGGCGGAATTACGGCAGGAGAGGGGTGCATGTGTAGCGGACATCGTGTGGCGTCCGCTCCCTTTCGGCGCCCATGCTAGTGGATTACTGCTTTTGTACCACGGGGGCGACATAGCTCAGGAGGTAAGACCGATTGTCTGGCAGTCGGAGGGTTGCCGGTTCAAACCCCGCCCTGGGCGTGTCGAAGTGTCCTTGAGCAAGACACCTAACCCCTAACCTCTAACTGCTCTGGCGAATGAGAGGCATCAATTGTAAAGTGCTTTGGATAAAAGCGCTATATAAATGCAGTCCATTTACCATTTACCAGGCCAGCCGCGGTCCGGTTTCAACGTCAAGTCTAAAAAAAAAAAAAGAAGAAGCGGAACAATGACATGCCTCTCACCACACCCATCATCAGAACACGTTGCGCAACCTGGACGCAGTCCCAACTTTCATTTGGCTTTTGTTCACCCGTTAAATTTCTAGATGCGAGAAAAGAAATTGCATGCAGAACATCCCACTGTTTATTTGAATGTGAAACTGATTTATTTTGAAGGCAAATGTTTAATGGTTAAGATTAACGCGCAAACGTTTTGCAAAACAAACTTTTTGATTCAAACAATAGGGAAAAATATGCCTGGACTCCGTAAATCTTTAAACTTGTTGCCCTCTCTTCAGTGCACAGCTGTCACGGCACTAGCAATGATTTTTCTGTGTTGCTCATTTGAATAATTTAAAACAAAATCTAAACCAGTGGCATTTCTGTCCGACAGAAAGCAGTCCAGTTTTCATATGAGGATACGTTGCTGTGGGAACAATCTGGTGAACGACTAGTCCTTTACGATTCTTTCGCCAAGAAAGCGTGAACAACATTGAGGAGAAAGAGGGCACCGGTGAGCTCAGGGCCTGGTAGGCTAAGGAAGAACTCTACAGTTTAGGACTGAAGAATTCGCGCCATAGTAAAGAAGCATCTGTCTGACAGATCAGAGATTTAGGAGGCAGGCGAGGATGTGTCTGCAACTACTGCCAGCAGGAGACTTAACGAACAGAGCTACAGAATTTTTAATAGAAATTTGTGGCCGATCGCCTCCCAAAATTGGAACGTCCAATTAGCAGTTTACAGCCACGTTCACGGGCAGCACGTTCGCGTAATCGATTCGAAATCGTCTGAACTATGGTGCTCCTGGAGTTCAGCTCTCTGCACTGAAAACACCGTGATAGGAAAGCAGCGTCAGCAGATTCTGCACTTCATCTGTGAAAGACGCATTACTGGCAGAGCCCGGTGCTGCTTCCCCGTGGAATACTCGGGAGGGGGGGGGGGGGATCGGTAGGGCTGGAGCCCGTGTCTGCCCTCCCCTGCAAGCCCTGCGTTGGTGTTGATGGGGGGGGGGGGGGGCGAGGGGGGGGGGGGGGGGGGGGATGACACCGAGACCTTTTACAGGTTCTGTCAACTCCCTGCACTTCAAAGACAGCCAGGTTTAAGCACATACCCCCCCCCCCCCCCCAGGGTACTGTGCATTACCCCCAGGGGCTGGTCTTGAATCTTTGAGAGTGTTGGCGCAGTGTTCTGCAGACTCAGTCTGCGCACAGTTCATCTGCGATCCCCTACGGACTCATAAACCTGCTGCTGCTGACAACCCTGCTTACACAATCCCAACAGCGCAGACTCCATACACACACCAGATACTCTGCTTATCCCTACGGCACAGACTCCATACACACACCAGATACTCTACTCTGCTTATCCCTATAGCACAGACTCCATACACACACCAGATACTCTACTCTGCTTATCCCTACAGCACAGACTCCATGCACACACCAGATACTCTACTCTGCTTATCCCAACAGCGCAGACTCCATACACACACCAGATACTCTACTCTGCTTATCCCAACAGCGCAGACTCCATACACACACCAGATACTCTACTCTGCTTATCCCTACAGCACAGACTCTATACACACACCAGATACTCTACTCCGCTTATCCATTCGGCAGACTCTGTTCACACACCAAATATTCTACTCTGCTTATCCCTACAGCACAGACTCCATACGCACACCAGCACCAGATAATCTACTCTGCTTATCCCTATAGTACCAGCACAAGGAACTCAGCACAGACTCTATACACATAGCAGATACTCTACTCTGCTTATCCCTACAGCACAGACTCTATACACACACACCAGCACCAGACAATCTACTCTGCTTATCCCTATAGTACCAGCACAAGGACCACAGCACAGACTCTATACACGCACCAGATACTCTAACTCTACTTATCCCTACAGTACAGGCTGTATACACACAGCCAGATACTCTACTCTGGTTATCCTTATATTCCCAGTACATGGACCTCAGCACAGACTCTATACACATACCAGATACTCATCTTCCTTACTTTTATATTTATGCAGACCGCATGAGTCTGTATAGCTTTGCTTGTGAGTTTAGCTAGTTTAGACTTATACATTCAAAATAAATAAAAGACTCGGATGATTATGCCACATTCTGAGTATCAAATATTCACTTAATTTACAGCATCAGCATTGAATCAAAAGCGTAGACTCTCCACCATAACCTTCCCATTGGTCTGACACAGAAAGAACTCTGATATTATTATACAACCCAACACTTAAATGCATCATCAGAAAATCAATTAAAGGATGTGACCAATGACCGTACTGTGGCAACGGATGCTCTGTACTGCAAAGGCAGTGCCAGACACTGTTGCCAACCATAGAAAGCACTATAAGATTTTATATTTTTAACTTCAGCTTTAGAAACGTTAGTAAGTTGTGGCAGTACCATTATCCCCAAACCCCAGCTGATCAGAAAGGAGTCTTAATACTAGTTCTAACCACATAAAATAAAGAAAGGATATATAACTTTATAATAAAAATTATGATGCATTAAACAACTGCATCTTCATTAAACAAATCATTGTTATACAATTGTTATTATCATTGATATACAATGAACGAACATATTGAAAACATAGGAGTTCTTATTTGCCATAAAATTACTACAGATAATGTTAGTTAATGAACATTTATACAGAGCCAGCCGAATTCTCAGTTACATTTATCATCATAATAATGTTGGGATTCTCTATGCTTGCCTCGTGAATCTGAACCCTACCGAACGTCCAAGTGGTTCCTTTTGGAAACCTATAAGCAGAACTTATAAGCGTCTCAAAACGCTGATCACGTCGCTCCGAACGGATGGAAAAAAAAAAAAAAAATTTAAAAAAAGAAATCACATGGTGCGGTAAGAGTTCACCGCGAATGCACAGAGACGGAGCGAAGTTCCGTCTCCTTTTATAAATAGCTCGCCGTGGACAGCGCGTTACAGACCAGACGGCCCGAACCCCGCGGCCAGGCTTTCATGTCCCGCGTGATTTATCGACCCGTCCCTCCCCTCCCCTCCCCTCCCCTCTCCTCGCCCGTCCGTCCGTCCGTCTGCGGGTTTGGCGGCGGCGGCGCTGTTTCGGATTAAAACCGCGGCTCCGTCTGAATGAATTTACTGTCGGCGCAGCTCACCGCCTCGCTGCAGCAGGTGTAACATCTGCAATGGAGGGCTGGAATTTAGAAAAAGGTTGGATGCGAACTTTTTTTCCAAAAAACCTCACAAAACCCCCCAGAAGTCTACCAGTGTTTTTTTTTTTTTTTTTTTTTTTTATAAAATGAAACTCAGAATAGGAATGTTAAGTAAAGCCTGTCTCACTTGGATATTTGGACAGAAATGCTCAGGAAAGTGTTCATTCTGAGGAAAGCCCCGTGTGGTTTGAGACATACCTCACTCCCTCTGTCTACAGCAGACTGCTCAGGTGCATCCTCACCTCCTCTCCTCCTCACCTCCTCCTCTCCTCCTCACCTCCTCTCCCGCAGGTTTGGTTCCAGAACCGCCGGGCCAAATGGAGGAAGAGGGAGCGTTTCGGGCAGATGCAGCAGGTCCGCACGCACTTCTCCTCCGCCTACGAGCTGCCGCTCCTGTCCCGGCCGGAGAACTACGCACAGGTACGCTGGGGAAGGGGTCAGGGGTCACAGGTCACGGGTCAGGGTGAGTGGTGCAGGAGACTTTGGGGGGACAGAGAGGGTGACTGAGCCAGCCAAGCTCAGGATAAATCAGACAGCAATACGGTGTTATTATCAGCAGTAAATCCAGGCCTTGAACACAACACTTCCAAACATGCATAGACATCCAGCCATGGGCAGTAAGTTGTGGTTACTAGCAGAACAAGTTTAAATTCAGCTTTAATACTGCCAGCAGAACAGCTTTAATACTGCTAGCAGAACAGCTTTGATTAACCTTTACACTGCTAGCAGAACAGCTTTAATACTGCTAGCAGAACAGCTTTGATTCAGCTTTAACACTGCTAGCAGAACAGCTTTGATTCAGCTTTAACACTGCTAGCAGAACAGCTTTAATACTGCTAGCAGAACAGCTTTGATTCAGCTTTAAGGCTGCTAGCAGAACAGCTTTAATACTGCTAGCAGAACAACTTTGATTCAGCTTTAACACTGCTAGCAGAACAGCTTTGATTCAGCTTTGATTCAGCTCTAACGGTGTTAGTGGAGACAGCAGAACAGAAACACAGCTGCTGGCACCGGGCTGAAAAAGCAGAGGCTAAAAGACTTGAGGATCCCCCGTGGTGTGGATGTTACCTCAGACTGAAACTTCAGAGAGAGAGAGAAGAGAGAAGTCATAATACATGAAGGATCCCAGTTCTTTTATTTTCCCTGTTGTCACCATACATCTGTAATTATTTATCTATAGTTGCATTTAAATATGAATGCAAATTTCTAAGAGAGAGAGTGAAGACAGAGCAAGAGGGAGAGAGAGACGGTGAGAGGGAGAGAGAGAGAGAGTGAGAGGGAGAGAGGGAGAGGGAGAGGAAAGAGAGAGAGAGAGAGAGAGATACTGTAGGTCTGATTGGAGGGGTAGGTTCAGGCATGGGGCCAGGGGCACAGTGTGGGACAGGCCTCCTGCTGGAGAGACACACCCTCACAGGACACCGGGCCAATCCCCAGATTTATTGTTAATCTGGTGGGAGGGGGGGGAGAAGGGTCAAAGGTCACAGGGAGACAGAGCCGCAGCTGCGGAATGCAGCCCAGAGCACATCTGGGGCGTCTCCCAGAGCACTCTTTCATCTCCCCCTCTTCACCCCCCCCCCCCCACAGACACATGCACCCCCCCCCACCAATCGCCTCCCCCCCCCGCACCTCTGCTCCTCACAGCGCCAGACGATGCACGTGGAGCCGAACGTCATGCCCTTTCTTTCCACCACACCATCTCCCGCTGGGGTTTTCTTATCCCAATAGAATTTGTTTAATTGTGACATCACTCCATCGCACTGTGACATCACTGTTTTATCTGTGACGTCACTCCAAATTTCTCTGGCTCCATTGGTGTATTCCTGCACCTCATACCAATCAGAAAGTGAGAGCATTGCCAAATCGCCATACATACTGGAAGTGTGTCTGTCTCCTCGGGCAAAAATGCAAATGAGGGTGTTTTATTACTGTGACTGCACAGTTAGGATGAGTCTTTGTATGCTTGGTTATTAATGTGTTGGTATGGCAACACAGCTGCAGTGTAGGGGATGTTTTTGTGCTGCTTGGTCCTGAAGGTGGCGCTCTTTCCCTCTCCCTCCTCTCTCTCTTTCTGTCTCACTCTCTCCTCTCTCTCTCTCTCTCTGGCAGATCCAGAACCCGTCCTGGATCGGGAGCCCCAACACGTCGTCCCCCGTCCCCGGCTACATGGTGCCCTGCGACACCGTGACCTCCTGCATGACCTCGCACCCCCACGGGGGCGCCGGCGGGGTGCCCGACTTCCTGGGCGTGTCCAGCCCCGAGGGTCACATGGGCGGCCTGTTCGGCAGCCCCGGCATGGGGGGCGGACTCAACGGCTACGACCTCAACATGGACCCCGACCGCAAGTCCTCCAGCATCGCGGCGCTCCGCATGAAGGCCAAGGAGCACAGCGCCGCCATCTCCTGGGCCACATGATGCCCCGGCTCCGCCCACTGACCCGCCCCGACCCCCCCCCCCCTCCAATCAGAGCCCACCGTCAGACCCAGCGAGGAAGAGGAGAGCCACAGGAGATTGCGGGTGTAATTAAGACAACAATCGCCAACGAATCGCATCTGGAACCACAGACAGACTGACAGAGCAGACCTGGGGAGACGAGAGAAAGAGGAGTGTTGTGTAAATTAAAAAAAAACGTTTCTTTCTTTTTTTTTTGATTGAGCAAAATCTGCACCTTGGACTTCTTCGCCAGCCCACGCGTTTTACTCCTTTTGCGTCTTCCCTCCTGTCAACAATCAAAGGAGAGCTGAATGTGTCACCGTCCTCTGGACTTGCCCAAAAAATAAGCAAAAAATAAACCAATCAAAATGATCCATCCGGAAGTACCTCGCATTGCAGCTGTTCCAAGACGTTTCATTCGGTTTCCGTTGGATAAGAGTAAAAACAAACTGTGCACATAGCAGTGGTTCACTCCAGAGTGCTGTTTGGACTGTGCGCTCTGCAAATAATCTCTCTCCATAAAAAGTCATTTTGATTTCCCGTTCAACTATATTTATACTGCCACCATTTTGTCACTCATTCTCATCCCCACCCTGCCCGTTTCCCCCAGTGTGCGCTACTCATTCTCAACTGGCAATCAGACTGGGCCACACTACGCGGCGTACACCCCTTAAACACGGACCCCGATCGGCCGGATGTTCCTGTTCCTCTAGTTGCTTACTCACAGGATACTCAGCTCATACTATCCTCTCTCCTTCTATAAACTACAGACGGAGGATCCAGCCTGCAACAGGCCTTTCCGGTGCCGTGTAACAGTACAGGTTGCCCATCGCCGTTTTTCAAGCAGATGCAGCAAAATTTAATTTCGGGTCTAGGAGCAGGGAGACAGAACCTTCAGCTGCCTGCTGCCTCCCCAGAATCTGTGCACTTCCACACTCATACCCGTCCCCAAAAACTAGCGGCTGCCATTCCCCTCTGTTTCCCCGATGCAGTCAGCATCGCTCAGGGAAAAGGGGGGGGGGGGTTTCAGGGGTTCAGGGTTCAGGGTTCAGGCAGACACAACCACTCTTGGAAAAATCCTTAATCTTACAGGAAACCATTAAGATTGAGGAGAAAGGTCAGCGCATTTAACAGACACCGCACTCTCTTTGTTCTCCAACTTTTTACCAGCTCACATATGGTAGACAGGGCAGAGACTTCTGTCTCTATGTCTGTGTGGGAGTATGTGTGATTGTGTGAGTGTGAGGATGTGTGTGCGTGTGTGCATGTGTGAGTGTGTGCGTGTGTGAGAGAGTATGTGTGCGTGTGTGCGCGCGCATGTGCCAGATTGTGTGTCTGCGTGCGTGTGTCACCCTGCTTTTAAGATTTGGGGGAAAAGTGTACAGTGTATCAGACAAGCACAGCACTGTTTAGCGTTGGGGGGGAGGGGGGGTTAGAGATTGAAGATTGGCAGTGATGTAAAGTAGACATGCCATTTCCTCCACTGGCCTTTCGAAGGTACCCCCCCCACCCCCCACCCCCCCAACTGCCTGCAGCTGCAACTCAAAGGAGACGTCCCCATTGGGCTTTGGGTTGCCGCGAGTTACAGGACACGCCTGTCAGGAAGGGAACAACACAGACTGGGGTGCTTCGTATCTCCCAAACGCACTGATGACGCACCCCAACTAAAAACAAAATTTAAAATTAAAACTGCGCTCCTACATCAAGCTGGAGTCAGGTTTTAATATATTTTTTTTAAAACGAGCAAGCTCGGCAGCTCCAAACTTCCAAATGCAAAATCACATTCCCTCCCCCTCTGCTGGAAAATCCAGAAATTTAAACCAAACAACGTCAAATCAAACGTCTGAGAGAAAGCGACGAACACCAAAGAGAATTATCTTTTTAACGGTCCTCCGATTGCCGGGCTGACACGTGAACCTCTAAACTCCCTCTCCACTCAAGAGGGACGAGAGAGGAGGAGGAAACGCTTGAGCGTAAATTGCTTGGCAAACACAGCCGAGCGAAAAGAAAACAGCAGTTAAGAGAGTTTAGGAGAGCACTTCAGGTTCACCACCACTTCCTGCTACTCAGCCCATCAGCCGAAATTACCCAGAGCCAACATCGGCATCCGAACCCCGCGCAGAACTTTCCGTTATTTAACTGTCATTTATGTAATTCACAGAACTCCAAAATGAACAATAATAACGTACAGATATTCATCCCTTTTGCACTTATCGCTTTAGCCCCTGCGCGCGACGATGGCTCCAAAACTGCAGTGTAGCACAGCGCACGCACTTCTACTTGTTGATATCAAATCATAAATTAATTTCTATTAATATCAGTGTTCACAGCAGGTCTAAACGGGGAACATCTAAATAAAACAGGAGATCAAATTTTGAAGACTGTTATTCTCTCGGACAACCCCAGAGCGTTCTTCAACTCACTCTCTCTCTGGCAGTACGAGGACAGGCGCAGCAGCTGTGCGTCGCGTAAATGCAAAACAAACACGCCTCGGGCACGCTTCCTCTCAGCTGTCTCAGCTCGGCTTTCAAAGCCCCCACGATGCACCGGGACGCAAAACCCGCGCGCCAAACACCACCGCCATTCATATCGCTTCCCCGGCCCCTTCCCCCTGTGCCTCCCGGGTTCAGCCGGCATTTTTAATTAATGTCGTGGCCATCTGTGGCCATAACGGCATTTAAGGGCAGCACAGAAAGGGCGTGGTGTGGGGCCAGCGGGACGGTCAGTTTGTCTCCATTTCCTGTGCGTTTTTGTTTTGTACAATTATTTGCCTATTTATATCGGTGCTCGGTTCTCATTTAGTGTTCTATATTAAAACCCACCAGTTTCTGTTCAGAAGAAAAGAGAGAATGATTCAAATGTTTAAAAACGGTTTGGGCATCAGGTTTAAGCACTCAATCTCTCAATACGTATGTGTGTCAGAACAACAGCTCAGCTACCATTTATATTAATACATACACATGCGCCTTTGGGCTCAATTACGCACAGCATCAAACAGCACAATATCAGCATTCGCAATGTAAGCGATCTCTCCCTCCCCTACTAACCTAACTCAAAAACCAAGCCAAACTATTTATTGTATGATTACAAATTTTGGGGATGGTTCCTTTCTCTCCAGGTGAGCTGTCTGGAGAATCTCAGTTATGAGCGCGTCAATCACAACGCCCCACGACAGGCTGAGGTTCGCTCTACAGGCAGGTGGTCATGGGAAGCGTAGTCCAGAACTTGTGCAAATGTACTCCACAACATACGATCACGGATTCAAAGTGTTCATAGCTGGGCTGTAGATCTCCTCTCTGGTCTCCCAGTTAATACCTTCTCTGCTGCCCCCTCAACCCAGTTATAATACTACTGAAGCAGGAAGGTCCTTAGTAATATAATGCTTTTTATTGTGGTTGTGTGTGCGTGGGTAATAATCATTTTTTTGTTTTGTCTACAGTAAATGTATTGATTTTCAGTGCGAAATGAAGATCCTTGAAAATGTAACTAATTTGTTGTACAGTATTACTACATCCTCGTAAGGAATTCTAAAGTTATTTGGTGTGTGGTTACATTTGGATTTTTACCCAGGCTTAAATGGCTTAAAAACATTTTGGTTTAAAAAAAAATGTGTACATGAAAGTTAAAATAAGTTTTTTTTGTGGCTTTAAGCTATATTGTTATACTTTTAAAATATTGTTATACTTTTAACCTTGTTGTGTTCAAGTATTTTTTGCGTGTGTGAGCAATAAGTTATTGCACTTACAAAAATGTTTTAAAAACTGTTATTTTCACTCCGAGTTTGGACCAGATCTGTCTGAAATGGACAACTCAACAGTTATTTTCCACAGCTTGCAATTCAAAAACTCAAGTGTGACCGTTTACGCTGACGATCAGGATGAACCTGGACTTTCACAGTGGCAGAATGCAGATTTTTTGGGGCCGTAGTAGGTCTAAGAGAGCCTCACAACCCTCCAAACCCCCCCCAAAAAATGTCGTCCTCTCATCCCTCCAGATTGGCATGTAGGGCAGAGATGTCCCGTAAATGGCAAAAATGAAATGAAATGAAATGAAATAAACTTTTTTTTTTTTTTTTTTTAAAACCCAGTGAATAAATAATCGGGCAGGGAAATCACGGGGCTGCTCCATTCTCCCTCCGGCTCTGGAGAGCGAGCTTCACCAAACCGCGCTCTCCTCACTCCGCAGCTGAGGAGCGGGAATGTGAGTATTTACATAAGGTGCTCCCACAGCGGGGCAGCAATTCCCACTGATTTTCTGCGGGGGGGTGACATTTCTCCGAGCTCAGTTCCCACTGAGCGCGCACGGGCCTATTTTTAAAAATACAAGAGCCCGTTTCTTTTTTTTTTTTTTTTTTTTTTTTTTGCAAAATGTACATTTGAGCAGCAGAGCCCTATTTGGTCTCCTTTACAGTCCTTGCAGAGAGAAGAACAAAAACTCCCATAATCCTCCACAACAGTGCAGCAAACAAAACTCCCATAATCCCATTCTCAGGGCTCAGATTGTTTCAAAGATCTGATCTTATCTTTCTGACCCCCACGCCCCCCCCCCCCGCTCCCCCTCGCTCTCTCGATGGCTCAGAGGGAGGGAATTGTTTGTACTGATGTTTATTCTGTTTGATGTTGTTCATTGCAAGCATTTTTTAAATGTACTGGTCATCAATAAAATTTGAGAAAAAAAAAAGTCAAAACTTATTGTGCCCGATTCTATTTCATCTCCTCCCCCTGCCCCCCCCCCCCCCCCCCCCCCCCCCCAAATCCCACAAAACCTCTACCCCAATCCAAAACCTTTCCCATCTCATTTCAGGCCCCCTCCCCCCGGGTGGGGTCGGAAAGCCTCTGAGAATCTCACACTAATTGAAGTCGACAAAAATACTAACAGTGCCCTTTTGAACTGCAGACATTGAGCAGGGTAGATTACACAGCCAATATTAACAACAGGTGACAACCAACGCAGAGCAGCACAAGCCCAAAAGGCCACAATGGGCGTGGCCAGAGGGCGGGGCCAGAGGCCTAGCGGCGTGTTCCTTGAAGCCCCAAAGGCGACCCAGCACTGCACAAGCCTGACCCAGCACTGCATGAGCCTAACCCAGCAAGGCATGAGCCTGACCCAGCACTGCAAAAGCCTAACCCAGCAAGGCATGAGCCTGACCCAGCACTGCACAAGCCTGACCCAGCACTGCATGAGCTAACCCAGCAAGGCATGAGCCTGACCCAGCACTGCAAAAGCCTGACCCAGCACTCCATGAGCCTAACCCAGAAAGGCATGAGCCTGACCCAGCACTTCACGAGCCTGACCAAGCAAGGCATGAGCCTGACCCAGCACTACATGAGCCTGGCCCAACAAGGCATGAGCCTGACCCAGCACTGCACAAGCCTGACCCAGCACTACATGAGCCTGACCCAACAAGGCATGAGCCTGACCCAGAAAGGCATGAGCCTAACCCAGCACTGCACAAGCCTGACCCAGCACTACATGAGCCTGACCCAGCACTTCACGAGCCTGACCAAGCAAGGCATGAGCCTGACCCAGCACTGCACAAGCCTGACCCAGCACTACATGAGCCTGACCCAACAAGGCATGAGCCTGACCCAGCACTGCACAAGCCTGACCCAGCACTACATGAGCCTGACCCAACAAGGCATGAGCCTGACCCAGCAATGCACAAGCCTGACCCAGCACTCCATGAGCCTAACCCAGAAAGGCATGAGCCTGAGCCAGCACTTCACGAGCCTGACCAAACAAGGCATGAGCCTGACCCAGCACTGCACAAGCCTGACCCAGCACTACATGAGCCTGACCCAACAAGGCATGAGCCTGACCCAGCACTGCACAAGCCTGACCCAGCACTACATGAGCCTGACCCAACAAGGCATGAGCCTGACCCAGCACTGTACAAGCCTGACCCAGCAGTAATTTAAACACAAAGACAAGTTTAAGACTGCACGGACACTCACGCACACTCTCTGACCCAAACACACCCAGCCATCCACCCACGCACACATATGCACGAACGCACTCACACACACACACACACACACACACACCTCACCTCCCTCTACTCCAGCAGGCAAGCTACACATTACACATTATCTGCCGCAATCCCACAATGCCATTGGTCATTCTTGGCATTTCCAATATTCAACCTGTCGCTGACACCTCCTGACTGCCTTCTATTTTCCTTTTGGGGGAGGGAGGGTGGGGTGGGGGGGGCAGTGCAGTCACAAGAGAAATGCCGCATTTTTCACTACACGCTCACTCCCCAGGAAAGAGTGCATTTGTCTCTGTCCCCCCCGCCTCTCCTATCTGAATAACCGCAGACTGTTCGCAGACATCGGCTTACCAGGGCCAGGATGCATCACTTTCTAGGTGACCAGAGGGCAAATGTTTGAGAATAAATGATGAGCCGTTGTTCACAGTTAATTACTTTCTATTCAAAAAAAAAAAAAAAAAAAAAAAAGTCAGGCAACACTTCTTCAACAGGAAACATTTTGACACACATATTTAATTAACTGCAATACAGTTGGGAGTAGAAAAAAAAACTGACATTAAAATAACATTTAAAAACAACATTAAATAAAACTACTTTTAATACATCTGAAGTGTTTATTTGAAACTTGGTGCTAAACCTGCATGGAAGACCCTGGGCTGACTCAGAAGTGACCGTTCTGTGATTGGCTGTGGTGCTTTTCGCAAAGGCGGCTCCAGCACCAGACCGTTCAGTAACTCACAGTTCAGTTGCTCTCGCAAAGAACCTCACAGGACAGAGGTACAACCGTTTACCTGTTTCCACGGTGACAACAGGACGAAGCTCAGGCAACTTCCTGTATCAACGTGGCCAGACAGCACTCAACTCTCAACTGTCCTGTTCCAATGAGACGGGCGGAATTAAATAACAGCTCTGACCTCGCTGTGATGAATCTGCTCATCAAATTTCCATTCTTACCACCTGTGTAGAATTATGGGGGTTCGTTCAGTAGCTGCGCCTTGACTTCCTCATTTGTTCTTGTATGCCCTTTGACCTCTCTTTCTCTAAGCTGATTGGTGGGACGAAAATGCACTTCTGCCATTAGGACTGTTTACTTCTCTCTTTATTTTCCTGCCAACAGTCCCTTCGATCGGCAGCTTTTCAGGACACAAGCAGCCTAAATCCCACCAGGAAAAAAAGCGAGTTAATATTTGTGAGGCAGCCGCTCTGAAATGTGTCACAGGAAATGTACAAGTACACAACGTCCCGAACTAGCCTGCCGCTGGTTATCGCGTCTGAACAAAGCCACAGAATTATTTAAACAGTCTGAGACAAGCAGTAAGTGAATAATGCCAACAACAAGAGAGAGAGACTGGCGTAAACAGCATTGTCTTTCAAGTCAGTTCGCCAAACCTCCTGTCCTAGAACTCGTTATTTATACGTTATATACAGTAACGAACGGATCACACAGCAGATTTTTCCTGACGGGAACCGGACTCTTCAGCAGGGGGCGTTGGGCGTGGCCATGAGGCGCGCCGTCCGGGCCGGATGTGTCCACCGCAGTCCGCTCTGTGCTTAGATGGACAGAGCTGCAGAAGCCCCCAGATGGGGACCCTGACCTCAGCACAGCTGCTGTGGTGAGCGGGTGTGGCAGGGACTTGGGGGTAAGGGGTACCCCAGTCCAGGGGCACTGGGACTTGGTGGTAAGGGGTACCCCCTGGTCGCGGGGCTCTCTGACTTGGCGGTAAGGGGTACCCCAGTCCAGGGGCACTGGAACTTGGTGGTAAGGGGTACCCCAGTCCAGGGGCACTGGGACTTGGTGGTAAGGGGTACCCCCTGGTCGCGGGGCTCTCTGACTTTGCAGTAAGGGGTACCCCGGTCCAGGGGCACTGGAACTTGGCGGTAAGGGGTACCCCCGTCGTGGGGGGGCAGATGTCTTCATTAAAAGCACACTGTTTCATGATCTGCAGGTTATGTGGGTACACACTGGGGTCCACTAGGACAGAGGAGCAGCAGTCCCCACATCTGAGTCCCCATTCCGCTTCCTCTGGAACCCAACAAAGTCAAATACTTACACTTCTCCCTTTCCCCAACTCTTTCTCTCTCTACCTCTACCCCTCTTCTCACTCTGACAATCTCTCTTTTCCTCTCTCTCTATCTCTCTCCCTCTCTCTCCCTCTCTCTCTGTCTTCTCCACTCTCTACTCTCTCCCTCCCTCCCTCTCTTTCTCAGGAGCAGCAGAAGACAGTCCATCCCCCTCTCTCTGTGAAAGAGTACCGAGGTAAAGGAAATGAAAGGGTGAAGTTGTGGAACGGCAGGGGATTGTCTAATCTGAAATAAAAGTCTGGAAAGTGTCGTTTTTTTTTTGGGGGGGGGGGGGGGGGTCTGTTCTCACAGGCTCCCAATGTTGGGGAAGCTCTTGAGTTTTTCGGGGAAGTCGTCCTTGTACAGGACGGGGTCGGCACGGTGCTCCACCACCTTGAGGGGCATGGTCCCAAAAACGGAGGCAAACTTGTTAATGCACTCCGACCTGGAGAGAGAAGAGAGAGGGGCGAACTGTGAGACTGAGAGTTTCATAATTTACCACACGCACGCTCTCATGCAAACACAAGCTCACAGGCACACACACACACTCACGCACAAGCACACATGCATGCATGTGCACACACATTCTCACACACACTTTCCTCTGTAAATTTTTTGGTGAAATACGTGAGACACTGCACTTGTGTACCAAATAGCATGTTGAGAGATTTTTTGGTTGACTGCATATCTCATGCAACTGAGCATGCTCAGACCACAGCATGTACCTCTCCCCCACAAAGGCTACTGAGCATGCTCAGACCACAGCACAAAACTCTCCCCCACAGAGGCTACTGAGCATGCTCAGACAGAGCACATACCTCTCCCTCACTGAGGCTACTGAGCATGCTCCGATCGGAGCACATACCTCTCCCTCACTGAGGCTACTGAGCATGCTCCGATTGGAGCACATACCTCTCCCTCACTGAGGCTACTGAGCATGCTCAGACTGGAGCACGTACTTCTCCCCCACAGAGGCTACTGAGCATGCTCAGACTGGAGCACATACCTCTCCCCCATTGAGGCTACTGAGCATGCTCCGATCGGAGCACGTACCTCTCCCTCACTGAGGCTACTGAGCATGCTCCGATTGGAGCACATACCTCTCCCTCACTGAGGCTACTGAGCATGCTCCGATTGGAGCACATACCTCTCCCACACTGAAGCTACTGAGCATGCTCAGACCGAAGCACAAAACTCTCCCCCACAGAGGCTACTGAGCATGCTCAGACCAGAGCACATGCCTCTCCCTCACTGAGGCTACTGAGCATGCTCAGACCGGAGCACATGCCTCTCCCTCACTGAGGCTACTGAGCATGCTCAGACCGGAGCACGTACCTCTCCACCATGTGCGTCTGGTCCAGGGACAGCCCGTCGATGGCCGTGCACTCGGGACACTTGAACTTCTTCCGTGGGGTCACCTAAAAGCAGCAGAGACGCACGTTTACCTTTCGCAAAAACAACCGCCCCTGTCCTCTGTGTAGGACAGCCTCGCAAACTCTGAGCCCAGAACCAGTCATGATGTCAAAACTCCCACACCTCCCTCCCTGCACCTCCCCCCACCTCCCCGCCCTCCCCTGTAAGTACATAAGGAGCCCCAGCAGCTCCCCTCCTGCAGATTTATTCTGCCGTTACGTCATAAATAAAGCCAGGGCTGACAGGCCTTTCATAAAAGCCCTTTATTAATGAGATAAGCCCCGTGTTTGAGTGACAGGCAGTGTACCTCCGCTGTACCAGAGTGTGTGTGTGTGTGTGTGTGTGTGTGTGTGTGTGCGTGCATGTGAGTGAGCGTGTGTGTATGCATGAATGTATGTATGAAAGTGAGCGTGTGTGTGTGTGTGTGTGTGTGTGTGTGTGTGTGTGTGTGTGAGCCTGTGTGTGTGAGAGCACACGAGTGTGTGTGTGAGCAGAAGCGTGAGCGTGTGTGTGTGTGTGTGTGCATGAGTATAAGTGTGCATGTGTGAGTGTGAGCATGTGTGAACGTGCATGAGTCTAAGTGTGCATGTGTGTGTGAGTGTGAACATGTGAGCATGAGTGCATGTGTGTGTGTGTGTGTGTGTGTGAACATGTGAGCATGAGCGCATGTGTGTGTGTGTGTGCATGTGTTGTATAAAAGCACACCCGTCTCTTGCCAGTGCCTCCCTCGGCAGTGAGTTATAGCCAGACCCCCACCTCCTTACCCCAGAATGGGAGCAGGGGCCTGGCGGATGAGGGATGGGTGGGGGGTGGTGGGGGGGGGGGGGGGGGGGTGTTTGTCTAGAGCGAAGTGAGCGCGCCCTGACGGGGTTAGGGGGACACGGTTTATGGAGTCGGGACATCACTCAAACACAGATAAGCCAGGTAACCCCGGAGTGTCTGCAGACCTGAGCGGGGGCGGGCGTGGGGGGGGGGGGGGGGGGGGGGGGAGCTCGTCTGCATTCTGTAACGGCACACAGCCTGTCATTGCTGCCTCTGCTCAGCACAGAAACAGCCTCCAAGACCACAGACATGTATCCCACAATGCACCACTCTCCATACCACAGAACAAACACTCTCTGCAGTACACACACTCTGCAGTACACACACACACTGGACACTCCCTGCAGCACACACACACACTCTGGACACTCCCTGCAGTACACACACACACACTGGACACTCCCTGCAGTACACACACTTGGACACTCCCTGCAGTACACACACTCTGAACACTCCCTGCAGTACACACACCCTGAACACTCCCTGCAGTACACACACCCTGAACACTCCCTGCAGCACACACACACACTCTGGACACTCCCTGCAGTACACACACTCTGAACACTCCCTGCAGTACACACACTCTGGAGAGGCTGTTCCCTCCGCAGGTTTTACCTTGATGGGGGCCTTGCCAGTGATGTTGGCCACCAGGAAGTTCATGGCGATGTCCTCACAGTTCATGTGGTTGTCCACCCAGTTCTTGATGTCCCCAGGCATCTTGTAGGTGTACAGATAGTTAAAGTACTGAAGAGAGAGTGAGAAAGGGGGAGGGGGTGGAGAGGGAGAGAGAGAGAAGAGGGGGGAGGGGTGGAGAGGGAGGGAGAGAGAGAGAGAGAGAGAGAGAGAGAGGGGGAGAGGGCCGTCAGTCTTGAGCAAAATTTCCAGTTACAGATTCTGCCTCTTTAAAACAAGCCAATGGACACTGAAGACTTCAAAGTGAAAATGAAAAGTAAATTCAAGCCAAAACCTTCATACTATCCATAAACACAAGCAGCTAACACATAGTAATGAGAACAGGCTATTCTGGCCTTGTTACACGCACCATGTACCATCTGTCTAGCATCCAGCACTGCTTCACGCCAAGACCAGATTATCCTGAAGTCCTCTGCTTCCATACATGACCAGGGAAGCAGTTACACATATTGATAGTTTCTTTATCAAGTAGAATTCATTTGCAAACAGGGATGATTGAAAATCCAAATGGCTTCCAAAGAAGATTGAAATGCTTGGAATGGCCGCCATGTGTTGGATAACCTAGCCCCACCCCTGACCTCACACAGACCTAGGGGTGGGGCATGAGCTGGGGCTCTCTACCTAAAGATAGATGGGGGCTCTGTACCTTATGATAGAGGGCGGGGCTCTGTAGTGGGCGGGGCTCTGTACCTTATGATAAAGGGCGGGGCGCTGTAGTGGGCGGGGCTCTGTACCTTGTGGTAGGGCTGTATAGAGGGTGGGGCTCAGTAGAGGGCAGGGCTCTGTACCTTATGATAGAGGGCGGGGCTCTGTAGTGGCGGGGCTCTGTACCTTATGATAAAGGGCGGGGCTCTGTAGTGGGCGGGGCTCTGTACCTTATGATAAAGGGCGGGGCGCTGTAGTGGGTCATGCTCAGTAGTGGGCGGGGCTCTGTACCTTATGATAGAGGGCGGGGCTCTGTAGTGGGCGGGGCTCGGTACCTTGTGGTAGAGGGCGGGGCTCTGTAGTGGGCGGGGCTCTGTACCTTGTGGTAGAGGGCGGGGCTCTGTAGTGGGCGGGGCTCTGTACCTTGTGGTAGAAGGCCGCTCCGGTCAGCACCATGGAGACCTCGTTGGTCCACTCAGACTCGTACTTCCACTTGCCCATCTCGTGGTCCCACAGGTGCAGCCGGCCGGGATACCCCACCAGCCTGTCGGGGAACTCCCGCCACACCTGGGGGCGGAGGGGGAGGGGGATGAGGGGTCAGACGAACCCAAAACCGCATGAGTGGTCAAACGGGCAGGTCTGTGACTCTTCCCTGGAGAGCGGGGTTTCGGAGGCCAGATCTGTGATCCCTGCTCTCCGTCCCACCCCCCCCGTGTTCACTCCACCCACCCCCCCATTTTTATCCCAAATCCTCTGCAACTACCCCAGTGTGTCCACTTTAAACCAGCTGAAGCTGCTTGAGTAAGTGCGCTAGCTAAAGTTAGCTAGCCTTACTGCTACAGAGGTGAAACATTCAAAACTACGGGGTCACCGTGGCAACACGCTTACGCTTGTAAGGGGTAATGTTTCTGACCTCACCGGCGCCCTGTCCCGTAGGCGGCGAGGGCGTCCTGCAGGAACCCAGACGGGCCCGTGACATCACCAAATCGACGACGCCACCAATCAAAAGCGTCCCGGCTTTTTAAAAAACCGGGCGCAGCTTTAAAGACCTGTTCCCAAAAGCGTTCGCCATCGCCGCCCCGTTTCGGCGCCGCCCCTCGCCGCCCCCGCCCCCCCCCCCCCCCCCCCCGCTCACCTCGTAGCCGAACTGCAGCTCGTCGGAGGTCAGCATGATGATGTCGTCGTCGATGGCCAGCACGGCCTCCGTCTCGATCTCGTCGTAGGGGAAGAAGCGGTTGCTCAGCTTGTTCTCCTTGGTCCGCACCACCTTGAGCGGCACGGCGATCTTCGGCCAGAGCGACTCTACACCGGCAGGGCGAGAGGAGGAAGAGGAGGAGGAGGAGGAGGAAACAAGAGGAGAAGAGAGAAGATCAGAGAGCGTATCGGCACAATTCAAACCTGAGAAACAGTCAGTCGTACCCTGAAATAAAACAGTGTTAGAGCAGGGAACAGCGGGGGGGGTTCGGGGGGGGTTGGTTCAGCAGCCTCTTTTCCGGGGGTGGGCCACGGGGGACATTCGGGCCGGGCCCTCAGCTGTGCGGCCGTCCCAACGAAGCAAAAGGGTCCAGTAAAACGCTGACCGCGATTCCCGCTGAAAAATCCGCTCAGAGCACAAAGCCAAACCCCCCCCCCCCACCCCCCCCCCCATCCCTCCCCTCAGGGTACGGAACCGCGCCTCCCCCCCCCCCCACGCCCCCCACCCCCCACCCCCGTTCTCAGGTTGTGCAACAGTTTGGGAGTCGTCCACGGCACGGAGAAGACAGATGGCCGAGCGCCTGTCACCCAATAAAAACCCTCAGCGGGGACCCGACAGCTTTCCCGAGGCCGGCTGACATCTTCCAGATGATTCCGCAACGGAAACGGAGAACGGCACGAATTCAATCTAACCGCAGCGCGAGCTCCGAGCGCCGCTCCGAAGGTCACTGAACGGGGACGTGCGATTTTAAGGTGCGCCGGATTACACCTCTACCGAACGTAAAGAGATCAGCGACAAAGCAAACGAAATCGTGGCAAAAAAAAATCAGCGTATTAAAGACACAGCACTGCGGCTACGCTGACGTGCCTTTGTCAGCAGTCACGTTTTGTAAATAAACAAAATGGAGGAGCGCAGAGGAATAGTATTATGGTGGGTATTTAGCGGACTCCTGACTGTGCAGAGAGACTGGGCTTCAGCCCTTGCCATTCCGGCATAGCTTGGAAAAACCCACATAGCGTGTGGGGGGGGGGGGGGGGGGGGCGCAGAGGGGGGGGGGGGGGGGGAAAAAGAACAAAACAACAGAAGACAAAGCCTTTCCCAGCTGCCGGATGCCGTTGGGAGATGAGAAGGGCTCCAGAATTAAAAGTGAAATCCATGCCTTTGTGATGACATCACTCCACCAGTGCTGAGGCCGGTTCGCGAGGGGTTACGGGGGGGGGGGGGGGGGGGGGAGATCCTTGGAGGACAGAGCCAGCGAGGGCCAGAGTTTACAAGCCCTGGGAGGAGGCAGGGTTTGGGGGGGGGGGGGGGGGGCAGGGGCTGTCCCGCAGAGGCAGGGGGAGGGGGGGGGTCCCGCGTGGTAGGTACAGCGTGGGATGGAGCAGGGGATCTCAGCAGGACGGCCTGCTTAATTCCGATCCTCTCCCAAAACCCAAGCTCCCTTTCCGAGATTCTGGGGCCTCCTCTGCACAATTCACGCCCTCAACGAGCCTGAATTTAATCACCTTCTTAAGTGCCTTCGTCAGGGACAGGCCCTGCAGTAAACAACTGATATTCAGTTTACCTGACACATCTATAATGGCTATATTACCTGAGAGAGACCCAAAGCCGGGTGTGACCTGAGGCACAAGGCTTTTTAGCTTAATAACACAGGAGAAAAAGGGGATATATGCCAGGGGAAAAGAAGTCTGTCTCTATGTGAGTATGTGCTGGTCCCACCAGCACTGTCTGACAGTGACAGTGTAGAACTCCTCATATCTAGCCCAGCAGGATGTCTCTGTTCTTGTTTCTGTTCCTGAAGCTTTTTGCACACACAGCCAGCAACTCTTACAGTTACAGTAATTCTGTGTTCTCTGTTACATGTTGTTTTGACAGTGGTGTGACTTACGAATGGAAACTTAAGTGCACAACAGACATAAATGCACCTAACCTAATAAGCGAACACAAATCTCCTGATACTAGCATATGATGTTACGAATCCTTGCCACTTATGACCCTTCATCCAGGAAAAAAACATCCACTTCATTGGACATCATCAGTGTCCCAATGACCAATCAGAGCCGCAGAGACTTCTCCATTTCCCCTGACCTGATGAGTCAGCTCTAAAAGAGCCACACTTTCCAGCACACTCAAAACCCAGGCAGGGACATAAACGAAGCTAACATTTATAACTGCACTTAACGGATAACTACATCAAGCTTACAGCATCACAAACAGGCAACGGTCACATAAATCTCAATGTTCGTCCCCGACAACCAATCAGGCTTCAGCCTGTTCCCTCATGGTTAATAAGGGCAGGGCTGTTACTGGTTGATCTCAGGTGACTGCAGGGTGAAGCAGACTCAGCAGGCTGACCAGGCCACTCACTCAGCGCCGAGCTTAACTTGGCCAGTCTGCATTCTCAGCCAGATCTGTGAGGGCTGGAGCCACACTGGACTCTATCTCTCAGTTTTATTACTGGGATTACAGGCCTGAGATGAGATTCCAGCAGCAGTTCTCAAGCTTTTGTAGGGTTTTCTAGGACAAAAAACAAAGATTCTTGTTTATAAATTAATTCGTTTTTAAGTTTAAAAAAATAAATTAAAAAAACAATCCAAAACGAAAACTTGGATACTTCTGGCCCTAAAACAAAATGATATTTTTATTTCTCTGTGTGACGGTTAACATTGTGACCTCACACATCCCTTGGAATTTTCCACATTCTAAACCAAGGGATCCCTGAGCAGGGACTGGCTGTCAGTCATAACTGGGGCTCCTCCCTCCCAGGGGCGGGGCCTGTATAAAAAGGGGGGCAGGGCTCACCTTCGGGCGGGCTCTTGTTCTGGTTGTTCCACACCACCAGCAGCTTGGCCAGGCTGGGCACCTTGGAGATCTCGGTGATGACGCGGAACAAGCTCTCCACGCGGTCGTAGGTCAGGACCACGGCGGTGAAGCCCGGGGACCGCGGCGGGATCAGCGGCAGGAACAGCGGGCTGTTCACACTGGACCACTTCTGCAGGGAGAGAGAGGAGAGAGAAGAAGACCGCAATGTGACATCACAATACAGAGAGAGAGAGACCGCAATGTGACCTCACAATAGAGAGAGAGAGACCGCAATATGACCTCACAATAGAGAGAGAGAGACCGCAATATGACCTCACAATACAGAGAGAGAGAGAGACCGCAATATGACCTCACAATACAGAGAGAGAGACCGCAATGTGACCTCACAATAGAGAGAGAGAGAGAGACCGCAATATGACCTCACAATAGAGAGAGAGAGACCGCAATATGACCTCACAATAGAGAGAGAGAGAGAACGCAATATGACCTCACAATAGAGAGAGAGAGAGAGACGCAATATGACCTCACAATAAAAAGACCGCAATATGACCACACAATACAGCGGTGAGACCGCAATATGACCTCACAAAAGAGACCGCAATATGACTAGAAAATAGAGAGAGGGACGAGCACACAATACGGAGACTGCAATATGACCACACAAAAAGAGAGAGACTGCAATATGACTGCACAAGAGAGAGACCACAATATGACCGCACAATAGAGAGGAGACCACAATGACAGCACAACCACTTCCACATCAAAAGACACATTGTATTGTGACCACACAGAAACCAGCCTGTCCCTCTTTCTCTCTCTCTCTCCATCACCATGTGTTAAATGCACATGTAATCTGAAGTGTGCTTTCTGTTGGGGCAGAAATATTGCTGCTGTGAAAAACCCATCTGCTTTTCCATTCCGTAGGGCCAATAATCACACCTCATTTCAATCAGTGACTATTTCAATTATTAAAAGAATTTAATCTCCCAATTTAGATGAAACGCACACATGCGTGCACACGCACAAAGTGGAAACACAAGAGAACACACACACGCAAGCACGCACAGTCGTGCACTAAGAGTGGAAGAGACACCTCATTACTAAAAATCTTGGGGAGCGAGCTGTGACCTCTCTGCCTGCCAAACACCAAACCAGCCTGCCCAAACCCCACTCCTCCAACAGAGACGGCCTTTAAAGAGCCATAAATCACACGAACAGCCTGCAGGGCCCGATAAAAGCAAAGAATTTCCTCCCGGTAATCAGAGAGATGGAGAGAAAATAATAACGAGAGAACAAAGGAGAATGAGAACGAGAGGCAAAGAGAGAAAGAGAGAGAATGAGACAGAGAGAATGACAGAAAGAGAGAGAACGAGACAGAGAGAATGACAGAACGAGAGAGAATGAGACAGAGAGAATGACAGAAAGAGAGAGAATGAGACAGAGAGAATGACAGAACGAGAGAGAATGAGACAGAGAGAATGACAGAAAGAGAGAGAATGAGACAGAGAGAATGACAGAACGAGAGAGAATGAGACAGAGAGAATGACAGAAAGAGAGAGAATGAGACAGAGAGAATGACAGAAAGAGAGAGAATGAGACAGTGAGAATGACAGAAAGAGAGAGAATGAGACAGTGAGAATGACAGAAAGAGAGAGAATGAGACAGTGAGAATGACAGAAAGAGAGAGAATGAGACAGTGAGAATGACAGAACGAGAGAGAATGAGACAGAGAGAATGACAGAACGAGAGAGAATGACAGAGAGAGACAGAAAGAGAGAGAATGAGACAGAGAGAATGACAGAAAGAGAGAGAATGAGACAGAGAAATGACAGAAAGAGAGAGAATGAGACAGTGAGAATGACAGAAAGAGAGAGAATGACAGTGAGAATGACAGAAAGAGAGAGAATGAGACCAGAGAATGACAGAACAGAGAGAGAGAATGAGACAGACAGAGAGAATGAGACAGAGAGAATGACAGAACGAGAGAGAATGAGAACGAAAGAGACAGAGAGAGGGACTGAATGACAATGAGAGAGACCGAGATGATCAAGAGAAAAAAACAGGAAAGGGAGAGAGAGATGGAAAGAGCAGGACTCGACGCTAACACTTCTTCCAAAGCAGCACCGAGGCATCCCAATTAGAAGACGGTGCTCCTGAATTATATTTCCAGTTAGCAGAGACAGCTACAAGCAAGAGAGGAGATGGAAATTAGAGAGGAGATGTTGCCCAGGGACAACAGATGGAAATTAGCGATCTAGCTAAATCTGGCACATTTACATCACATAATAGTGATGTTGATCAATGTGTATTGTTCCTCAAATAAATAAATAAATAATTATTATTGGTCATTATTATTATTGTAATACTTACTGGTATCATGGAGCCAATAAGACGGGTGAGAAAGTGGATACACGTGCCAATAACGACTCGCTCTCCCTACCCACAATCCCCACACTGTAAACTCTTAAGCACCGAGCCATAAAACATTAACGCCCTCCTCCTCCGCAGGTAGCCGTCCGTCATAACGGGAGGCTCCGCCCCCTCCCCCCACGTGTGTGTGCGTGTGCATGCGTGTGCGTGCGTGCGAGCGTGTGTGTGCGTGCGTGCGTGTGCGTGCGTGTGTGCATGCGTGTGTGCGTGCGTGCGTGTGTGCGTGCGTGTGCATGCGTGTTCGTGTGCGTGCGTGCGTGTGCGTGCGTGCGTGTGTGTGTGTGTGTGTGTGCGTGCGTGCGTGCGTGTGTGTGCGTGCGTGAGCGTGCGTGCGTGTGTGTGTGCGTGTGTGTGCGCGCTGCAGGAGGAGGAGGCAGCAGAGCGCGGGGTAAAAGCCGCCGGGCACGCCGGCGCAAACGCACGCGCTCGGAGATTTATTTCAGCGTGACCGTTTGGAACCACGGCCCCGGCTTTGAGCTTCCCTTCAAAACTCTTCTCCTCTGGCTCTGTTCCACTCGGGCCCGCGGGCCGGGGGGGGGCGCAGGGGGGGGGGGGGCTGGGGGGTATTTTATATGGGAAAAAGGGGGACGGAGAAGATGAATTTGGTGTTCTCCCGCTGATCGGCCGAAGCTCTGATCTCCGGTATCAGAGCGGGATGCAGCGTTTCGGGAGGAAACCCCCCCGAGGGGGGCGCCTGTCCGTTTTATGAACGGTCCCGGCAGGATCGTAAATGATGTGAGAGGACACGGAGTCAGCCGAATAAATCTGCGTGAGGCAGGCGTCTCGCACGCACAGACAGACGGACGGACAGACGGACGGACAGACAGACGGACAAACGAGCGAGCTGGTCACGGTGTGAGTCACATGACCATGTGGGCGGGGCTTGAAACTATGCTGAGTGGCATACTTGTGTTTCGCTAAACGTCCAATAGAGCAACTCCACTGTGGTCTTAACACTGAAAGAGAAACTCCACTGCATTCTTAACACTGAAAGAGAAACTCCACTTTGCTCTTAACACTGAAAGAGAAACTCCACTGTGGTCTTAACACTGAAAGAGAAACTCCACTGCAGTCTTAACACTGAAAGAGAAACTCCACTGCAGTCTTAACACTGAAAGAGAAACTCCACTGTAGTCTTAACACTGAAAGAGAAACTCCACTGCAGTCTTAACACTGAAAGAGAAACTCACTGCAGTCTTAACACTGAAAGAGAAACTCCACTGCGGTCTTAACACTGAAAGAGAAACTCCACTTTGCTCTTAACACTGAAAGAGAAACTCCACTTTGCTCTTAACACTGAAAGAGAAACTCCACTGCAGTCTTAACACTGAAAGAGAAACTCCACTGCGGTCTTAACACTGAAAGAGAAACTCCACTGTAGTCTTAACACTGAAAGAGAAACT